>JADKLZ010000130.1:8199485-8211558 GCA_021533235.1 Biomphalaria straminea
GTTAGGGCCTACTATTTTCTGGGCTCCAATAATAAAATGCACTGAATAGCAGATTTGGTTTTTGACCTTTTTTAAAAAAAAAAGTTTATCAGGATAATGTACTGTAGATAACTTAGAATTTGCTTTTTCAGTTTTAAATACAGGAGATAATGATTAGGGTCGAGGCTTTGCCAGATCCCCTAGCTGGAATGTTTGAGTGTCTACTGTCTTTCCACTAAAGGAAGAGATTCGAGTATTCTAGAACCTGAGTAGGCTACTAAAAAACAAAAAAACATCCGAAAAAAATGAAGGGTCATAATATAATAAACTAATGATTAATTACGTTTACACACACATATGGGGTTAGGAATCCCCCGGAAAAAAATCTTTGCTCCGCCCATGAGCCTATTATAGTTTATGATTTTTTTTTTCTAATGGACATTTTAAAAAGGATCTGAACAATCGAAGTGACAAAATATATATTTTAATGCACACTCCATTTTTTTTACCTAAAATTTATCTGACCTTTTTAAAACTTTAATAATACGTACAGACGTTACTTTAAAAAAGAAGATGTTAAAAAACAACTTATTTATGAATCTTATTTCTTTTTCTACTGTTTCAAAACTTCGATGGATCCTTATACTTAATTAGCTTCTACCAAAAATGTTATTATTGTCATTTAATTTTAAAGAGCATATCATAGATATTGTGTCTAGTTGCCCTATTTAAAATACAAGAAGAAAAGAATTGGAAGTTATTGATCTCATATGTTCAGGATTTCCCATTGTCCCATTTAACTGGCATGTCACGACAATGGATGGCGTGGTGCATGAGAGAGTAGCAGGGCACGAGAGGCTTTACCTGGCTGAGTTGGTAGAGCATATGAGGTTAGGGGCATTTTGGAATATCAAAGCGAGAGTTTACTGTGATAAATAGAGGTCCAAATCAACAGGTACTGCCGGTGGGTAAATGTAGGCGTACATATATATTTTTTTCCGGAATACATATAAATTGTAAAGTTCGCCTTTCAAACCTTGCAATGTATAGGGCAGATGATGTAAAGGTCATATAACTCTCCTGACCACGGTAAACGAGAGTGTTTTGTGGCCAGCACAACGTCCAAACGCCGTTACTTTTTTCCCCAACTAATGTTAGGTACGAGTTATAGATATAGGCGCCCTAAAGATCCCTAAATTTAAAATTTCATCAGGATTCGAACCCAGGACTACCACACCCCTTTATCACCCAGTCAACACGCCTCCACACACACACACTGCTGCAGTGATCAATCTATCTATCTAAACGATACAATAAGTGAATGTTTAATAAGCACTATAGATCTAGACTAAATGTAGATTGATTGAAATGAATGTAAACAAAAAAGAATATGGATGGCTGGTTGCCTGGACGTATCGATTGCGCTTCGGAATGCCGTTAAAATAGTCCCACGTTCGAACACAGCCCGCTACAATCATCTGCCTGAAATTCATTTCTGACGGTACCACCAAAAGTTTTAAAACAAACATTAATTATTCTTTTTCCGGAATGACCCACTAAAATATTTCCCAAATAAAAATTGTGAGCCACGATGAATTATAATAATCCTTGTTGAACTATATATAAAGTACTTAAGTCAAGAGTTAGTATCTAGACATTGATCTATAATTACTTTTTAATATTTAATTAATAATGAGCAATAACTATTTTATTATAATGTCATAGGAAAAATCCTAATCGAAATATGTCCGTTGTCGACGGCAAGGGCGTATGCAAAGGCTCTATTTTAAGGGTATGACTAAGAGGATTTTCTCGTCGACCAACGTCGTGGCGGTGTTTACACCACGTGATGAAACGTAAGCAGAATGTTGCTTAATCTGCGTTTGTCACCGGCTATAAAAAGGACTGAACATCTGCGTTCATGATCATTCACTTTGAACAACTTGTCAGGCGATGATGACTAGACGCTTTCTTGCCCATGTTTAAGGAACACCGTATTTAACTATAGGATATAATTAATTAAAGTAAGTAATCCAATAACTTTTATAATTTTCTAGATACATCTTAATAAATAGTTCTGGAATAAGTAGGCCTAATAAACATATCTCGTCTGATGACCTTGCCTAAACTGTTTCCCCACGTGGTGTGGGCGTCTTTGAATGACACAATTGCGTGATATTTCCAGAATGTTCGTTCTGTATATTTTAATAAAGAGCATTTCTAGTTAAGATTGGGTGATTAGGTTTAAACTCGTCACTAATCTAATGAATTTTAGTGAATATAAACTGTTTAGTTAATACTTTATACATTTTTACTAGACTAGAAGTAGAATTGACTAAACTAAACTAGATCTATTCTAGAATGACTAGATCTAGTAATCTAGATCTATCTAGGGCAGGGGTCTAGTCTAGAATAATCATAGATTCTATTATTTATTATTATTATACTCATTAACTAGTCGATCTAATAGATTTATTATCTATCTAGATCTATAGACAGTTAACATTCTAGTGTTTAGACTAGTTTCTAAGAGTATAAGTTATATAAGTCAAGTAACAATAACAAGACAAGACATCAAGTCTACAAGATTCTTATTCTTAGTTATTTGTTTCATTATACTAGTCTAGTATAGACTAGTCAGATACAAGTCACTGACTAGATCTCTAGATCTAGACTACATAAATATGATCATGTCATAATAGTGTCATATTTAATAAAATACACTGTTGATGCAGCTTATTAGAATCTAGGGCATTTTAGGGTCTAGATCTTGATCTAATACAGTTAATTTAATAGAATAAAAATCACCTAGATATTAACTTAATATATTGACTATACTGTCTAGATAGTAGTATAGTACTACCTTTTTTTTTTACTAGATCTGCTCGATTCTAGATCTAGAGTCTAGATAGAATTTATTAACTATACACTCAATCTAGCTCTATGCAGAGCTATGCTAGATCTGATGAGCTTTAGATCTTAAAATTAAATTTGCAACTGACAATAGGACGGTAGTGTCAGTAGCATAGTTGGACATATTACATATCAAAATATAATTTATTACTTGAATCAAGATCTAAGTACTTTTGCATTGTATTTTTCAACTAGTTATTTTAATTCTATCGGGCAAGGCTAGGGACAAGAAGGGGTTA
Source organism: Biomphalaria straminea (assembly GCA_021533235.1). NCBI lineage: Eukaryota > Metazoa > Mollusca > Gastropoda > Planorbidae > Biomphalaria > Biomphalaria straminea. The sequence goes on from JADKLZ010000130.1 coordinate 8,202,617, forward strand.
CAGTATTAAAATGTCCTCCAAAATATCTATCTAGAATCTAGATACCATGTATTAGTTCGTCAATCTTCCATGGCACCTAGTCTTGATAACGCTCGTGTAAAAGAATAGACAGCCCCGTGCCAGTCTAGTAACATTCCGAATCATAAATTAAAGAGGGTCTGACTGCAAAGATTAGAGATCTTTTTATATATTATATATGTGTAAACTTTCTAAATGATACATAATTTGTTTTACTGTCCATCAGTGCTTGGACTTCACATGGCTGCTTAATTTTTTTCTTGATCATTTGTTTTCATGTACAGAACTGTTTGAATGACATTTAGATTAATTCCTGTTGTATTTAGAATGAGCATATCCTAATTGTTTTTTTTTTTTTTTTTTGACAGATTAATACTTGTTTGAAGATGACTTCCCAAAAAAGATATCGTCACCATCAGGAAAACCATAACAATCGTTACAGAGATTTGCCACCAAGATTTAAAAGACAAAAATCATCAAGCTCACCTCCACCACCAGCTCCAGTAACTTCACCTGATAGCATTTTACAAGAAATTTCTTCTCCAACATCAAAGTGTAATAAACTTTCTGTGGATAACACAGCACCCTGCGCTCTCTATTTCCCTCATTCTGAGAGAGTTGAATCAATTGAATCCATCAGTCCTGGAAAAGCCTCTACATCTACTATTGACCCATTGAAATGGTCAACTCTGACAAGGAAAGATGTTCCAGTTTTGTCCACTGTAGATAATCAATATTATAACATCACTCCTATCATTCATGTTCCTCTTGGAACTCAGTTTGGTTACAGTCCCCCTCTCTCCCCATGGAATCAAGCCAACGCTACAACTATATCAGCATATCAAGGCCAGCCAAACTCGCTGTGTAAAAGTGATCCATGGTCTCAGACTCCTGGAGAATCTTACATTAGTCAGAGACTTCATAGTCCAGCAACCCTGAACTTTAACAACGAGAATCATTCACCAATGCATAATAAAGTTCAGCAGCTTAGTCCTCCATTGCAGTGGAGCAAGTCTTCTAACATACCTGTACACACCCCACCTATTTCACTGCAGCAAAATGAGAAAACAAATCAAAGTTCAGGTAAAATCACACCAGCTAAACAAGGTATTGACTATTCTGATCCAGATATTCGTACAATTGAGATGCTGCGTGAGCTAGAAAGAGTCGCAGATGAAAAGCAGAATGATGATTTTGGTGTGGACAGAAAATCCCTAGTTTCTCATCATTTGAGAATGTTAATGTGTGCGGTAGACAGATACACAGAAGGAATTGATGATGATGTTTACAAGAAGGATGAAGTAGCCAGTAACACAGATTCAAGCCACACCATTAAACAAGACTCAATTGTCTCAGAAATGTGGCCAAAAGATCAGTCTATGCTCTTATCTGAAGATTCCAGTCCTACTAAACTTCATCCCTGGACAAACAAGATATTGGCTGCTGGTCAAGGTCAGCAAAGTATCTTAGCTTCAGAGTCACCTCTAAAGTCCTTTCCATCCAATACTTGGGACCTTTGGTCTAGTCCCACATTTGATATTTGTGATTTCTTCTTGTCTCAACCATTGCCATGTAGTGTTTCCGACTCTGAGTTGCCTCATTTTGATCTATTTGGTAGTTGTCAAAGAGGAGATGACATTGAAGAAATAAAACCAAGAAAACCACTGTATAAACGTTAAACTTTTAAAAGTGAACTTTTAAGGATTTGATTATAGAAACTGCATATAAAGACTTTTTATATATTATATATATAATAAATTTCTATTGATTGATTTTTTTTTTTTTTGATCTGATGTGTTTTCCCATTAACTGGATATTTATAAAGAACGGTTAATGATAATTTTCAAATGCAAGGTCAATGATTTATTAAAGATTTTTTCCATCGGATTTGTATACCCGTGAAGAGATTTTTGGACTAAACAATTTTTGTACAGTTATTGTACTTTTTTTTTTTTTTTTTTTCTATTAATTTGTACAAAAGTCATGTAAATGATGTATATGAATAGTACTGTACTAAAATGTTTATTTACTCAAGTAAATAGTTGTCATGAAAAAAATCTAAATATGCAAGTTATGAAATGTTTTTATATTGATAGCATGTACTCAGTGTGTATATATAGGATTGTATTTATTTAGTGTTGTATATTAAATCTGAGCCACTACTGTAAATTTTAATTTACAATTATACTGCTTTACTGATATTTTGTATACAGTACTGTACAGTTAAATGAAATAAAAAGGGGGGGCGCTATGTATTTAGCTTAATGATTATACTGTCTTCGGTTTTTCTTTCAGTCATCAGGGGAGATATTCAGATCTTTCATGTATAGAAATACTTTTATTTGAATGTTAATATTGTACAGAGGATTATATTAGCATGAGACTGTAAATATATGAAAAAATTTGTCCATATTATTTTGTGCCATCACTTGTTTATACCTTTGGCTGTCATGAATTGGAAAGGTGGAATAAAGAAATTTTTTTTTTTAATTTGTCAAACATGGTATTGTTGTATTGCATATTAATGTGAAGTCTTAAGTTAAGTTTTCTCTGTGTATATATATATATATACATACACATCTATATAGTCATGATTCAACTATTCCAGGAAATATTTTAAAGAAATGTTAAAGGTGTCTTAAATTTTCATGCATGGTTCAAATTAATTTCTTTAAAAATCTCTTCTCTAGCAATAAATAGAATGTATATATACCGGTGCACATAGTAAAACTGTGCAATCAAATAATTAAAATAAGAAATTTAAGTGCTATTTTTAAATTGAGTACTAAAGTAAGTCTGCTGACTACATTACCGGTACTTGAGAATGAACACTTGTCAAACAATTTTAACCATGGGGGTACACAGGGATCTAGCGGTTTCATCCTTTGGATCTTGAAAAAAAAAATGCCTTCTATTAGAACCCTACCCCCCCCCCCCTCCCAAACAGGTTTACAAAAATAGATTGGACTATAGCGCACTGAGCATACGATACTATAAGCATGAAAACATATAAGTTTAACAAGAAGAAAGCTCTTCTCCGATGGATTTCAGCACACATTGAAATAGAGTGGTACTGAAATGATTTGGAATATCTCTAACAGTGTAAACAATATAAATATTGCACTATACTAATAGTGGATTGAGTTTCTAGATCTTGTGATGCCCCACTCCTGTAGACAAGGTACATCCCTTCCCAGCTATTCAACTTACAATTTTAATATAAGGTTTCATAAACATCTCTATTTATATAGTCATACATGTATTTCTTAAATAATCAAATTATCTAAAGTAAGCGTAAAACTCGATATAGCATCAAAGGTGTTAATAAGCTACATGTGCTGCTGGATCTAATACGGCATTAAAAATCTATGTACTTTGCGCATTTGATATTCTCACTAGAGTAGACTTTCATTACCATTAGAAGGCCAATATATAATAGCCACAAGCAATTTCAAAATTGGCAATGTTGAATAAAAGACAATTGAAAATCTGAAGCGTGGGGCGACTTTGGAAATGGAAACTGTAGAGTTAAGTTTTTAAAAGATGCCAGTTATCTTAATTTTGTTATTACGTCTAACGGCGAAATTGGAGAGATATACATTATACAGGGTAGGCGTTAATTGTGAACTTCATATATTATAGATGATTTCGGAGTAAAAATATGAAAGGGCGAGAGCAGTAACTTTTGTCCTGTCGAATGAAGATTTTAAAAGTCTGGTCCCTAAATTACAGAATGTCATAGAAGAGGTTAAAGGCAGTTATTGTAATACACAAAAACAAATTGAAGGCATTTACCCCAAAATGTACACCTACACCATCTATTGTTAATGTGCCTAATACAAGAATACAGTCGAAACTAAAATGAATAATAATAATAGGCTTGTCTTCGAATCCGAAGGAATACAGTGTTTCCCGTGGCTGTGCAGTCCCAGCTGTGACCTACATATTTTGCCACATCCAGGGCAAGCAAAATGAAAATTATCTAAGAATTGCAATGGGTCACGAAAGACTTACGTTTCAGTTTTAATTATTCTATTTTTCTTACAAATTAATTTTACAGTTTCGTGTCAATTAATTTTGAATAGGGCCTAGGCTTACATACTTTGCACGTGGAATGGAGGAAGAGGGCGCTCACAAAATATTCTTTGGGGAACGAAAGCGGGGCATATGCCGATCATGGAACCTAAAAGGACCAGGATAAAATTTTGCTAGCAATAGGGAATTGCTTTCAACAGCTTGGAGTTTATTACAATAGGCTACATCGGAATGTAGGCCTACCCACACACAATGTAGGCCTACACAAACAATTATTACAATAATCGCAGGCTTTCTAAACGTTTTCCAAGATCATGTTTCTGTGCGATCCATATGAAAGTGTTAATAAACTTGTCGAATAGGCCGCTTCTCACTGAAATACCGGTACGATACAAATTTCGTATAAGTTTACGATTGTCACTGGTGCATAACTTTTTTTTTTCCAACGAAGGATGGCACAAAGAATTGTAGGCCTATCATTAGGGGAAACAATTTCACTTTATTGTGGAATCGAATCAGACGGGAACGCTGTCAAAATCTGGGCATCACTAATCTGCTTCTTTACTTTGTTCATTGTTCATTCACAGCCAAAACTTAAGTAAAAATTGCTTCACATTTGGTTCTTGCACGTTTGTATTTTGGGTCATTCATTTTTAAGTAGGCTACCTAATTTCAAAGTGAAGTCAATTAGTTGAAAACAGTTATTATGAAAAAAAAACAACTGATATGCAAAAGTGCATTTAGCGACTTTAAATTGATCGATCATATAGGTATTAAACTTTAGGACAAGTACCTTCGTTGGAAATTGCAATCTGAAAATTCTGAATTCAGATGCTTGCTTTAATCACAATGTGCAACAGAAAACTGTGAATTTTTTATTATTTTTTTTTTTTTTGCCTTCCTTATAAACGGAGACTCTGCCTGTAGGTCCCTATGAAGTATGAACTTCCAACCTCGTTTTGTCTATGACATTTCTTACCCTGTCATCGAATTAAACAGAAGAGAACGCCAAGCGAAGGAGCACTGTATGCTGGAATTGATCATCGAGAAACACGAAGACCAACAATAGACCAAAAGTCAACAGAAAACGTGCTACATCTAAGAAGAAGGCACGATGCTCCAAACTAAAAGTTAGGCTACTTGGCATACCCATGCATTTAACTAAGGAACCTGCTAAGCAATGAAGCAATGAACATGATTCGAATTAAGGATCAATAAACGCCGCAATGCGGTACGTTGCACTCTTAATCTTATTAGTCAAAAGATTCAGAAATATTTTAAAATAAAAGTCTGACACAGATTGACTTCTTAAAAAATGAATGCAGGACATTGGCCGTCCCGCTAGGACATATTATGAAAAGCGACAGACGGTTGAAATTCAAAGCGGGACTGTCACGCCTAAATCGGGACGCCCGATAAACTTATCTTGGCCCACATAAATTTCTGCCTTGCGCTGCCACTGAGCACGAATAGGCCTATATATATATATATCCGCAAAAATAAATGAATCATGATTTGGACAAGCGTAAGCCTAGAAAAATAACCTAAACCTAAGCTCAGGGGCGGCCTTAGCAGTACGCGGGGCCCTGGGCGAGTGTTTTGTGCGGGGCCCTGAGGGTGAACAATATATATACCGCACCACATCACGATAATGGGCTAAACCGTCTCCAACGCAGTAACAATAACAATGCAGAGTGTCCGCCTCCCATCAAACATAGAACATTTCGTAGGTACTGTTTGCCTACTATTGGCCGTTGAAATTCATTATATACTCAGAATATACTGTATTGTAATTGTTCTGCATAAACGATTTTTCTTTAATATTAAAAAAAAAAAATTCCCATATAATGTCAATGCACAGTAGCCATAAAACACTAAGGCGGAAGAAGACAATCCAAAGAGTTTATTTTATATTTAAACATCGACGTCCAATCGGATTTTATTAGGAAAATGTGTAGTGATCAAGTTTATTGTGACAATGAAATCTCCGATCTCGGGCCCCTTCAGGCGCGGGGCCTGTAAGGCCGCTACTGCCTAAGCTATGGAAATATATTCTTTATTGCCGTTACCAATCAAGAGAGTCAATGCATTTCAACCTTTCCCCCCTCTCCCTTCTTATTCAGCTTTTCCCCTCCTAAATCAAATCTAATATTGTCTCATATTGCCGTTATATACTTGGAATAGAGTTGGATAACTCTCTTTGAATGTATTTTGAAGTTACCAAGTTTCTACGGCCGTTACGCTAATGTGTTTTTTTTTTAACGATCCGTTTGAAAACAAAATTTAATCATATTTATTTCTAGATCTAGATCTAGAATCTATAATCTCTAAATATAATATATAATTATTTATAATAGACTAGACTGTCTGACTAGATCTAGAATCTATATTATAGATTTAGATCATAGACTATGATTTAGATCTAGACTATAAAGTATATCTAGATCTATATAGAATTTATAGACCTAGAACATAAATTGCTTCGTGAAAATTGGACCTAGTCATAATTTTGTATCCCAAGAGGTTGGGATCAAAGTTCAAGTGACAGTGTTGACTGAGGGTATGAAAACATGGCTAGCTTACGGTTGTGTATGTTGAGTCGAAATGTTAACTGTCGATTTAGGCCTAGCTTTGGAGGTATGATGTGAGAATGATATAAAATATTGCTGAAGCCTTTATAATATACACACATAAAAATATAAAAAAATTAGGATCAATTAGATCTATATCTATAATTTATAAAAATTTATTAATTATTATTCAATAGTCACTAGTGAATAGATTTTTTGGTAGCTTTGAATTTGGACTTGGTTTATCATCATATGATTTATCTCTATTTTATATCTATCTAGATCTAAGATTTAGATCTAGATCTATTTGAGTATTCGCTGGAGATATAGTCATAGAGATCTAGGATAGAGCTATCATTTTTAAATCTGCTTTTTTTTTGGTGTGCAAATTGACTTCATCTATATACTATATCAAAAGAAGTTGTACTTAGACCTTTTAAAATGTATTTTTTTAGTTATTTCTGAACTTTGGACTTTGAATACTGCTTTTCAGCTTTTTCTATTGTCATTGATCTAGCCTTCTTCTAAGCATACCATAAAAAGCATAGATAAATAAAATGTTTCCCCAAGTCCAAGCCTATTGCAATACAAGTCTCATCTCTTTCTAGAATACTTGTTAAAAAAAACCTGTTAGATTTTAAAATTCATATTTTATTTTAATGTTAAATGAATTAAAAAAAAAATTACTAACTTTAAGACTTGAAAAAAAGAAATAGATCTCTATCATGAATCTCAAAATTATAAGTAGTTTAATTTAACTAAAAAAAAAAATTATCAATGCATAATTTTAATTAAAAAAAAAAAGTTTTTTTAAAAAGGAAGTTAATTTTTTTTTTTACAAACTAAAAAAGTTCATTAAAAATGTGTTAACTTTTCATCTTGTGGTACATAGTGGTTGAAATGACTTCCCTATCTTCTGATCTAGTGATATCAACATATATGATTATAAAAAAATAATGCAATCAAGAAATATTTTGTCACAGTCTGCATTTGTCAAGAGACTGGAGAAGATGCTTATAAAAACTATGGAGCCAATATCTGCACTTAAACATAGCAGCATTAGAATCATTTTTCTCAACATTTTTTCCCCAAAAGTCATAATAAAACTACTCTGCATTTCATGATTGAGGTTAGAAGTGAAGCATTGCCAAGAAATGCAATACAATTACTGATAGGTTCCTTTCCAGTTTGCTACAAGTAATTCAAGAACCTTTTTGAACCTCATGTAATATTGTTTACTAAAGAACTGTTATATCCTTAGACTGCCAGGCACACTACATACATGACACATTAATATTTACATATTAGTAAAGTCAACTTTATTAAACATTTTATTTATAGCCTTAAATCACAGTTTTCCTAGGCTTCTGTCTACAACAAGCACAATGAATGGTAAGTCTATTTTTTTTTATATATGAAGGAAAAAAAATAGAGCATAATAATCTGTTATAATGACATGACTTCTAGTGTCCTTTTAGTTTGATTAAAAACCATTTGGAAACTTCAAATTTCTATTAGCAGTATTTTGTTTTGACAGGGAAATATCTCCAGCTAGATGTTCAAAATGATATTGCTGTCATCCGATTTGACAATCCGGATTCTAAAGTAAGTATTGTTAAGATAACACTCTACTATGTTTGATCACTTCTTGTAATAGTTTGGTTTCTAACAATAATGAAATGGTGTGATAAAGAAATGATTTACAATATATTATGTGTGTTTATGCTTATTAAAACTTATCCAACTTTAAGGATGTGGTTGTGAGGTTAAAGAACAGAGCTAAAGTACATAATCTTAGTGATTCTAGTTCAGGTCTTATTAATCACATATTATATATGTTTGCTTCTTACCCAATAATGTAAGAATCGATTTTCAAAGAAAATGTGTCTTCATTTAATGTTGGTTGAATTTATCAAATCTAGATAAGCATACTGACTTTTTAAAAATTTTAGCCCAAATGGAAAAGGGAAAAAAAGATCATGATTTTCTAACCTAGGGTTCTCAAGTTGGAATTCTGATGAAAACTGGGAATTTGAATTTCAGAATTCTTCCAATGTCTACGAGTCCACTTATCTCTAATGGGTACTTAACATTAGTTGGGGAAAGTAAATGTATGTGGTCAATGTTCTAGCCATATGACATCCTTGTTAATCATTGTTAGAGGAAAACATCATCAGTCACATGGATTGCAAGGTCTAAAAGGGGCACTATTTATTCTTTATGTTCTGACAAGCAGTATGCACATAAGTCTATGTCAGCAATATGGCATAGATGTTTAACATTGGTGAAAGAATATTATGGCAAAGCTGTTTAACATTG
>JADKLZ010000130.1:8211568-8231567 GCA_021533235.1 Biomphalaria straminea
TTTAACATTGGTGAAAGAATATTATGGCAAAGCTGTTTAACATTGGTGAAAGAAATGTTAACCTCCCATTAGAATCTCTAGGTCTCAAAGCAAACTTTACTTATAACAAGTTAATATAAAGAAGGAGAAACATTTTGAACAGCAGTATCATTTCTATTTGTTCTTTCATTGCGATATATATATATTTGCATACATCATTATGATTAAGGTAAATTATATTTAAAAAAAAACAATAACAAGTTACATTGAAAAAAAAAACTAGTCATTGCTATTACCAGGTGAACACACTGTCTACTGCCATGCAAAGTGAATTTGAGGAAGTTGTTCGTCAGGTGAAAACTAATGACAAAATCAAAGGTGCTGTGCTGATTTCTAAAAAGCCAAATTGTTTTATAGCTGGAGCTGACATCAAGTAAGTGTGTGTATACATTCACATTGCAACCTATTTGTAACTAAACTGCATTTTAGCTGAAACTAACTACCAACATAAATTTATCTTGTTAAAAATTCAGAGGAAAAAAATACAGCCTTACATCTTACAAAACCTTTAAAGAATAAGTCTATGGCAGGGGTCTCAAACACGCGGCCTGCGGGCCGCATGTGGCCCGCGAGACTATTTTGTGCGGCCCGCGACCACGTCCGGGAATAAAAAAAAATTAGATAAAATTTAAAATTAGATAAAATTTAGAATGACCACATGTAAGCCATGAAATGATTTACAACTGCACAACGTGCGCGACATGTTTCAAGAACTGGAAGCTTGTATTGACAGGTCTGGGCTACCTTGAGAAAAACTTGTTTCAGTGTCTATGGACGGAGCACCAGCAATGAATTCAGAGAAGGTTGGTGTTATTGGATGAATGATAGAGAAACGGAATCAGCTCTGCTTGGAGGGACCTTTTGCAGCCATACTCTGCATTCTGCACCATGAAGCACTGTGTGGCAAAAGTCTACTAATTGAGAACGTGATGGATGTTGTCGTGAAGACGGTGAACTTCTTACTTGCATAGAGCCTCAACCACAGGCAGTTTGTGTCATTTCTAGCTCATTTAAAAACGGAATACGGTTAGTTGCTGTATATCATACGGAAGTCTGATAGTTGAGTCGTGGAAAAGTGCTGCAGAGATTTTTTGAACTGAGACGGGAAATAGCATTGTTCATGGCAATGAAAGACAGAGACATAACTCAGCTCAGTGGCCCAATCTTTTTGTCGGATCTTGCTCTTTTACTGACATCACGCAACATCTCAATGCACTCAATTCACAACTACGGGACACAAAGCAGCTGATTACCGTGATGTTTGTCCGCATCAAATCATTCAGATGCAAGCTGATTTTGTGGGCCACTCAGCTAGCAGATTTAAACCTGGCTCATTTCTCTTTTTTACAGAGCATAGCGGTTGAACCACAGCGCCTGAACGACTAGGTAGACATCCTCGCCAGACTACTGGAAGATTTTGAAATTCTCTTTCAGCAATTGACTGCTCTCGAACTACAGTTTTTTCCACATTGGGACTACGTTAGCAGTCCTGATGGAAATACTGGACCTGCAGTGTGACACTGTTGTGAAGCAAAAATACGCTGATGTTGGCGTACCACATTTCTATGAAAGAAGTTTTCAAACTTATTCTGCGCAGCTGCTAGAATTCTAGTGATGTTTGGGAGTACGTACGTTTGCGAACAGTTTTTGTCCAGAATGATTATTAAAAAAAAGCATTACGATCAAGACTGACTGATTAGCTTCTGGGAGCAACCTTGCGGCTTGCCACTACACGCGACTTCAGGCCTAACGTTGATGGTCTGGTCTCTACCAAACGCTCTCATCTGAGTGGACAGAAACATGAGTGACGAACCATCTGCAGTAGGCATAGTAATTTTTTTTTTTTTTTGAAACTACAGTTTCTGCTTTTTTATTAGTGACAGAGACAACGTCAACGTATTTTAGTAAACTAAACTGCCTGTGCATGTAATAAACTACACTAAATGTAATTAATAATTATAAAAACTTTATTTTAGTATTTAACTGCATTGACAGTAGTGTTTGTAAAATTTGTTGTGCGGCCCGCTGATTGGTTGTTACTTTTCAATGCGGCCCACATGCTGATATGAGTTTGAGACCCCTGGTCTATGGTGATTGGGTATCATATTTACAGATAAATTTAAAAATGATTTATCAAATTTAGGTAAGTTCTCCTTAAAGATCAAAACTTTCTGGCATTTATTCTGTTAATCTGAGCAGCAGTATTTTAATTTTTTTTTTTTACTGAAATTAGATATTGAATTGCAGGATTAGCAGACTTTTTGGTAGACACAAACAGAGTAGAAACTGTTTCTAGAAAGAATAATGCTAAAATAGAGCTCACTAACCCTAATTAAACTATAGTTTTATTTTATATCCCCATCCCCTATCTAGAATTCTACTTCTCTCATGTAAAAATTGTCTTTTTTTATTACCCAGAATTTTAACTTAAAGAATAAGATTCTGATACAAAGCCATTACAAAGCATATGTACAAGGTCGTTTGAGCAGCATGACTAAAATAATATAGCTAGTGAAGAGTCTCAGCCTAGTTAGTGCTAATATGTCATGAACCACCATTTCTTAAAGGTTATATGCAGCTACTTACTGTGCACAAAATCAACATATACTTTTCAAAACATTGGAAGAAAACCTATTCAATTATTTTAAATATTTCTCAACATCTAAAGTTTATTACTTTTTGATGTGAAAAAAAGTTTTTGCATTAATTTTATATATTTCTTTTGGTTTACTATTTTAAGATTATTTAACTTCATCTGTTTAGATTTTTGAAAATATTATATGACAGTGTCATGATTTCAAGCTGTAAGAGCTATTTTATAATTTAATATTATTTTTGCGTGTGCATCTTATATGTTTGTGTTATGTTTCAGTATGATAGCTAGCTGTAAGTCCAAAGATGAAGTTAGAAAACTTTCCCAGAGAGGACAGGAAGCCTTCCAAGCCATAGAGAGTAGTCAGAAACCATTTGTCGCTGCCATTATGGGACAGTGTCTAGGTGGTGGTTGTGAGGTAGGGGATACTTGAACAAAAAATGTAATTGTTAATATAGTTTAGGTTTTTAAAAATTCTGACAATGTTTTTATTGCCCAGTTTGATGATAAATAGGTTTTGAATAAGTTAGAACTTTCCTATCTATATTTACTGGATCTGTGAATATTTATCCAAAACTTAAACTTAGCAAATACAAATTGTGTATGTTTTATACTATAGATCGTAAGGTCTGAAAAGGGTACTTAGAGCATTATGTTGAACTGACATGTATTTTGAATTTTTAAAAGTATATGTTTTTTTTTTTATTTGATGCAGCTAGCTCAGGCTTGTCATTATCGCATTGCAATGGCAGACAGAAAAACTGGACTTGGGCTACCAGAAGTAATGCTAGGACTTTTGCCAGGTGCTGGAGGTACACAACGTCTACCTAAATTGGTAATTTTTTGAGTTTCTATTCTATACACCTGGGGGACACGGTGGTCGAATGGTTAAGCGCTTGGCTTCCAAACCTGAGGTTCTGGGTTCGAATCCCGGTGAAGACTGTGATTTTGAATTTCAGGATTTTTAGGGCGCCCCAGAGTCCACCCAACTCTAATGGGTACCTGACTTTAGTTGGGGAAAGTAAAGGCGGTTGGTCGTTGTGCTGGCCACATAACACCATGCTCGTTAACCATTGGCCAAAGAAACAGATGACCTTAACATCATCTGCCCCATAGATCGCAAGGTCTGAAGGGGACACTTTACTTTACTTTAGTCTATACACCACTAATTGACTTATACCGTATTGTTGCAATAAATACATCCTTATCTATTACCCTTAGGTGGGTCACCATTCTCTGAAGCTCTCTGTCTGATGCAAACTTTTCAGTCTCATCCAAGTTAATCAAATTTTTTTTTATGCTTATTGCTTTTGGTTGATTTAACTTGCACATTGTCGTCAGACTTTCCTTCAGAAATGAAGCTTATTATTGTCTTAACCCAAATCTCCTTCAGGAAGGAAGGTTTTATTTCTTTACTTATTGGTGAAGCTTGATCTATTGTTTTCTTTTTGCCCATTTATCAATTGAACATGATTTATTTTAAAAAATCCACTATTTTCATCTTGATTTATCAATGAATTTTTCTAATTCGTGATTAATCAATCCATTTATCAAATTCCATAGCTAGAAAATAATGATCAACTTTTATTGTTATGGTACTTGAACTGTGCTAGTTAGATGAGATTTAAATGCAAGTTTTTTTAGGAAGAAAATTCAAATACATATATTCTAATTAACAGATTATTGCAATATTAATATATAGTAAAAGTTTGATTGTAAAATGTGTATTTAAATGATTGTGTATATCTATTTAAATGATTGTGTATATGTATTTAAAAAAATCCACAAAGTGTTGTAATAATGGGCATATTTGTTAACACCAGGTTTCAGTTCCAAATGCTCTAGACATGATGTTAACAGGGAAAACACTCAAAGCTGATAAAGCCAAAAAACTGGGTCTTGTTGACTTAACAGTACAACCTTTAGGTAAGTTTCTCTCTCTCTCTTTCTTATTTTTTGGTCTTCAATATTTGTTCCTAGTTAATTTGTTATGGAAATTTACACAGAAAAGGTTGTTTATTTAATTAATTTTTTTACATTTTTTTATGACAATTTATAATTGTTATAACACTTGACACTTGACTTGACTTGACACTTGACACAAACTACATTGAACACAATACTAGATTTTCTAGTCTTTCTATCTTCTGGATGACTGTCAAATCTGTTATCTTTTATTCTTGTGCATGTTCTGAGGCACCACTGCTGATTCATAACATGTGTCTATCCTTTGATGCAATGCAGGTATTTGCAAATTACAGATCAATATCTTTTCTTTTCAAAATTTTTTTTTTTTTTTTTTTTTTTTAAAACCTGATATGTTGTCATATAAAATATTTGTTTGAAAGGCTTTTGAACTTTTAGAAATCAAGATATTTTATCTAAAGTTATTTTTTAAGGCTCTATGGATCCTTGTGGAAATTTGTTGTGACTAAAGAGACTCTTTTCTCAAATAAAAACAAGTTTCCATCTTTATGCATTATCTTCTCTGTTATACATGTGATATTTGATCTATTATCTCTGTTTTCTTCTAGGTCCAGGTTTAAGTGACCCTGATACCAACTCATTAAATTATTTAGAACAAGTGGCCATCCAAACTGCAAGGTAAACATTTGTTTTCATTGCTCATTAACAATTGGTCTACAGTCAATTCATGTTCATCCAAAATCTAGACCATTTAATTAGGATTTTATTTTTGTTTAAAGCAGAAATTAATATTGGTCGTTTTTTTATGCAATAATAGAATAGATCTAACAATCTTTACATTGAAAAAAAAATATCCTTAGAGCATTGTGTTGAACTGAAATGAATCTGATTTTTAAAAAGTAGATGTTAAGATTTATCTAGCCATAAAAAAAATGTTATTAAAAAAATGTATTTTATAATGCTTTCTGAAAACATGTTTGGAGTGTCCACTCTAGATGTTTGAGTTGTTGCTTAGCATGAAGCTATGCATGTTTCCTGACACACAAATAAAAGCAAAAAATGTAAAAAAAAATTTTTTCATTTAGAGATTTTTAAATCTTTTAGCAACAAAATAAATGCATTTGACTCCTGTTTTCTGTCCAATTTTGTGCATTACAATATTTCCTGCCATTTCTATCATGGTTTCAGTTTAATCTTAATGTGTCAGCTGACTTTATTTATTAGTATTTTCTCTTCTTTTGAACCTTGTTGATGAAGGCTGAATATTTGGAATTTTAGTGTTCTTTTGGGCTCACTCATCTTAAAGGACGGTTGTGGTTCACCAAAACAGAATGCTGTAAACCACCCATAAACATCTAGTTTTTTTTTCTTAACATTCTTACATCAATGAGAATACTGTTTAACTCTTTCTCTCCTAATCGACGATACCATCGTTGATTTGACCTCAATAATTATTTTTTTCCTATTCTAATTTTTGTAAACTTGACTTTGTGTGTTATATAAAAAGAGCATGCATTTCCCTATAATTCTATACCGAATACATTTTTTGATAGCAAACAACAAAATTATTAATCATAACAGGGTAGTGAAATAGTAATGAGCCAAATGAAGAATTCCTTCGAAACATGGAAAAATAATAATGGGGAGAAAGAGTTAACAAAATTTTGTTACTGTATTTCAGAGACTTGGTTTCTGGGGCATTGAAAAAAACACCAAAGAAAAAAGCTCTTCCAGACAGTAAGAAGATTTTAAATAAATATTGTTTTCTTGGGCAACTCAAAATTCCAAATTTGTTATGTTGAAATTTTGGTTACTCAAAATCTTAATTTACAATAATTTGTATCTACAATACCTTTACTTAAATTTTTTTTTGGTTTAAAAAGCTATCTGTTAATATCTTTAAATACTCAGTTTTGTATTAGTAGAGAATGCACTATTAATTGAACTGTTAAGAAAATAATAATAACGTTGAGCTGTTTCAATTACTTTTTGTGACTATAGAAGTCATGGACCTGATGTTGAAGTATGATGTAGGCAGAAACTTTGTCTTCAATAAAGCCAAAACACAAGTCATGAAGCTATCTAGGGGATTGTATCCTGCACCACTCAAGATTATTGAGGTAAATGATGCCCCATGTTAAATTAAGATTGTGTTGTGAGATATGTGTTTTAAAACCACAACTTGAGTATAAAGAAAGAAAAGAGTATTTTGTTAAAAAATATTTTCACTTGTTAATGACATCTAGTACTTAACAGCGTAACAAAATTAGTAAAATTTCTACAGAAAAAGTAGATCATATAATATATAAATTGAATTTCAACAGTAGGAATTTTAAAATTATCTTTCGTTTTATTCTATTTTTAAAGGTTGTCAAAAAAGGTGTTGAAAAAGGACCAAAGGCTGGTTACCCTGCAGAAGCGGAAGTAAGAGTTACTCATCATTATAGTCTGCTCTTTTTTTTTTTATGGGCAATACTTAATAAAAAAGCTTTATTGAACAACTGTTGTTATTTTTTTTCTTTTTCTTTTAGGCATTTGGAGAGTTGGCAATGACCTCTCAGTCTAAAGCTCTGATTGGTCTTTATCATGGACAAACTGCTTGTAAAAAGAATCCATTTGGAAAACCACAAAAAACTGTCAAGTAATTTTTTTTTAATTTCTTGTTTTATTGACTATGTAGGCCTACATCTGGAAATGAAGCTAATAATTTTTTATTTCCACCATTGTTTTTGTTGCAAATGTATTTTTTTTTTTCTGTACAGGACTGTTGGTGTGTTGGGGGCTGGACTCATGGGTGCTGGGATAGCTCAGGTTTCCATTGATAAAAATATGAAGGTAAATGCAGCATTGATTTTTCTGATTAGATATATTTGATGTTAGAAGAACATAAGACTCTTTTATTCAATCAACAAAGAACTTTAAACTCATGTGTTACATTTTTGTACCTTTTTTTTCTCTCTTCCCCATTTCAATACACTTTCATACCATTCCTTGTTAACATTCCATTGACCATAAAAATGTTTTTGATTGATTGTCTCTTGTATCAATATAGCTTTTTGATTATTGGCTATCTCATTTGTCATACTATTTGCTTATCAACCTTATAGTTTGCATGTGTGATGGGTAGCAATCAATTATTTTATATTACACACAGTCTTATAATAATTAATTAATCCCTATGTAAACAGCCAAATTTTCTGTTATGTTCTTACTACTTGGCTTTCTAGAATGATGCTTTAAATACTCTTGATTATCAAACCAATAGTCTTGAGTACAAAATTTGATCAATACAGTACTTTTAATTTTGGGATTTAATATGATGAGCCTAACAGGCAACAGTGAATGTTCACAAATAGCCAACTCCTACAATTGCAATGGGATGTGCAGTGGCTGAGTGGTAGTAAAGCTCTTGGCTTCTGAATGGGAGGTCTCGGGTTTGAATCCTGGTAAAGACTAATATTTGGGATCTTTAGGGCTCTTCTGAGTCCACCCAGCTCTAATATGTACATGACATCAGTTGGGGAAAAGTTAAGGTGTTTGGTCATTGTGCTGGCCACATGAAACCCTAGTTAACCATGGGCCCCAGAAACAGATGACCCTTACATCATTTGCCCCATAGATCACAAGGTCTGAAAGAAGAACTTTGCTTTTGACTTTTACAAATGTAATGTGTAAAGAGTAATTCTAATTGTAGATTAACTAATGAATCAGGAGTTATATGTTATGTTATTATATAATATACGTTCTATAATACTCTTCAGGTTTTATTGAAAGATATGTCTTTGAAAGGACTTGCAAGAGGACAAGATCAAATACAAAAAGGATTTGATGGGGCAGTCAAGAAAAAGAAAATCTCAGCGTAATTTAGTTTTTAAATATTTTTATTTAGACTTATAAATTCAAAGTTGGGAATAAACTTGCTCACCCCAACTTTGTTAGGAAATAGATTACTGCCTTTCTATAATAAATCATTCACTATTTAATACCTGATGTATTCTGTTGTGACACTTAGGTTTGAACGAGAAGTCATTCTGTCCAACCTTGATCCTACACTAACATATGATAGATTTAGCTCATGTGACATGGTCATAGAAGCTGTGTTTGAGGATATCAACATTAAACATAAAGTCATTAAGGAGCTTGAAAAGGTGTGTATAATGTGACCTAATTTTTTGAGACTTTGAAACTTGACTTACTACCTGTTAAAAGTGTTCCTTTAGATGAAAGGCTGCTACTAAAATGTGAAATTAGACAATAAGATAATGGCCATATTTTAGTGTGGAACAGTAACCTTGATCTTTCATTTGCTTTAACAAAAAAATATATAAACAAGTTGATATAGGAAAATCAGCATTATGTCAGTTACATTACAACAAAAATTTCATAGAAATCTTGAAATAGATTTAAGCTGCTAGTTTAATTTGGGAAGATACGCACTAGGACATTGTTAACAAGCACGTGTATAAATGGTATTTGTTGATGAACATAATCTGCCATTAATGACTTACTTGTCTTCTAATCAGTTCACAACACCAGAATGTATATTTGCATCAAACACATCAGCACTTCCCATCTCTAAAATAGCAGAAGGACATTCTCGACCAGAAAAGGTACAATCCATTTTTTTAATATGATTATAAGATGATTATGCACCAATTCTGTGCCAGAATACTAGAGAGCATAAATGGAATGTGACTATTAAGACAAATCATTATACAAGACATTGTAGTTTTCACTCTGGTGCTTTTAGTATCATACATCTTATGTTTATTATTCAGAACAACTTTGTATAAAAATAGGTCATAATCATATGAATATATGTTTATTTAAACTAAAAATGCTGGTTACCTCTCTTAACCTGCTAGTTTCTATTTCTGGTTTGAGAAATTGAAAAAAAAAAAAAAGAAAATATAAAATCTAATAATACTAATTAATAAATAAATAACTTAAAAAATGTAACAATGTCTAATTCCTTTGGAATATAAAAAAGCTTCAAAAATACTAATTTTTCTTGAAGGGGGGGGTTTATACACTGGGTAAGAGCACTTTGTTTAAAAAAAACTTTCAGAAAAAAAAAACAAAGAAAAAAGTTGTAATGAATATATAAAGAAGAGTGAAACAAGAGGCATGGAGGTAAGAGTTGGTAGCAATTAAGAGAAATAGGGGAGGGAGAAATAATAGATGGAGGATATCACATTGGGATCTAAAGAATCTCAAGTATGAAGCGTCAACAAATTTTTGTTTGCCTGATTTCTGACTTCCTTTCTCACTATCTAAATTCCTACTCTTACCTTTTTTGTTTGCTATGGCAGGTTTATCTTTTACGTAAAATTTCTCTGATTCAGGTTATTGGAATGCATTATTTCTCTCCTGTGGACAAAATGCAACTTTTGGAAATCATCACAACAGATAAAACTTCCAAAGAGACAGCAGGTATGTCATTTTTCTGTTATAGAATGTTCTTAAACAGGGCTATTTAAGAATTTTTACTCAGGACAATTTGTATTTTTTTAGGTCTTACGTAGTATTATTAAGTGTTTTTAGACAAACCAAATATTAAATAGTCATCTCAAAACTACACAAATTCTGGGTGTGTTCTGATGAATATGTTCTAAATCCATTTCCTCACAGCTGCAGCCGTTGATATTGGCCTAAGGCAAGGTAAAGTTGTCATCACTGTGAAAGATGGACCAGGGTTCTATACCACTAGAATGTTGGCACCTATCATGATAGAGTTTATTAGAGTGCTTCAGGTTTGTCTTCACTTGCTTGAATATTCCCCAGTTTAGTTTGTTATGAAGTTTTTCTGTTCAGATTTCAATATGTCTAACTTTTAGCAGATCATGTAGCTTTTTTTGTTTTATTTTATACAATGGATAAACAAAAACTTGTTGTTTGAACTTGCAGCTTGATGACCAGTTTCTGTGATGAAGCTATTTTATCTCCAGCTGTTAAGTTTTTTTTAGGATAGCTAGAGCTGTCTTTTAAAAAATGTTCTGCTGTCATCATTTATTCTTTACCAAATTAAAGGAGATTTCATTCTCTAAACAGTAAAAAAAAATAGTTGATTGGAAAGTGTGGCTCATGTGATGCTACCATATTTACTTTTAGGGTATAATGGGGATGATGACAGTAAATCAGTAAAAATGTTTACTTTAGCAGAAAAAATATTACAAAAGAGAAAAAATATTTGCTGAAATCTTGTGGGACAATATAGAAGTTGAAAAATTGTTTTTGCATGTTTTACATTTCAGGAGCATATCATGATGATTATATTTGCCTTATGCAAACATATGTTTGTATACTAAAGTTCTGATTTACATTTTCTTTAAAAGAACAAAGCTTAAAATGCCCAATATTTCAGATATCCCTATAAAAAAAAAAGGAATGTATGTAATCTTGCAATCTTATTTATCCATGTATTATGACTATGTAGTTTAGCTTCAATGTATGCATCACTTCTTTCCTGTTTCTAGGAAGGCACAAGTCCTAAGAAGTTGGATACCCTAGCCAAAGACTTAGGTTTCCCAGTAGGTGTGTCTTCCCTCTCAGATGAAGTAGGTTTAGATGTGGCTGCCCATGTAGCTGAAGATCTCTCAAAAGCATTTCCAGATCGGTTCAAAGGAGGCAATCCTGAAGTTCTTAAAACAATGGTTGCCCAGGGATTTTTAGGTAAGTTATCCTTCATAGTAGCATAATTGGAAATCTCGTATTAGCAACAACAAAGATTTCAATGTAGATAATTTTGAACTTCAAATTTTGTCTGACCTTGACTGGTGTAATAAGGTATAACCCTAACTATTACAGTATTAAGCTAACCTTTACTAAATTTGTCTTTACTAACAACTGCAATCCTTCATCTAGAGTGCATTTTAGAAAACAAATTTCTTTACAAGCTACATATTTACATTTATTACATTTTACTATTTACATGCTTGACAGCTAGTATTTTCAGCAATATATTAAAAATTCTGATTTAGGAAAATGGGGGAAATCTGGAAGCGTAACATCAGCTTCCAAGTAAAGTTAAAACTGTACTCTTCGCTAGTGGTCTCTGTACTTTTCTATATGGTCGTCACATTGGGACACTGTATGCTGAGGCTGACAGAAGTATTGAAGCCTTTGAGAATAAATGCTAACAAATTTTGGGTATCACATACCAGGAATAGAAGACAAATGACTTTGTATTTTTACAACTCAGCACTCTGAGTGGTAACTCCTCAATACAGTGAAGAGATGAAAGCTGAGCTGGTTTGGTCTTTTTGTAAGACCTCACTCTCAAAAGTCATCCTTTAAGGTACAGTGAAGGTAGCACTAAGGATCATTCAAAGTCAAGCTGGCTGGATAGTGTGAATGAGATATCTGAGATATCCTGCTAAGAACATTTGCTGAAAAGGAAAAGGGGAGGGATTTGGTTACAAGAAGGATGAAATTTAAGGGACAGCTTATGAGATAATTATGATAATATTAAAAATAATGTGACCTGTCAGTGCATTAAACTAATGTGACATTATTGAATTTCTATTAGTATTACAGGCTAGTTTATATTAAAACCATGTGACAGGTCAGTGAATGCCATCATGAAAATCTTTAGTTTTTATTTTGTAGACTATTTCATTGCCCTTTTTTTTATGGGTTACCTCTCTTGTCTATGTTGCAGGTCGTAAGTCTGGTAAAGGTTGGTTTCTGTATGAAGAAGGAAGTAAAGACAAACCAGAAAATCCACAAGCTCTAGAAATTCTGAAACAGTTTCACATTCCTCCAGCTGCTGGGTAAGAAAACTAGTTATCTTATAAAATACAGACGTTACTTAAAAAAAGATGATGATTACGTCCTACATGTGTTCCTAGGTCAGTTTAATCATGCATGTTTTCCTGGTTGACTCAGGCAACTCATTCCATTTGTACGAATTCGTCCTAGCACATAGAACAAGAATGTACCATTATCTTTGTGTCTTTCTAAGTATTTTATTAGGTTTTGTTTTTGCATTTGAAGATTATGGTTCTGTGTTTTATGTATAATTACTACTTTACTCCTGAAGAGTTTCTAAATTTATTGATTTTACTAAAGGTGTTACTCTAACGAAATGTGAATATTCGATAAGTGGTATTTATTTGTTTTAGTTTTTTTGTTATTCTTAATAACTGACATTCCTGGGTGGAAAGATGTTCTCCAAATTGATTCCCATTTTTGTTTCTGATTGCTGATTCTCTTTATAAATTTCTGTATCTTGTGTAGTTTGTATTGTTTTATATATATTGTGATGTCATCTGCAAATAATGACTTTTTCCCCTGAACTAATCCCATTTGGTAAATCATTTATGTAAATGTAAATAGTATGGACCTAAGGCCTTGATGTACACCTGAGTTTACTGTTATTGATTATTGATGTTGATTTTTTTTTTTTTTAGATTTGAAGAATTTGATGTTTCTAATCTTCTTAGGAACAAACAAAATAGTAGCTGTTTTGAAGTTAATTACTAAATGCTTTTTACAACCTACATATGAAAATAAATTAGTTAAACATGATGACACTATGCTGATTAAATGTAACATCTACAGTAGTTCACTCTGACTCTTCAAGTATTATACATAATTTTGAAGAGATAATTCAATTGTTTAAGCACAAATTTGCAGTTAAAATCCTTGTGGGAAATTGTCTTAGATTGTGTAGAGGACTAGGAAAAAAAGGAGCACTTGTACAAACTACACAAACAATACAAAATTGATCATAGATATCATAACTTATTATTTGACAGAATCACAGATGAAGACTTGAAATACCGTCTTCTCTATAGACTTGTCAATGAAGCTGTATTGTGTTTACAAGAAGGAATCCTTTCTAATCCAGTGAGTAATGTTTTATCTTAATTTTGAAGGCAACCCAGTTTCCAAATTTTTTTCAGTCAAGTAGAGCTCAGAATGTTGATAGGGCTGCATTGCTGATTCTTTCATAAAAGCTTATTTTATTTTAGTGTTAGGTAAATTTTAGGTTGGCTTAATAATATATTATATAATATATATATAATAATATATAATAATATATTACTAAAAACTTTCATTTAATTTTAAACAGCTTGATGGAGACATTGGAGCAGTATTTGGTATTGGATTCCCTCCATTTTTAGGAGGTAGGCCAAATTATTATTTTTGTGTTTGTTTCACAAACATTGTATAGCTAGTTTTTTGTTTTATTTTTTATTAGACCACCAAAAAAATGTTTTGAGATGTTGAATATTGAAAATTTTGGCTTTGAAATAAAATTTCTTTGTGTTGTGTGCAATAATTAACCTTGTAAATGTAGTTACATTATCTGAGTATTGATTGATTAATTCCTTACCTAAATGAGTAAATCCCAGAATAATTTCATTGTATCATTCTTTACAAATTAAATATTTCAAATGTTAACATAAATACCATTGCTTGTATTTCTTTAAATGTGACCTTTGAGAAAAGGTTTGAAAGAGCTATCTATCCTTGACCAGTATAATTAATAAAACATTGTTAACTACCCATAAAGATAAATTTAGTTTTAATAATAGACTTCCTTCAATACATAGTTCTTCTGCTATAGGTCTTATGGTTGCCTGGTCTAGCGGTTTGCACGCTGGACTGTCGTATCGATTTACCAATGGTCCCGGGTTCAAACCCTGCCCGCTCCCATCCCCCGTCGTCCTGCGGGAGGTTTGGACTAGGAAATAACTATCTTCAACTCTGAAGGAATTTCCGAAACATGTAAAACATTTTACAAACAAAAACATTTTATTGCCATCAGAAATACTAGAATTCTTCTTTGAATAACTTGTGCTCTGATTTATTCAGGTCCCTTTAGATATGTTGACATCCATGGAGCTAAGCCAGTTGTTGAACGAATGTTAAAGTATCGGGATTTGTTCGGTGCTCAATTTGAACCCTGCCAACTCCTGAAGGACCATGCCAATGACTCCAGCAAAAAGTTTCATCAATAGAGCTAGCGCAACCAGACCCTCAGTGTTGACCAGATTGTTGAAGGCTGTGTAAGCTATAACAGTTGCCCTCTATGTGCCATGATGTACAGACACATTCTTGATCAATATATAGTTATGACAAATTTTTGTGATAAAACAATTTTTATACATTGTCCATATATATTATACACTAAATAATGATGGAGCTTAGCTTTGTTTGTTTATGTGATTTGTAAGGATGTGTACATTTACTCTCAAGTCTGTTTTAGGATTGAATCATCCTTTGCTTCATTATCACTGGTGACATGCCTAGTTGCTTTCTTTCTTCAAACCTATGTTGACATTATACTTTTAATAAATGTATAGTCATCAGCTAATTAACATATTACAGCACAAACTGCTAGGCAGCCATCATTGAAAATGGTAAAGAGTCATGTTATATTTATTGACATTTTCTTTAAGAGTTCATACATTTGTCTTTACCTTTTATTGAAAATTAAAATTTTTCATTTTTAATATTCAGTTTTCTTTTAGTTTGTTGGCTCTACTAAATGGTTTGTATTTTAAATAAAAAGAAAAAATGCCTTTGTCTAGAGCAGTGATGCCCAACCTAATTCATCGCAAATTAATTTCCGACACTCGTGTCGTGGGCCACATGACTGCAAGGTACAAAAACAAAAAGAAATTGACCTACACCAATTTTAATAGAAACCAGTTGATTTAGTAGTTACTACTTACTGTGCTTACATTTATTAATGGGATATCTGAAAGATTTTTTTTTTTTTGGTCGGAAACTGGCTTCATTTCTCTACTTTAAATGTGAGCTTAAGTATAGCTAGCTAGCCAACAATTCATTTTCTTGTCTCTTTTAGGTAAATATTCCCATCGATCCTCAGATTTCTAGGCGATGTTTAAAAATCTTTTTATTTGTGCACAAACTAAGAATGATGAAAAGAAAAAAAAAAGGAACGGTTTACTTTTTGATGGTAGATACTAAATTTCACTTCAACTTCTTTAACCTATAAATGTCAAAGCTCAAGGTGCCAATACATCAGAGGGTCCTAATGTAGATACATTTCTCAACATTTTTTTTTTTTTGGAAAATAAGGGGATTTTTTACTTTTTGTGCAGACGTTTCGGGGGGCCTGATGGAACCAAGTTGGATGTGGCCCGCGGGCCGTATTTTGAGCATCACTGGTCTAGAGTCTCAGTGTGGTCTACAATGACTGTTATCATGTGGAGTTAAAGTGCATCAGGAAAAAAGTTTCTATGCTACTTTTCCTACATAATGATTGGAATTCCACTTCCCTTGATGAATAACAAAGCAGTTTATGGCACCCAGCCACACACATAACACAATAATAAATCATGACTAAAAATGTGAATAGTAAAAAATAAATATTTTATTTACATTAATTCAGGGGCATAAGATCTTAATCTTCGAGTAACAAATATGTGTCGTTGTCTCTTGACAGTCTTACAGTTGCAGCCCCATAATAATCTAGTACATATGCAGAGCCATCAGAAGGATTTAATACCTGGAAATAAATTGATTGGTTGGTTCATTAAATATAAAGAATTCATTGTAATTAAATGCACATACAAAACCAGAATTGCTGTGGCTGAGCAGTAAAACACTTGGCTTCCTAATCGGGGCTTCCAGATTCAAATCCTGGTGAAAGATTTTTATTTTCGGGATCTTTGGGCGCCTTTGAGTCCACCAGCACTAAATGGGTACCTGACATTAGTTGGGTAAAAAAAAAAAGGGCTGTCCACATGACACCCTCCTTAACAAAAGCAATCACTAATTTTAATGGAATTACAGAAAATAAAATCTAGATACATACAGGACCAAAATATAATGAACATTGCATTAAATGAATTTGAAGCAAGAAGATAATAAAGCAATTTAGAATGCTCAGTGTAACTTGCATTTGCACAAAATCTGTTATAATCAAGTACTAATGCCCTTTGAGAGCGGAGGCTGACTGGTAATGCACTTGGGCTTCCAAACTGGGAGCTCTGGGTTCAAATCCTGGTTAGAACTGGTTTTTAACTTAAGGATACCTATGAGTCCACCAATCTCTAATGGGTGGCTGACATTAGTATGGTAAAAGTAAAGGCAGTTGGTCATTGTGCTGGCCACATGACACTCTCATTAAACACGGGCCACAGAGCAGATCAGCCCTATAGATTGCAAGGTCTGAAAGGTGAACTACTAATGACCTTGTTAATGGAACAACTATGCGATTGAGCATAAATAGATTAGCTGAATGAGAGTCTGTGAAAGATTTGTAGTTATTTCTCTCACACCCATTCTTGGATTCAGTTGAAACTTTGCACAATTACTCATTAGCTTATACAATGCATGAATCAATACAAAAAAATAGACAATTAATAATTATTTTGTTTGATCAGTATTCACCTATGTAGCGTTTTGTCTCTGTAGTTTACACAACCCCCATTCTCTGATCAAGTTGTAACTTTAAAACTTATTTATTGTACATAACAAAACATGAAACAATAAACAAAATTAACCAATTAGTCAATTGATTATTGGTAATTATTCTGTTGGACTTTTAAAAATGAAATAACTTTTACATCACTGAAAAATATAATTGTAAGTGCGGATAAGCTTTCTTTTTAAAAAAGGATTCTAAAAATTTTCCTTGTTTACCACTTATGTACAATAAGACATGTTACAAGACTATATTTATTCTTTCTCTCCTAACAGATGATCCCAACATTGATTTGACCCAATTAAATTAAACTAATTTTTGGTTTTATAAACATTAATTTGTGTTATGCAAAAATAATTATAATTATTTACCTATCATAACATTTCCTGATTACATATAAAAAAAATTATGGAAGTTGAATCATAACAGGGTAGTAAAACACACATGATAATTTCCTAGGAACACGGAAAATAATTGCTGAGAGAAAGAATTAAAAAGATTTTAAAACTTTGCAGTCCACAGAACACATAATTTTAAGTTCTCTTATTTTAACAGTTAATGAAACCACCATGCAGCCTGAACAATGACAAAGAAGTACCAATAGGCTTCTTGGTTACGCAAAGTTTAAAAATACCCATTTTTAAAAAGAGACACCTCTGTTTACATAGTCCAATAGTTACCCACTCTACCACCCCTGCTCTATAATATGGTACATACTGATACACTAACTACAGACCTAAGAAAAGACAATTCCTTACCTGTGTTGCTATCAATAAAATATCTATGAGTTGTCCTAAAAACATGAAGCCCAATGTGGAAAACTTTAAAAGACCTAAATAAAATAAGAAACAGTTATTTGAAATAATGTTTACTTTTATTAAATTTTTTTTTTTAGATAACACTTAATTTGAAAGTTTAAAAAAAATCAGTACTTTACAATACTTGTTTGTAGCTCTCCTAAATATCCCTGGCATCAATGTATCTATTGCTTGTTTGCTAAAATACAGTTGTATGTAACACAATTTACCTATCGCAGGGTATCCTAAATAAAATCTGTCAACTCCAAACATTCCTAAAAATACAGAGAGCAATAATGCTGTTTCAAAGGAATGCCCATTTCTGAAAAAGAATGGAAGTTTATTTTTATTTCCATTACTTACAGAAAACATAAACCTGTCTAACTTTAAAAAAACCTTCAGTAGTAACATTGCATGTAAGAAAGTTGATCAAGCAGAACAATGAGTTCTTGGCCCAAAACTAATGTAAGGTAAATCTCATATCATCTTCAATGCATAGATTAAAATTTTTAAATTCTATCTTTCAATACACTTACGTCCATTTACAAGGTACAGGTTTTAGAAATGTTCCATTGTTGAACTGACCCTCACACACAACATCTGGAGCAGTTTTACACCAAGCTAACAGAAAATACAATTTTATATACACTTTATTAAAAAACTAAGAAAGTAAGAGAAAAGAAACAAAAATAGAACGGTAATAAGCTTATTAAAAATGCTTAAAATTCACAAGGACCTAAATAAATACTAATGGTAAAGTACAGTTATCAAAATTTAATATTGGCATATTATTCAGTAAAAAAAAACAACCCCACAATAATAGGATTTCCTTTTTCTAATGTCTCGTGTCAAAAAAAAAAAAGGAAAATATACTCCAAAGAGGCGAAAGCTGAGCTGGTATGGACGTATGGTAAGACATTGCCAAAAATCATTATTCAAGGTACAGTGGAGGGAGCATGAAGAAAGTGTCATCCAAAGAAAAGCTGGCTGGACAACGTAAAAGAATGGGCATGGCTTTTCTCTTGATATCCTGCTAAGAAAAGCTTATCACTGTTAAAAATGTAGGGATTTGGTTACGTGAACTGTCACAGCATCCCTACAATGAAGGTGTGATAAATGTGATGGTTGTATTATTTATATAGTCAGTATGTATAAATCTTCTGTCTCGAAGACAAGCCTTATTATTAGTAGGTATAAAGTAAGTAAGGGGGCGCAAAGGCTTAGTAAGTAAGCGCTTGGTTTCCTGGGTTCATCTATTTGAAGACTGGGATTTTGAATTTAGGGATTTTTAGGGTGCTCCTGAGTTCACCCAGCTCTAAATGGATACCTGACTTTAGTTGGGGGAAAGATGTTGTAGACATCCTGCTCATTGGCCAAAGAAACAGATAACCTTAACATCATCTGCTCTATAGATCACCTCTATAAATCGCAAAGTCTGAAATAGGAATTTACTCTTTTACTTTTATAAACTAAGTAATACAAGAAAAAGTATGCTGTTGTTGTTTTATTAGATTGTTCATTTTAAAGATGGTTTTCAAATGCTAGTTAGTGGATATTTGTGTCATAGTTAGTTTTGTTGTGGAGTATATTTGTAAAAATGTACACAATCAAATAGTGCCACTTTCTTCTATAAGCGATGCCATCATTTGTCATATCTTTATATGTAGTATTTTTTTTCCCTGTAGCATTGTCATAATTTAGAAAGACATTTATTAACTCTTTTTTTTTTGTGGTGCATTTTACACATCTTGGTCTTGATAGACAAGCTAGACTGTTTGTGGTCCTGAATGATTCTTGGTTTTATACTACTGGACAGCCTTAGCATATTGCCTTGAAGTTATTCTTGGTAGGACCATTTGAGCCCTGTTGAGGTGAGTTATTTATATTGTAAAAATTTATTTTTCATATAGATTCATGGTATCTCTGTTATTTATTTGTGTAGGGTTTCAGTGTTGGCATTACATATTGACACTGAGGGTTCTAGTATTACCCTTGACATTGTTGTCATCGTCTTTGTAATTCTTGTTTGTTGGAGGTTAATGAAAGTTCTAGTATGCTACTATTAAGATTGACATTTATAGAGTATCTATTAATTACAGAGACAAATCTTGGACAGAAATTATGAAACTGTGATGTTTTTAAGTCAATGTTATTCAAGTAATATAATATAAGGTGCTTACCTTATTTATGCTAATTAGGTAATTACTTGGACTGAATTTATGGTTTATTATTTTCATA
>JADKLZ010000130.1:8236627-8251074 GCA_021533235.1 Biomphalaria straminea
CACACACACACCTGCACACTCACACTTGCACACCCAACATACGCACCATCACATGCTTACCACACACGCACACCTGCATCCCCACATGCATACCACACACGCACACCTGCATCCCCCCATGCATACCACACACGCACACCTGCATCCCCACATGCATACCACACACGCACACCTGCACCCCCACATACATACCACACACGCACACCTGCACCCCCCATGCATACCACACACGCACACCTGCATCCCCACATGCATACCACACACGCACACCTGCACTCCCACATGCACCCTGACATGCATACCACACACGCACACCCACCTATATACATACACCTACACACCACAACTGAATTACTGATACTGAATTTTTTTTTTAAGAAATATTTTTGAGAACCATTGATAATACACCATTCAAAATACATCCCTAACCCTTACACAAACCCTCTATAATTAAGTGATTTAAAGCTATTTGGTTTTTGAAAAACTGCCGGATTCGGGATTCGTACTTGAGCACCTGTGATAGACATTTGAATGAGAGACCAACATTTTAACCACTAAGCCACATTTCCATGTAATGTACGACAGAAAAATAGCGTAAGAAGATATTGAATTTGAATCAACTTTCACATCTTTTTATGATATTAAATTAACGTGTTATAAAAGCAGAAAAATTAAGATTTTATAACTCTGGAAAAAAAAATTACTTAACTATTGATCTAGATCTAAAAAGTACTTTAAAAAAAAAACAGCAACAAATAAACCGGACACTGGGTGTATAGAAAATGTCAAGATGGCGTCCACAAATGCTAGACAAAGACTCTATTAGTTTGAAAAAGCAACGACAATAACAACAATGTAATACAAATGTAACAACATATAATGCATTTTGATGCATTAAAATATATTATATAATATATTAAAATATATTTTAATGCACAAATTGAAAGACAATATGTACAGAGACATTTAATATGATGATATGACAAGATAAGACCACAAGTGACCCTTGTAAATCTTCAGTCATAGAATAGTTATATCAATTGTCCGGTGGATCACAAGGTCTGTAGTAAGCAATTTAATTTATAGGGAGGTTTTCGTCCACTAGTTGTTAAGTTTAATATAGGGCTCAAATATTAATATTGTTTCAATTTTTAAGTAACGCAAATTTAACAAACAGAATTTGCAATCCAATATATGAAGCTTGTAACTTTTCGACATTTGACTCAATAAATTCAATTGCACAATATGTCCAAGTGGAAGTTTTTAACCAAAACATTATAAGTTGAATACCTGTTGCAATATTAGCTAGCTATTAAAAATACTTTCCCAATGTCAACTATCCACAGATCTGAACTTAAAGTATTTTTGACGTAACTTAGTTCACATTAAACATATAAATTCACCCATGATTTACTTTATTTTAAATACGGTATTATGAAGCTCAGTGAAAATAATGCATCAGTAACTACTGACCAATAAGTTAGCTCTCTTTCCTTTACAGTCTACCCCCCCCCCAAAAAAAAATGTTCTGGGTTGTTACATAATTCTTTTTTAGGATAAAATAATTTGGGTACATTTTATTTTAGTTTTATTTATAAAAACTAAAACTATACTATTTTTTTAAACCGTTAATTTAAGTAGCTAGGTATATCATCACTTAGAATCTACCTTAAAAAAATTGAATCAATAATTCAAGTAACGTTCTAATATTGGATTATATTCAGCTCTTGAAATTCATACAATTAAATGCACTTCACTTTATTCAATAATAAAAAATGTGTAACCAGTTTTGTAATCAGTTTCAAAATCATTGTAATATATGCCTACAAACTATGGTGTCAGTTTCAATTGTAGAAATACTTTACTGTCATCTTTTAGCAATTTTAGCAACATATTATATTTGTATAAAGAAGCTAGGAAACTAGCAAAATAATAATTTTAAAAAAATTCAAAAAAGCGTATAGTAAGTTACGAATTCTTAGGGGCTCGCAAAGACCTTCAGAAAACTGCACCAGAAAGAAGATACAAATGAAGTCAGAGAAAGCGATGGGAAGACATCAAAGAATTGGCAGTGACTAAGTTTTATCAAAAGCAAAGGACAGAGATGAATAGAGAAAGGCGGATAAGAGATCTTGTGTGGTGCAACAGACAAAGAGCTAGAAGTGTATTTTCATTAAAAAAAAAACTGCTTGCGGACAGACAGACCACACAAATTTAATAGCGTCTATTCGCCCTTGAGTCCACCCAGCTCTAATGGGTACCTGACATTAGTTGGGGAAAAGTAAAGGCGGTTGGTCGTTGTGCTGGCCACATGACACCCTCGTTAACCGAGGCCACAGAATCAGATGACCTTTACATCATCTGCCCTATAGACCACAAGGTCTGAAAGGGGAACTTTTTACTTTATTCTCCTTTCGGGGACCACTAAAAGTCTGTGCGTTTGGAAATATTTGTGTACCAATTGTATTTGTTTAGCGCCATTTCATGCTTTTAGTTTTCTCACTACGCTGGACCAGTTGGGGAAATGGGGCTGTGGTGGGGAGAAAGGAAAAAATATATTTGGCGGATTTTATCTAGTTTCGAAAGCAGGGGCGTAGCTAGAAATTTTCCATCGTTTGGGGGCCCGGGAGGCTTGACCTCTTTGTGGGCCTCTACAGTTGCTTATTATCTAATTTTAAATGTAAAAAAACACTCATTTTCATATTCTCCCCCCCTCCTCCCCCACCCTACCTACGCCACTGTTCGAAAGCATTAATAATAAATAAATATAAAAAACAAAAAAAAAAAACAAAACATTTGTATTCGTACCCGTGTTTCACACCTCATAAGGCCAACGTGCTAACCACTCTGCTAGTGAGAAACCTATAATTGTATACTTAAATATTTGTTTGTTTTAGCGGGCGGCCTATAAAGGGGAATAATTTAGCTTATACCACCACTTACGTAAGTCAAGTAAAGTGTCTTCCCCTTGTTCGAGATACCAAAAAGAAATAACGTGACAAACTATTTACCAGAGTAAGTTGAAATAAACTTTGTAAAAATTAAGATGACGAAGAGTTGGTCTTCCTGATAGATCTACCCATGTTTCAATGCATGTAAAAAGACAGACTTTGCTATTTTTAGCATGTATTTCAGAGTTAATGAACTTAAAAGTATTCATATAAAAATAGTTTATGATAAGTTATACCCAATGAACGAAACAACAAACGTGAAAATTGGACGATTTCTTCATGAGAAGAAAGAGCTAGCAACATCTGGTGTAAATCTTTCACCGTCCTCATAGTGGTACTCTCAATAGAAAACAGAGAAGAGGAATCATAATCACATGGAGGCTTCCAATATACCGAGTACATTGCTGGTGGTAAGGAAGAACTCCCTCGAGGGGCTTGACTGCGGCCTCGCTAGTAGAAGTAACAGAACAATATCGAAAGGAGCCAAGACAATATGCAGAGTGGATGAGATACTATAAGCATCTAGTTGACGACCGAGGGGGGGGGAGGTGTGAATGACCAATCTTTACTTTCAAAGACAGCTAAAAACCATGGTCATATTCGCTCGTTATCCATAGGACGGCATAGGATAACTTGTGATCTTCAGTTTTTTTAAATTATTTAAACAATTCTCTTTCTCGTGAAATTCGGCAATTAATTACATTATAATAATGATTAGCGTGAAAATATTGACAAAAATGTTTCAACCTCTCAAAAGCCAGACATCTTTTCTACTAATTAGATCTAGATTTTGTTTTAGAAAAAGTTAAAATTCAATAGAGAGATAATCAGAGTGAGCTCTCGAGTTCATTGCATCCTCGGGAAAATCAATCACAAGTCAGTTTTATTAACGCTATCTCCCTTCTGTGCTAAAATAATGATTGATCCCAATTTTTTATGTCACTTTAACATCTTCTAGCTAAATGAGCTGGGCGAAAACAAACATCAAATTGGCATTGATTTAAAATTTCGTAGCTAGATTAAATAATTAAAAAATATAAAATATAAAATATACCTGTTATTCTTTTTAAACAAGAAAAAAATACGTTTTTTTAAAATTCAAAATGATAAGCCCTATATAGGCCACAGACTAATAAATCCTATAAGGGGTCGGTCGTTCGAAAATGACGCCATGTGAAAAATTTATATTTTTACCCCCCCCCCTTGTCACAAATTGTCACTAATTCTCAGACCCCCCCCCCTCCTTCCCCTCTGCGTCACGTCACAAATTAAAACTTATTTCAAATTATTTATTTCTCATCAATTTTTAACCAAAGAGGTTTCATGTGCTCATCAATAGTATACACAGGAAGATTTTCTTCTTCTGCTTGAAGAGCTGACTCAAAAATTTTCTTCAATGAGATCTTCATTTATCCATTCCTCATTCTCCTCACCTGCGTTTCTCAAAACTAAAAGGACTTCATTGTCTTTTTTTTTTTTTAAATTTTATTTGTGTTTTTTCTGAATTTTAAATTTGTGACGTCACAAAATCACTACCCCCCTTCTCCCTTGTCACATTTTTCTCAAACACCCTCTCCCCCCTAGAGTATGACGTCATTTACGAACGACCCCTAAAGCGATTATTTTACCTGTTAAAAAAAAGAAAGATAAAAAATCTAGTAATGGGAATGTATGTAAAATATACTTTAATCTTAATAATATTCTATTGAAATTCCGTTTGAGCCGTTTTCAAGAAATGATTCTCCCAACTTTGTTTTGCACACCCATTTGGAATGTGCAATTTGAAAAGAGTTATGTAATAAGTCACTGCATGCACTCACAGTTGAGACCTTCATCTGTTGGTCTCTAATGTGTATCATGCGTTATTAGTCAAAGTTCTTAGGCTATAAATTTAGGAAGCCTGTCAGCTGTTTCTCTTGTCAGTGAGGCCAATTGAGCTGCAGCTGGTCTTTAAAGCACTTCTTGTGGGTAGGGGCAACTCTGATATAGATCTGCACAATTATTTCTATCTTTTGGGGAATGAAGAATGTCCCTTTATCTTTGTGTTTTTCTGAGTATTAATGTCTTGCTAAGTATTATATTAGATATTATTTGTATTTAAAGATTATGGTTCAGTGTTTTATGTGTTATTGCTACTGATACTTTGCTTTTATAAGTCTTCCATACTGAAGAGTCTCTCAAATTGAAGAATTTATTAAAGGTTTTACTCTAGTCGAATGTAAATATTTGTTTTAGCATTTCTCTTATCTACTTAGCATTAAAGGATTGGAATCAATGTTGGCCTACTCATTTCACTAAATTAACATCTCTGACTAAATTTACATTGATTGTCATCTCCCTTCTTCAGTTTGGGTGAAAAATTATGGTTTTGATGTGTTTTCTTAACTATGAATTAATCTTTGAGCTATACCAATGCAGAGACATGTTTTAAAGTTGTACCTAATGCATTATTATTTAATTTATAATTATTATAAATTTTAATTATTTTATTTAATTCAAAAGATTATCATTTAATACTTGTTTCTTGCTTGACAGTTGGCTGTTTTTGAATCAATGTTTCACATTCTCTTTAAGTGTGTACTGAAATATCAGTAATAGTTTCTTTTGTAAAAAAACAACACTTAACTATTTATATATGACTATAATTTAATGACAAGCAACAACATGATTATTTTAACACTTTAATATTTTTAAGATTCATTGATATTTTGTATACAATTAAAAAAAAAATGATGTAGAATGGCCAGGCAATTGGTATTTAGTTAAATTACTGATTCAAATTTTTTCTGTCTTGTAATCATTATGGCCTGAGGAAAACAAAAACAACAAATTTTAGGAGCACTACAAACCCTGTAATCTATTGTCTTGTTTTTTTAATTTCTGTCAAAAAAAAAACAAATACATAAATTATCAATACAAAATTTACTTTACAAATCCTTTTGTTAAGTAACTGTTTTCACTTATGTATTCAGCCAATCAGTCCTGGGTTTGAATCCTGGTGAAGGCTTGGATTTTGAATTTCCAGATTTTTAGGGCACCCCTGAGTCCATCCAACTCTAATGGGTACCTGACTTTAGTTGGGGAAAGCAAAGGCGGTTGGTCGTTGTGCTGGCCACATGACACCCTGCTCGTTAACCATTGGCCAAAGAAACAGATGACCTTAGGTCTGAATGGGACACTTTACTTTTTCTATTCAGCCAATCAACCAAGACTGTTGCCAGGTGTGGCCATACATGAGCTAGGTAAATGGGAACTTCAGGCTTTTGACGAAATCTAAAGTAGAATATGGCTGTCAATCACCTTTTCAACTACCTTGAACACCATATCAATATATAGTCTGACTCCTTAAATGATGCAGAAATCAGGTCCATTGCAACAAGTCCCTACATGTGTATATTGCCAGGTCAATATGCAATGAGTCAAAAAAAGAATTGTATTGTCAAGTCAACATGCAGAATGTTGCAATGTTTTTATTTTATCATATTGCTTATAGAAACATTCAATAAAAATCTAATAACTTAAATTCACCTCAATCACATTGGCAAGGAGGCATGTTTAGTTCTGGAAATTCATCACTTCCTCCATGTTGTTTGACCTGTATCAGAAAAGACTAATTATTCTTCTGAAAATCTCATTGAATTAACATTACTTTTCTAAAGATTTGAACAATACAAAACATACAATCAGTTGCTATGTGAGTGTATAGTAAGGTAAACATGCAGTAAGTAATAGGGGAAACATATTGTCTGGTCACACGCAGTATGTCACAGTTATATGTATTGTCAGGTTAACATGCTGTTAGTTGAGGGAAGATGTGTATAGTCAAATCAACATGTTTAGACATTCAGAAATACAGAAATAAACAAATAGGACTATTTGTACAGTTTCAGTTATTTAGAACCAACTTCACGATTATCGTAAGATTTAGTGATAAATTGAGCTATGAAAGGTCATGAATATTTCCTCAATGTTGTTTTCACCTTTATTAGAAAAGACTCATTATTCTATAAAAAATAAATATTTAAGAGAACTTAAATATTGATATAGATTACTTTTTAAAATAAAAAAAAGATACCTAGGAAACTAACTTGTTTCACATTCCAAACTAGATAAACTTAAACTGAGAATGCCTTCTCACATAATTACTAAATTAAAGGAAGTAAATGCTTTCAAACTCAAAAAATTAGAATTACTCTTTTAGAGATTGATAAATACATACAAGAACTAGATTAAAGCAAGTAAAAAACAACTTAATAAATGGCTGTCAAACAAGTACAGACAAGATGAACAACAGTCTGTCCGACATTACTAACAAAACTTACAAGGTAACTTTGGACACATCCACAAACCTTAATCACAATGTCTTAACGACATGTTGAGTTCTCTATGCGTGCCTTCATCCATATACTTTATATGACTTCATATAGGAACATCATTTGAAATAAATACTTTCAAACTTATTCATGATGTCCCAGTGACATGTGGACTTGTGGTAGTATCATTTTTCTCCATGTTATTTGACCTGTACCAGAAGAGGCAAATTATTCTTTAAAAAATTTCAAATGCAGTTCATTGCAAGTTAATGATATTTTTTTTTTACTTACATAAAATAGGCCTTAGTATGCACCAGACCTACCCCCCGCACCTGCACATCTACCACCACTGATCTACATCTCAACAGGTTTAGGAAATCACTAATTCTTTACCTGTGTGGTGACATACATGTACTAAACAAAACAAAAAAACTACAGCTCCTTAAAGTCCCTTACTATATATATATACTGCCCATTATTTAAGATGTTGAGATGGAATTAATTTTTCCCACATTTCATTCAATTTTCTTGTTTGATAAAATAATTTCTTTTTGCTATCAGTGTTTTTTTTTGTTTTTTTTAGAAAATAACTCAATAATGTTTATCTGACCTGTCATTACAAAAAAATTGAAAATAACTTTTGAAATGTTTGAAGTAAAAGTCAAACCATTATAAAGACTGATAAATAATTAAAAGGGCATAAGATTACAAATTGTTCACAGACACTTTATACATTTTTTGCCAATTTTGTTTTTCTCTATCTTATTATTATTTTTTAAAATAACAAGCTGGTTTAAATACAAGAAAATTTTAGTTGCTTAAAGGGAAACTCTGATGGTTTTTAAAATTTGAGTTTTTGACATATTTAAATTCTGAGTAAAAAGTTGTAATAGTTACATTTTACTATTTTTTATTTAAATGCTGAGAAACATTTATATTTAATAAATTAATCAGTAATTTCTTGATATATCAAAAAAACTGGATTCTTTGCCATTTTGTTTTTAGCTTAGGCAAAGTTCACTTCCTTCAACAATACTGAAAGAGAAACTAGATTTAACAAATGGCATCGCTTCATTCTCACAGTAGCAGTTAGGCTTAGTGATGGCCTAGTCCAGAGCTATGGTAGAGTTATATATAAATATAGATATATCTAAAAGCATTAAGATAATCAACTCGAGAAAAAAAAGTAACATTTTGATCTAAGCCCCTCCCTGCTCCAAAACATAAACAGATCATATGTCTGACTGATTCTAACAAACTGGTCAGTGTAAGGCTAATCTAGACTATGTGTGGTGTGTTGAGTGGTCAGGCAAAACAATATAGGTTAATGTTTCATTAGACCAAAGACTGTCTCTAAAACAATTTATGGCAGATTGAAAACAAAAGGCATCACAAAGACTTAACATAGTAAAAAATCTATCAGGAACATCGTGGGGAGTCGAAAAGAAAACCTTAAGACAATTATACACTGGATATGTCAGATCTGTTATGGATAACTGTATCAACAGAGCAACATTAGAAGCACCTCAACCAGCCCAAGATGATAATCCATCAGATGATTCAAAATTAAATATCAATATCACATTACAGTGGATCCATTAACACATTGACATCAAGGGAAATGAAAAGGCCAATAAACTATCAAATCTGAGATCATCTATGGAACAACCAATTAGACTTGCTAACTACCTCACCCAGGCAGAGCTATGTACAAAGAAATAACCAAGACAAACAAACTGGACAGTATTAACTTCTTCCCCCGCATAGAGAAATCTACAATATTTCAACTAAGAACAGGACACACACCTCTGTTCACAAAATAATACCCACACACCTACCCTTATGAAACCATAAACCATATCCTCTTTGAATGGCCCTTCCTAACCCACCTTAGGCAGACCCTACTTCCACTACAGCCCAACATAACCCACAGTGATGAATAACTGAAGAGAACAGCACACTTTTTTTTCCTTGCCACAGTCTGAAAAAGAGCTCACAGCTCAACAACAAAAAGCTGGCTAGAAGAAGAAAAAGAAAATCCCTAAGAAAACCCTAATAACATTGTAATTACTAAAACAACAGGGCTAGTAATGGAACCATAATGGCACAATAAACATTTTCACTAATTAACCCCAATGAAAATCTCAGTTACATAACCATTGTGGCCATCATCAGAATGATAATGACATAATAAAGATTTTCCCTAATTGAGCCGCAATAGATATTTCAGTTACTAAGCCATTGGGGCTAGTATGGGCTTGATTATGGCATAATAAAGATATCAGTTACTAAACCATTGGAGCTAATACGGGCTTGATTATGGCATGATTCTGGGAATCCCTAACAAATCTTGAAATGATTTTGCCCATTCTAGCCCATATTAGCATGATTAGAATAGCCTGTATTGGTCCCTAATCGTGGCAGTTCCAGTACCACCTCATCGCGGTTGTCACATGAACATCCCGCTCTCTAGAGGGACGGCCAAGAGTACTGGTTGCTTGCCACTGATGAATGAGCAGTCGGCAAGTGTAAAACTCAAATCAAAGGGGCTATGTCCAGCCCCCCACCCCCTGTGGGGCCCTGGGGCAATGGTGAATAAGAGACCTAACGGGATCTCCGAAAAGCGGATAGCGCTGGACACCAACTCGAGGGTTGGTCGGGGACTCTGCTGATTCGCGGGTTTCCCTAATGGGCAAAATTGGTTCAACTGGCGCTGCCTTTGTGGTCTGCATCGGGAGGCACTTTTGCACCCATGAGCTAGGCTCTATCTAGCCTGTCCACTGACGTTGTAGTAGAGGAGCGCATCAAACCCAGTAACAATTCTGATACTGGGGATATCGAGAAACCTTCGTCAAACCACTCCCCATTGTGGGAAACTCTCAGGTCCCTAATCAGTGCATAGGATGACTGCGCCCATTAGGGCTGTTTAGGACTGCAATTAGGGAAATGAGGAATAACGTTCATTAAAAACAGTTCTGTGTCATATTTGTCATGTTTATAAGGTTTGAACTCATATATTTCTATTATTAAAACTTTTATTAAAATAACTAATTTTTTTCTTAAAATAATAAATGTAATCAAAAGGCAGTTTATGAAAGTAAAAGGTACAAAAACTCATTCATACTTCACTCAGTCAGACTATATCAGCGCCACTCATTGATCAGGGAACATAAAAAGCACCAAGATGCCTGTGTGTTTTTGCTGAATGAATTCTTTATGTTGTGTCTATTGTATTTATGTGAATGTTTCTGTTGTGTTGAGAAAAGAGTCCTTGTAATCACAACACATTTCTGTAAGGAACAATAAAGCAGTCTTGGTAACAAATAATCCATAATTACAAAATAGGCCCTACTGCTCTGCTGAACATAGACATTATTTAACAAGATAAATAGTTACAGTGTAATGAAATGATCAGAAAAATTTGCATCTTGAATAATAATTGGCATAAGAAGCCTAAATTTTATAGGAGTCATTATAGTCCGTAAAAGCATTTTATCATGGTCAGAGAGTAACTGCAGCTAAGTGGGCCCACACTCACCACAGCCGATTAGGCCTACAGATCAACACAATATTAATTTTCCCAATAGCCAATAACACTAGTTTCCTAAAAAAAAAGATGAATAATTTGTAACATTTATTCATAAAATATAACAGGGAAACAGAAAAATAGTCAAAAGAATATAATTGTAGGCCTATAATTCAATTACTCATGTTCATTTGGGGCAAACCAGACTGCCCCACACTGAAAAGCACAACAGAGCCTACAACAGAAGACAAAGGCATCAGTATCCAGACAAACACAGTAATACTCCCTCACTGAATAGGTGACACACACACAGACAATCAGCTTCAGAATCCGGAATGAACACTAGTCCAAGAGATTTTTTCACCCTTCAAAGTCTTAGTCTGTCTTAGATCTAGATTTCTAGATGGAATCTAGATCTATCATCAGGCTTGGACTGGGCCGCCGGGACACCGGGAAATTCCCGGTGGGCCGGCGGCTGCCAACTGCCAAAAGAAAGTTATAATATTTATAATTTTAACTGAAATTACCGTTGACTGGCAAAGGAATATGTGATATTTTTTTTGCGTCTTTGAAACGTTAGGCATTGATGTAAATAAATGTATTGGCAATTCCACCGATGGTGCGTCCAATATGCAAGGTTAATACAATGGATTCAATGCCTAATTAAATACAATTTCTCCGGTCCAGATTAAGTATGATGTTATGCCTGCATTGTAAGTTTGGTAAAGGCTGACGTCACTAAAAAAAAGCGTTTGAAGTTGTTACTTTATTTGGGGTTTTAAACAAATGTGCATTCTTTCTTCGGGAATCATATACATTGTATATTATTTGGCGTGAATTTAGCAAATTGAAATACATATCTGTAATTGGTGAAACCTGTTGGTGGGCGGGTGTACTGAGATCACTGTACATGGGTGCAGTTCGGTCTCATTACAGTCTCCCAGTTCAAGTTTGGGCTTCGCAAACGTCTCTAGCGAAGCTCGATGCGGTCCAGAACCAAGCCATACGACTTATATGCGGTACGTTTCGCACCACACCAGTTGACGCTGGCGAGATCATGGCCAATGTGCCGCCGTTGAAGTTGCGAAGAGAGCGAGCCGTCCTGCTAGCTCACGAGAGATACAGACGGCTGGAGGAGGGATGCCCCCTCAGAAGTCTGGTCGACAACTGGGAGGGTAAGAGACGTCTCAAAAACCGGCCCTGCTTCATGCATGTGGCGCGTGGGCTGGTCAGAGAGATGAATCTACCGGTAGAGCGGGCTGCTCTTTCCCCGACCGGTGCCTTCCCCCCTGACAAAGCTTTCTGCATGCCGACGGTGCAAAGGAGCTTGATTGACCCGGCAGTCAATAAACAGTGCGATCCTAAACGGCTACTACAAACCGCCAGAGATACCATCGCTTCGTACCCGGCCGGAGTGACCACTATCTTCGCGGATGGCTCCGTGAAGACGCTCGAGGGCACTACCAGGGCTGGATATGGGGCGGTGGTGCGACTCTCAGGCAACCCCGAAAGTGTGGAGCTGAGTGGGCCCTGCAGTGGCAAGAGCAGCACCGAAGCTGAACTCGAAGCAATGCTCGCAGCATTGGCGTGGGTAGCGGAAAGAGTTGGGGATGGATCCACGACCCCAGCGGACGTGGTCATCTTTACCGATTCAATCTCTGCCCTCGATGCCCTTGAAGGGCAGCACGCAGGCGTCGGACGGGTAGAAGCACTCCTCGCAGTGGTGGAGCGCCTTCTGCAGCTCAATGTAAATAGTTTTATACAGTGGGTTCCATCCCATTGTGGTCTGGTCAGTCATCAGAGGGCTGACTTTTTAGCGAAAACCGCGGTAGCAACGAGCACATTAAATGATGAACCGTACAGTCTTGCGACCGTACGATCCCTAGCCGACAACAGATTGTTGGCACAGTGGTACGCTAGCTGGGACGCTTCCGAGAAAGGCCGAGAGCTTCACAAGCAGATGAGTAGACCAGACCGAAATGACGCATGGTGGACGCTCTGCCGTGCGGAACAGGCAGTCCTAGCCCAGTTCCGAGTCGGACACTGCCCAATTGGTGCGTACTTTGGGCGGTGGAGGGAAAATTTCGACACACGGTGCCGCCATTGCTTCGAGGACGATGAGACAATAGAGCACATTCTCCACGAATGTCGCGCTCTGCAAGATGAACGATCGGGACAAGGTAATGAGAGAGAGATAACTG
This sequence comes from Biomphalaria straminea, assembly GCA_021533235.1. Classification (NCBI taxonomy): domain Eukaryota; kingdom Metazoa; phylum Mollusca; class Gastropoda; family Planorbidae; genus Biomphalaria; species Biomphalaria straminea. Next base: position 8,249,619 of record JADKLZ010000130.1, read on the forward strand.
GTCCATGTGTGGCAAAGGGTCTGTCCTTGTACGGGGATAAGGCGACCCTACAACTCACTGCACGCTTCCTCTTCCGTGCTCTAAGGGAGTAATCTCAGCACGGTTTATTTCAAATGGGGTATCTGATTCGGTGGGCAAAAGATAGAGCTCTTACTAAAATATTTGGCAACTTCTTCATCAAACATTCCAATCATGGCAATCAAGAAACACAAGTTATCGAGCTTTTGTAAATTGACATGCTACAAACATTTTATGATATTTCTACATCCAACAGATTCAATAATGATGTCCGATACAGAGCAAAAGCTCTGTTAGATTCATTGACAAGTTTTTAATTTATTTTAAAGGCACAATTATTTCTGAAAATATTTGAACACACAACGCCATTATTTGAATATTTGCAAACAACTTGAATGGATATACTATGAGCCTATAAGATGGTTCATGACAGTATCAATGAATTAAGCAAAGTAGATAGATTTGGATTCTATTTTTCAAGCAGCAACACATTTCTCAACATTTGCAAACAGTGAACTAGAAAAAAGAAAGCTTGAAGCTTGAACATTGAAGTGCAGACTGTTTTGAAAGAAATATAAAATTATAGCCAACCAACCACTTGAAAGTGCGGTTATGGATCACGTAATTAATAGTTTAAAACAGAGATTCTCTAAGCATGGCAGTCTTTACGCTGATTTATCTTGTTTAGATGCAAGAAATTTTGCAGAAATTCTGAAAAGAATGTCCAGTGATGTACTGCAACACCTGAGTGGGTTGCTCAAAAAAATTTGATGATACTGTAACAAAGGATCAGCTTCAAACTGAATTATTGGATTTTGCAAGGAAATAGGAAAATTTTCAAACAACTCTTGAAGATGAATATAATTTGATCTTTAAAATGGAAGTATCAGACTGACGCTGTCTCAGACAACATTCAACAGTCTGAATCAGTAGAATTACCAGGCAACAACCACAGAAATGCAAATATTGCAAAAAATGTATTGTTTGTTGTTATTTTGTTCTCCAGAAGTTTAATTTGCATAATCTTGCTTTTTCAAATTTGTATCTGGCTTACAAATTAGTTTTGACATTATCTGCATCACAAGTTGCTTGTGAGAGGTCGTTTTCAAAATTGAAATACACTTTGAACACATTAAGAAATTTGCTAAGCAAGTCAACTTAACAATCATTAATGCTGATGTTTTGTGAGAACGGACCTTCTTCCAAGAATCAATAACAATAAATTCATTGATGTTTTAACATCGACTAGTGAAACAATGAAAAAGCTGTTATACTGGTTAACGCTGTATTGAAATTTTAGACTAGTGTTTCTTATGTTTAGATTGTTAAAACTATGAGTTATTTAACTGTTTAATATTGTTTTGCATAATTACAAATTTGAACATGTAATAAATAAAAACATTCTTACAACTTAAAGGAGTGTTTTAGAACTTTAAAA
>JADKLZ010000130.1:8258608-8274040 GCA_021533235.1 Biomphalaria straminea
CATGTTACAGTATGAAATATCTCCTGTCCCTGACATGTCAATAAAGGAGATCAGACCATAAGGCATGAAAGTATGAAAAACATGCTAGACATAAGCCAAAGAAAAAGTGAAAAACTTACGATAATAAAATCTCCATTGTATGCTGTGTATCTTTTGTTTTTCTGTGGTTTTTACCAAGCAACAGAGATTCAATGGTATGACACTGAAAGACAACAACAGTATATTAAAACTCTGAACTTACTTTCACATCAGCACCCATAATGGTATCCTTGTTATGCAAACTATGTTGAAGCATGTCAATGTTCTGTAAACAATACCCTTTGTTACAATTATTGACTTGTAATAAAATACATCCCCTATACTAGATTTATTTGTATTCAGGAACAGTATTACCTAAAAAGCAAAAAAAAAAAAAAAGGCTAAATTATTTGTTTAAGATTATTGGAGATATACACTGAAAAGCAAACAATCTCAAGACACTAATTTAAAAAAAAACAATTTTTATGCTTACTGCAAGCTCATAGCGCTATTGTCCAATCCCTTGTATGGACCTATGGGGGAAAGGTATCGGGGAAAAGGTTTTCTGTGCTGCCTTTAGGCAACACCGCTCGAGTTGGGCGTTAACCTCGAAAGCCCCCAAGCCAAGACCAAGGAGTTTAACAACTTAACCAACCAGAATTATTGAACTTAAACAAAAAAAAAACAGCTTATCATCAATTCTTTCACTTTGTAGACCAGATACACCAAAATAGTTACTATTTATAGTTTTTTCGCCATGTATGAAAATCTCAAATATGAATAAAAAATAATACATTTAGATTGAGATTGAACTAAAAAGGTTTCAATGTGCTTTAGAAACAAGAAAACTGAATTGATATAAAAAGACAGAAAGCCAACTGAAATTACCTTTTTATATGTGAGTAAAGCCTTTTCAATATTCCCCTGAGTCAAATAAACGCTGCCTATAAGTTTGTAAGTGTCAGCCACCTGCTCTGAGTAGTCTCCAAACACTTCACATTTAGATGGCAGACTTGACTGCAGAATCTGCATAGCTTCCTATTGGTTCATAAACAAGAAGATTTTTTATGGAAATTCATTTCTTTAGCTTAGTAAAAATAAATTACAAGTCTTCAGGTAGTCGTGATTAAATGACAGGTCTGCTTAATGATGATTTCATTAATCATTCATCATTAATGATGATTATGATGAGATTTATAACTAACCCTTTATTTTCTCAGTATAAAGAAAGACGCAGTGGCTGAATGGTTAAGCGCTTGACTTTTAAACTGGGTGTCCCGGGTTAGAATCCTGGTGAAGACTGGGATTTTTTATTTCAGGATCTCTGGGCACATCTAAGTCCACCCAGTTCATTAGTTGGGGAAAAGTAAAGGTGGTTGGCCATAGTTCTGGCCACATATCACCCTCATTAAGCATAGGCTAGAGAAACAGATGACCTTTACATCATCTGCCCTATAGACCACAAGGTCTGAACTTTACTTTTATAAAGAAACTTCAGAAGTACCCCAGCTGGGCAGTCAAAAATCAATATATTCAACCTGTGCATACTGTACTACTGTGTGCAATAATGTTTTGTAATATAATCAATCTAAATTTGCTAAGAAGTCAATATTTTGTACAACTCATTTTTAGATCCATACAGTGTAGGTATGAAAAAGTAATTTAAAAAATTGAAAGCATAAAAAAAGTAAATACATTAAGGATACATATTTAATTTAATTAAAATAAAAACAACTTCTATAAATAATCTAGTATAATAGATCTATTTGGTAAAACAATGGTTTCTGGATTCATAAGTGCTGTATAACATTTTATATTACAAACATACCAAATAACTGAAGTACATAGTAGAAAATGTTGATGTGTACAAAAGAGAAATACCAAGCCCTATGTCCAGACTAATTTGATACATTTGTTTAATGGCAGAATTAGTTCCCCTTCCTTGTGGTTTGAAGGGCAGATGATGTAAAGGTCATCTATTTCTTTGGCCCATGGTTAACGAGGCAGGATAATTGGAACAGAATTCAGTGTGCAAGAACTACCTATACTTATTCTTCAGGTTGCTAGCAATGACTTTTTCTTCTTCTTTGTTCTCATTTTTATGTTGGAGGGTTCAAATCACTACATTCCGTGACAAGGAAGGTCGTAACCATTTATATATTCTATTTTATCGGCCAGTTGGCCAGACATATTACTTAGGTAAAGCCATGTATACATTATCTTATTTATCTGATCCTATCATTATCTTTATCTCGGCTGACTACCTTGATAATGCTTAGAAGAGACATGGATTATCTCCCCTTTCCCATGTCTCCATTCACACTCGATCTACTGTTCATGCCCCTCGGCCAGATGTAAGCAATAGCGACCTGGTCACTGACCATCAGCCATTTCCCACCCCCCTTCCCTTTCCTCTCGTTATCTAAGTGACTCGTAATGATCTCACCGTGACAGGTGTATCTTATGTTTTAATATTACTTGTGATCTCCCCTCTTAAGGGGATTCCCCACTCAATCAGTGGCGTAGCAGGTACCCCTGGCCCCGGGTTCAAGAATTTGTGGATGGGCCCCCTTCCCCCCCTCCCGTATGACAAATATTTGTGAGACAAAGAAATCCAGTAGTTTGTTTGTATCGGTACATATACAGTAAGACATTTCAACCTTTACCTAAAATTCTAGTTTGTTATTGGAGTAACTTAAGGCCAACAACTTCTTTAAAAATGTTTAAATTATCATCCTTTTTTTTTTGAAACTACAAAAAGCTTATATAGGTTACATAAAAAATGTCTAAGACTAATGAAGAGTACAATACTAACAATTGCATTGTCATAACATGCTCTGTATTAATTGGTCTAATTAGTTTAATAAACATTTCGGCCAATTAATAATAACACCAAGTTAATTAAATTCTCGTGAAACTTTTAACCCCTCCCCCCCTATAAATTGCTTTCTATCATTTTTGCGAAGAAGATTGCCTTTCCTTGATTTTTTTTCTCGGGGTACAGTTTGACACTTTTGGTGTATGTGCCATAACGTTGCCACCCCTGTCCTAAATTATACTCTTTGCGGTGACCACTAAATGAAAGGTTGTTGCATGCTAAAATTAAAACTAACATTCACTATGTGAAAGTTATTTTATCAGTAATTGTCAAATTCTTCAATGTGCTCCTTGTTTACATTAACCACAGTTCGCAATTGTTCATGTTGGCTGTATATTTGGCAAGTTGTTGTTGAACTGAAGTCATTGGTAGGCCTATCCTTTTTTTTTTTTGACGATTTGTTTGGAGAGCTAACAACATTGATGCTTTCTCGGGATATAATCCCGATACCATCCACATCAAACGACTTTCCAGTGCACATACCACACAACAAAGCAGCCATTTAAGTGAAAGACACTATTCTATGATAAATGTAATTATCGATCTCTCTTAACATTTTTTTTATAAACTCCTCCCCAAATCAGTCACTATAAGTAGCACAAAAAGTCAACATCTTTAATGTTTCCCTAAGTAACAAACATAATATGTTGTTTCTTTTGCTTATTTAATATCAAATTGTAAGTTTAAATCTAGATTTATGGTAATAGAAAAATGAAAAAAAAAAACTATGCTTTTTTTAAAAAAAAAAAAAGCATAAAAAAGGTTATCATACTCCAAGTTTAATCAACATATCGGGAAAAAAAAAGAATGGGAATATGGGACCCAAAACGTCACCAACAACGCACCGTCACCACATTACAATAAACCTGATAAAAGCAGTTCATATAATGACACTAGGTGGAAACACGGGTTAATGCTTTGAAGTTAATATAAAGTTTGATATAATGTTTAGGATATTTTTAGACATTTTTCAATGTTTTAACCATTATTTACAAAATTGCATTGTAGGGTAGGCCACAATTGATCATTAGTCATGGGACCAGGCGATATGAAACCTCTGCGTGCCATGTAGCGACTTAAGAGTTAAAAAATGTCTTAAGTTATTTGAATTATGGTGAGGGTTAAGATATTTTATGTATGTAACTACTAAACATTTCCTGGAGGCCCTAAGCTAGAGCCTATGTTGTATCGAAGCAAATCCGGACCTGGCCCATGGTTGTTACACCTTCGGGTGTGGGCCCCTAAATGGTTGTGGGCCTGGGTTTATTGAACGCCTTCGCGCCATGGATGCTACGCCACTGCAGTCAATGTAATCTCTCCTGTTGAAATATGATATTTATGTGTTAACTCCCTTTGATATTTGTGAAACTAAGTTATAGTTTCTATACATCAAACATTACATTACTATTTGTTGTTTCCCATTGTGAGACTTCACTATTATTTTATTATTATTGTCATCTCCACTGATTGGAACGCAATATTAATTCGATTAACTCTCCTTACTTTTGTGAAACTAGATTATGGTTTCTATATAATATTCTGAAGATGTCCTTCACGGAAAGGCGTCTACCTCCCAGTGTCATCATTATGGCTAAGCCGATCTATGCATCCCGTTGCAGCTTTTATTACAGGCTACACACACTAGAAGCCCTATCTTGTAACGCTGATACCAGTCTGCTGACACAAGATCTGAAGATACCAGCCTTACCAACTACACACAAGAAGAGTCCGATCAACAATCGCTAGCTAGAGAATCGTCACTGCAGCTAAGTATCGTTGGACTGTCCCGTGCACTAGAATCAATCACACCAGCCCACCCACAGACAACGTCAGCATCAGCCACACCAATCTCGTCAGAGCAGCATAGGACTTAAAGCTAAGCAACCAGCCTAATGACACTCAGACCACTTCGTTCTCATATCTTATGATGATAGTCTGGTTTATGTAAATAATTAGATCCCACCTTAACCCTGTACAGCATTTTACCTTTTACTTATTTTACCTTTCTATTATTAAACTGTACATACATTTTACTTAAACTGCATTTGTTGCCTGCATTCATAACGCTGTGCCTGTGGATCTATGTGCGAGTTAAGGTCCTCATAATTTAAAAACCCCCTAGACACCTAAACAGCCATCATCTTTGACCTACTTGTCACAAACATATAGAAATATTTTTTTTTCAATCTGTTAATTACAATTCTACTAATTTCAATTATCAAACCTATGTTATTTGTAACTTATCTATAAATAACAAAAATGTATTGCAAATGGCAGAAACAATGAAAAATAGTTAAAACTTGCAGCTAATATGTCCAAAGGTAGATACTAATATAGTTAGGGATCAGCGGCATTGCAGGTTCTGTCAGGGGGCTACAAGCTGCCAAAGAGTCTTAGACCTACTTAGACTTAGGTCATCTAACGCTGTGCCGTGCATTGAGCGGCAAGGTGGCTCCACAAAGATCTGTCACTTTGAAAAGGGTCACTAGCTCCTAATTTTCCTCAGGGTTGACTCCGGATTCCTTTGCCATGTTTGGGTATAGATGCTAGGAGGAGAGGTTTTAATTCAGAATTCTCCTTTTCCTAGTTGAGTAACCATCAAGGCTAATGATCACAAAGCACCAGTTTTTCACCTTTGCCCTATGAGTTTACTGGGCCCAATATCTGAGCCAGGATTTGGATTACTTGTAAAGAGGCTAGTTGAGACAACTACTAGAGCAGAATGTTATGTTTCTTCCTCAAAGCCTAATTCCAGAACTTGATCTATTAATTTTTTTTAAATAACAAAAACTTTCTTCTCCTTTTTTCATCCTTATATGCTACAGCTTTATTTTTTTTTTTATTTTGATTTTCATGATGGAAAATTGCATGTGTGAAACCTCATCAAGCATGTTGGTATGGACAAATCAGATCATCACATTAGTTAATTAGGTACTTTTATCATACATGCACTGGCGGATCCGGGGGGAGGGGGGCTAGTTTGTTGGCCGATATGGTGAAATCGGGAGGGGGCGGTGGCATCAATTCCACCCCCCTCCAATAAGCTTATGAGTGGGGGGGGGTCCAATTTCGGGTGGGGGACGGACGAATTTTAGTTTAGAATTCACATAATTGGCATACGAACTTATTAATTGTGTTAATAATATATACTAATTATTTATATTTCGCCCCCCCTATAGTATGTAGGCCAATAAGGTGGGGTTGGGAGGGGGCGATGGATATTTCTATTTTCTTACTTACTTAATCCTGTGTACTCCCAGGGGAGCATAGGGCCGCAACCACACCTCTCCACCAAACTCGGTTCTGAGCAGCTTTCTTCATCTGCTCCCATGTCATTCCAGTACCCTCAGCTTCACTGATGACTGACCTCTTCCAGGTTTGCTTGGGTCTGCCCACTTTCCTCTTTCCTTGTGGATTCCAGTCAAGAGCCTGCCTTGCAACATTGGTATCTGGTTTTCGCAGGGTGTGTCCTATCCAGCTCCATTTTCATTTGGTAATGTCTTGTGCTATGGGCTTTTGTCTTGTTTTTTTCCACAAATCGGTAGTGGTTATCTTTTCTGGCCACCTAATTCCTAATATCCGGCGTAGGCATCTGTTAACAAAAGTTTGGAGCTTTTCCATATTTTTTTAGTGACTCTCCGAGTTTCTGAACCGTAAAAAAGAACAGACTTAACGTTAGTATTATAGATTCTTATCTTGTTATGTAGAGATACTGCCTTGGAGCGCCAGATTGTTTCAAGAGTTGAGAATGCAAACCTAGCTTTATTTATTCGAATTAGTACATCATCATCAGCTCCACCATCTTTGCTAACTCTGCTTCCAAGATAGGTGAAGTATCAAGGATGTTTTCTCCCTGTAGCATGATTGGGTTCTTTTGTCTATTGTTGATCCTCATAACTTCTGTTTTCTTTTTATTGATGAGAAGTCCAGTCCTTTTTGCTATTTCTGAGAGTCTGGTGAGTTTAGACTGAGCATTTTTTATTTCTATGGATGGGTATTATTAGAATAAGTGCTTGGTTTTAAACCTAGAGACCTGGGTTTGAATCTCAGTGAAAACTGGGATTTAGAATTTCGGGATTTTTAGGGTGCCCTGAATCCACCCAACTCTAATGGGTTCCTGACTTTCATTGGGGAAAGACTTCCTTGTCTTGAGCTATAAACAAATTCTGTTCATTTGGTGATACATCTTAACTATTTCAGAGGTACAAGAGTAGTCCAACCTGTTGAAGAGTTGAGAACTGCTCCATCAGGTCCTTTACAAAGTGATGCCAGCTAAACTTGATTTGTGTCTATAACATGAGGATTCTTTAATTGGACTGGGAAGGAACTGAAACAAAGAGAACCACACTTTGTGAGAATAACACCATACAGAACATTATTACAGCAAATGAATTGATAGATGGGGGGGGGGTATGAAATCTTATGAAGTAAGCTAATGAAATGGTTGATGATTAAAAGAAAGAAAACAAATAATTTAAATACTAGTAAAACAAGAAGATTTATAATCAGGCTTTATTAAAAGATATATTTAGAAATCTAATATGAACAGAAACTATAGTGCTGCTCAAATATGTGGGCTATACCAAAACTGGGATACGCATCTTGAATTAAGAATTCCCTACCGTCAGACAAATGCAGTAGGACACATCTGAACAAGACTTCTAAGCCTCAATAATAGTAGCTAGGAAAATGCTTTTCAATGGATCCACATATAAACTGAAGGAAACTGCGTAAATTGTCAAATATGGTAAAATGAGTGAGAAGTCAGAAATTTGGTATTCGGTATTTTGGGTTTTTGGAACATCTGCACAATTTGGGCCATGTTGTGCTCAGAATTAGAAATACTACCCTCTCATTCCCTCTGGAAGAGAAGAATAATACTATTTAACAAAATTAACATAAGCCTAAGATGGCCCAGTTATCAATTAAAGTACAAGAAAAACAATGATTACAGTAAGTTACTATAAGCTATTTAGACATGTTTTGGTTCAGGACAGGGCAAATCAAGAAAAAGCTGGAACCAATTAAATATTCTGTGGATCAAGTCTTTCAATCCTACATACTTTATCAAGAGGATTGGTCAATATACTGGCACCAAAAACAAACTGTATGAAGAGATGCCTCAGATATGGGACAAATTTGAACTCACCAATATTGTTAATAAGAATGAGGAAGAAGACTAAATCAAAAGGTCTACATGGCTTGCAAAGACCTTCTTCAGGAACAGTACAAGAAAGAAAAAGAAGAGGCAGACAGAGAAAATGATGGAAAGACAACATAACAGTCTAAGGCAATTAGTGAGATAAAGTGATGTGTTCTATCTCACAAATGAAAATCTAACAGTATTAATGTTAATTTGTATGCATAGGGACTAAACAAAAAAAAAAAGAAAACAACTTATAATAAAAAAAATTGTTTTCAGTATGAAAAAGGACAACAAACAATATATAACATAAACAATTTTAATTTTCTAATATTTTTTTTCCAAACAACTCACATCTGCATCTCAATTGTAAAAGACTCAAGCGGTGACAATGTGCGCTGGTTAAGATAATGACCTTCACCCCATGTGCCAGAAGATCTTTCACTGTGTGACCAAGGCTAAAGCACCAGTAGTTCAAGACATGCTCTGCTGAACAAGTAAGAAATAAGAATTCAATAGTCACTGAAAATACTGGTTTATTGGTGGTGCTATATTTAATTATACAGTATAGTAAAAGGTTCGGCTGGAGCTGGTGTCAATGGCTTTTCTTTTCTTCTCAGGCGTTTTTCTTCTACCAGCGTTGTTCTCTTTTCCTCAGCAACCTGTGCGCCAGTTTTCACAGAGCGACATCATGATGCTTTGTCATGTGCCTCTGTCTCCCAGGTGCCTGGGTCTATGCTGAAAACCTTCATAGAAGTTTTGAGGGTGTCCCTGGGCCTGAAGCGCTTTCTTTGACCACCTTGCAAGCGCTTTCCTTCGCTTAGTTGGCTATACATGAGTAGTTTAGGGATGTGGGGGCCTTCCATTCTGCAGACGTGTCCTGACCATCCCAGGTGGGGCTGCAGTAGGATTGTGTGGATTTTCGGATATAAACAGTATCACAAAACATTCCCAAACACTTACACCCTTTAGATAACCATTTCCCATTTCAATAATAACGTTTACATGCTGTTCCTCTTAAAAATCCACTAAATGTTCAGTAATTTTTAAAAGTGTCATACAGCACTGATATGTCGCATTACAGTATTAAAAGAATTTGTGCGTATATATTAAATATAGTGTTAATTTAGTCTATAATTGAAAAAAAAGGGTTGAGCGTGCATGAGAAGGATTCCTTATATATTGGTACTGTAACCTAGCCTGTATTGAACGAGTTGATTTGTTTGTACAGCTATTTCGGCCAATCAGCTTTCAGAAAGTTATGCGATGACATATTCCTTTTTTTTTTAATAGACTACTTTGAATAGACATCGTACGGCCGTGGGAAATTTTAAAACCATTGTAAGCCCATAGATTAAAAAATTAGAGGCTTACATACTGTATTGTTATTGTTACATCGTTAGAGCCGGATGAGCCCGTTTACGTGATGAGTTTACAGTATAGTCTACTGTTACGGCTATGGGCCCCGTGCTTGACACTCGCCTAGGGCCCCGTGCACTGATAGGGCTGCCCCTGCTAGATCTATATCATAATATTAAATTATATTTTAAATATGTAATTAGTAATCCTATCATTATAATAGAGTTTGTGTGTATTTATTGATAAAGCTTGTAAGGGGTCGTTCGTAAAATACGTCACGCTAAAAATGGCCTTTTTGGACCCCCCCCCTCCCCCCTCGTCACAAAGCGTCAGAAATTCTCAGACCCCCCCTCCCCCCCGTGCGTAACGTCAAAAAAAAAAATACAACCAAAATAAATTTTAGTAATTCAGAAAATAGTTTTATTGCCACTACTTTTCAACAATATCTAACAATAAATAAACTTTGCATGAAGTGGGAGAACTATATCCTCAATGATTCTAAGAAATGAACTAGATCTAGATCTAGAAAATGTTTACAATGATACTAATGATTGGGAAATGGAGATTGACTAGATCTAGATCTAGACAAAATCGGTACAGTTAGAGTAAATAAAAACAATAGATCTACATCTCTACCATCACCAGCTCCATCAAAGAAATGAGGGGTCTTACTACATGCTGAGAAGACTGGCATACCAAGAAAGAATGAAGGAGATAAAGATTCTAATAAATTTCTCTCCAAATAAAACAGTTCATTTACAAATGTTACACCATTTGTTTGTTTTGGAGCATGCTTGTAAAGAATAATTTTCCCTCAGGAGCCCAGGGGAATAGGAAACTAAGGGCAGGGCACTGCAAGGGTTCAAAGGGTTAAATGTAAAAATACGACAGGAAAATGATGAAATGATAAAATTTTATTTTTGTAATTAAATAAATTTTTTACATTTTTATTTCATGTTTTTTTGTGACGTCACACTTTTTCTGACCCCCCTCCCCCCTTGTCACAAAGCATCACACTTTCTCAAACCCCCCCCTCCCCCCTAGAGCGTGACGTATTTTACGAATGACCCCTAATACAAGAGGATTTGGTACAATTTTATATTAACTAATGATTGTTCCCCCCTCCCAGTCATTTTAAATCATGTTTCTCTCTTGACATTTGTTCCCTCATTACTCCTTTAAAAGCAGCCCAGTAAATCTATTGCAACAATAAGATCATATAAATTAGATATTTATCCAGATCTACTCCAAAATGAACATTTAAATTTGGTTACTAATATTTAAATGTAGACCTAGATGGCTAGAATGTGCTGGACTGCATCTAGTAACTTCTACATCATTTGTATAGAATATAGAACTAAAATTAATTGACCAATCGATCTTGCCTCTATTTCTTCAGGCGAACCCCAACTTGTAAATTTTATTAATTCTTCAATCATTGAATCTAGTTCTGATCTAAAAACTATGAGAATACGGTTATTATTCCATCCTAAATCTAAATCCTACCCCTAGCCTGCCTAGACCAATATAGCTCTAGTCTAGACACAGACTCTATATTATACACCTATATAATAAAGTATATACTAGACTCTATATCTCATTGAATCTATACAAATATAAAACACGGAGCGGGGGAAAGAACAAAAAATCTTATTTCACACTCGTGAATTTTTTTTCTTTCAATTTCTACGCGAGTAGAATTTATCTTGACATCGCCTTTATCTAGACTAGATCTAGACTAAATACGAGACTTTACAGTCTAGATCAGATCTAGATTGATTACAGAAATAGATCTAGAGTGTCTAGACTCTAAATCGAACCGAATCGAGGCGCGCTCCGTAGCTATAGAATGTTTACACTCTTAAAAAACATAAAAATACTGTAAATAAAGCTTAGTGCACATGCAAAGTGAAAGTCTCGAGAGTCGCAAGATATGAAACTGGTCGATTTTATTTAAAAATGGCGGCTCGCGCGATCGGAACTAGCAAACTAAAATTAACGGGGAAAATGATACAAGAAATTTCGAAAAATTCTAAATCAACCAAAACCCGGATTTTAACAAAATTGTAAACGCCAAATCCGGCGGGGGGGGGGGGAAATCGGACATCTCAAAACCCGGATTTCCGGGTTATCCCGGAAAAGTGGCACCCCTGAACTAAATCTCTGTTTGCCCAAATTTTTCCAATAATAATTTGTTCTTCATCGGCCAGTCTATATATATATGTCTATGCACTTACTAGATGGATCTATGGGCTGCTAGCTAAATCTATATATATATATATATATATAATGAATATGTACTAGAGTAACGTCCGTCTTGCGAAAAAATTAAGCGCTGCCACAGCGATTTTAGCTTTTGAATTTTTATAGCTCCGTAATGGTTAATACTAGGAAAAAACTAAACTACAAACATCTATAAACTCGTCATCATTTGCCCATAAAAATAGCTAGATTGTTTTATTACGCTAGGCATAGTTACAATAAAATGTGATGTTGAATTGGGTCAAGTACCCGGTAATGAGGTCCATCGTAACCATGTATCGAACACCATACTCATCTCTGTACACTAGCAAAATTTGCTGTACACGAGCGAACACCTCTTGTTTATTGTATTTAAAAATAATATTATCTTCATTTTTTTTAATTTTAATATTAATTTCTTTTTAAACCAACTCAAGACTACAGATTAGTGTTACTTTTTCCACTTTTAATCTGTCCCTTCTCTGCTAAACCCTCAACTTTATAAAGGCCCTTACCTAGATCATCTTGTAGATCTAGAATCTAGTTGACTAATAAGTTGACCCAAAAAAACAAATAAAATGTGCGACTCCCGCGACCCAGCGCGTTTAGCCCGCTCACTCCAGTCTGTGATTGTGACCTAATTTGGTACCAGATTGATTAAAGGGAAACTCCCATAGTTTTTCAAATTTTAGTGAATGACATATTTAAATTCTGTGTAAAAAGTTGTAATAGTAAACATTGTCATTTTTTATTTAAATGCTCAGAAAATTTTATATTTAATAAATTAGACAGTAAATTCTTCACATCTCAAAAAAATCGGGGTTCTGCGAGATGGTTATAGTTTTTAAAGACGTGACGTCACAACTACGTTGGCTTAGATCTAGACCTATATCACTGATAAACTCTCTATAGATCTAGATCTATCGGATTGCATTTATTCTTACGCTTCACAGCTAGATCTAGTCTCCATGTTGATTTAAAATAGGTCTTTGTTTATAAACAAGGGCGTCCTTATCAGAGCGCTGCTGGGCCCTGGGCGAGCGTCATGCGCGGGGCCCTTAGCCGTAAGGGTATACTATATGTACCGTAAACTCATATATATCACGCTAACTGGCTCATCCGTCTCTTACGCTGTAACAATAACAATACAGTATGTCCGCCTTATATACTTCCATACACATCCCAAGACCCGACTTATACGGAAGGGCTATGCCACAGGTTTAAAAAAAATAATTAAAAAAATACTCCGAAGTTTTTTGTTGTTGTTTTTTTTATATGGTGACACGGGGTTTTCCCAAAGCCGCAAGATGTCTATTCACAATAGCCTATTGGGAAAAAAAGCACAATACGTCATCGTCAATGTTTCTCGGAGCCTATTGGCCGAAATAGCTGTACAAGTACATCAACTGGTTCAATACAGGCTAGGTTACAGTACCAAATAAGATTTTGATCCAATCTAATGGAAATTAAGTTTGTTTACAATTGACAACCTCAGCGTAACTACTGTACAAAAACAATATTGATAAAAAATTCGAACATTCACATAAGAACACACATGCACATTCACAACCAGCGCTTCACGGATTTGACTTGACTATGTACTTCTCGATGACGGCAGCTGACCTCGTAACACTCTGACCGAAAGTGGGACAAAGGAGTTTTTAAATTTTTTAGTTTTAGTCTTGATGGAAATGAGATGACCACTTCTCATACAACCTCAACCCTTTTTTTTTCCTTTGTAGACTAAATTAACAGTATATTTAATACGTATTAATAATAGTTTTAAAGATTATACTGTTTATCATTAATGATTTGGTATTCGGAGTTGGGGTTAATTCTAGATCTAGTAAAAGAAAAAAAATGCCTAGAGTCTATAATTTAGTATAATACATATTTTAGATCTAGACTAGATCTACCTCGGGAGCTTGTTTTAAAATAAATTAGCGGAAGACAAGTACCGGTAGGCCTACTCGGATTAGTAGATCTATATAGCCTAAGATTTGAGTGTACAGTTGTGACGTAGTTGTGATCTAGCTCTACGCTGTAACACTCTAGATAAAGATCTATATATAGATCTAGTCATCTAGTCTAATTCAAATCGAAAAAAAAAAAGACACTCTAGGAGACAGTTCTGAGTTCATGAATGAAGTTCATGAATGATGATGATTAGATTGCACTACTACTACTACTAGATTTAACTAGTAGATAGATCTAGACTAGATTGTCACTAGATCTACTCTATTTCTATAATTACAGATTAGTTGACAGTTGAGTCTCAGACTCTGACTCTGTGAGTGAGTGATGCCAGAGTCAGCAGTGTCAGCCTATTTTTTATGATTTTGATTTTATCCTCTATCTTCTTGATGTGGATATAGACTCTTGACTTAAGATTTATTTTAAATCTATAGTCACTATTTCACTATCCTCTATCTATACAATAGATCTCAATTTGGAATCTAGACTAGACTGACTAGACGATACTAGATCTAGATAGATTTAGACCTGGTGGTGTAAATTTAGACTAAATCTATATAATATATAGACTCTAGAATCTAGATTGACAGGGTTTCTGTCCAGGGCTCTTGCAAGAGAGGATTTAACTTAATTTAAGCCTCTCACTCTCAGTCTGAAGCCCTCACTCAAATGTCAAATGGAGTTTGATGATGATAATAGACTCTAGACAGTCTAGAATTAGAATTAACTCTAGACTAGACCAAGATCTATTTATTATAATATTAATTATAATAATAATAATAGGCTTGTCTTCGAGTCCGAAGATTAGTGAGGAATACAGTGTTTTCCGTGGCTGTGCAGTCCCAGCTGTGACCTACATATTTTGCCACATCCAGGGCAAGCAAAACCATTGTCCGCAGGTGGTCGGTTTAGATTTTCTTTTCGTCGTTTGCGTTTGTCCTCGGCGGCAGATTTAATACAGTAATTATAATATTATATATATATATATATTATATATATATATATATATTCATATAGACAATGATCAATCAAGATCTATATCTAAATTTTAAATATCTATATTGTCATTATAATAAAAATCTATCGCATCAGATTCACTTGTAAAGTTGTAGACTTGTTGATGTGATACTGATACAGTGATAGATCTACTAGTACTAGATCTAGTACTGCCGATAACCAGTTCCTTAATGGATTAGATAGACTATACATGTAAATTTTATAATGATGCATTGATACTTTTCCCACTGTTACTTTAGATCCAAACTTTTGTGTACCGATACGAAAAAAAAAACAAAACGAATGAAGATGGATTTATTAATGGAGAAGCCAGTGACGTTTTTAATAAGACTTACTTCCCCTGAAGTTTTTCATAGGAAAGTGGAGTAATAGTTGGAAAAAATTTGCTTGCATTATGTAATTTTAAAAATTAGATGGTTTACTTTCGGAAAAGAAAAAAGTAGCCGTTGCATCAGAACTTTGAATGATCTAAAATATCACGATATCCGATTTTCATTTTCTCCTCTAGTTTCTGAGATCTAAGCGGGAAGGACGGACAGAACAGCCACACAAAATTTCCGAATTATGAAAAATTAAAAAATTGCATGATCTTCAATCTTAGAGATTTAAAAATACTATTAGACATAAATAAAGTACACACAATTGCAATTCACAAATATTCGTTTCATAAAATAGCCGCTAAAAAGTAAAATTGGAGCTCTTTGACGTTCGAGAGAAATTTAGATTTAAAACAGCAAAGAGACTATAAACTCCTACAATACAAACAAAAATTTAAAAAAAAAAAAAAAAAAAAAAAAAAAAA
>JADKLZ010000130.1:8274140-8293844 GCA_021533235.1 Biomphalaria straminea
TATCTGTCCATAGCAATTAATTATATTTGATTCTCATATACTCGTGGGAAAAAAGGAAAGAAAAAAGAAAAAAAAAGAAAAAAAAAGGAAGAAAAAAAAAGAAAAAAAAATTAACTAAAAAGCAGCGAATCAAACTTCATCTTCTAATCAGTAGGCCTATCGCAGTAAATTCAGAAACTTCTATCTCAAAGACACACTAGAAAATTTAATTATTCAGTTTGAATACATCTTTACATCAGCAAACATGAACAGTGCACAAATGGCTCAACAACTACTTGCTAACCTAAGAGGTGATCCTTTAAATATTATTGATACACTTAGCACTGAGCAAAGAAAAGTCTACAATACAGTGAAAACAAGACTCTTTGAACATTTCGGAAAGACAGAAGAAGAAAATTACCGCAAATTATTTACGGAAATCAAACTGACAAAGAATGGAGATCTAAAAAGAACAATTCATGATATGCGCCAAAACATGATAAAGTGGATACAACTAGCAAACTGCAATTTAGAAGACCCCAAGCAGATCCTAGATTTCTTTCTAATTGAGAATGTGCTAACTAACAAATGTAAGAGATGCAGTATTTTCATTTTTGAAAGAGAGAAAAATAAAAAAAATGAAGCCGAACTTGTATCAAATCTAAGTACATATAAGGACTCTCACCCAAACATCACAATAGACAAGAGAGAATTGTACAATCTTGCAGCAACAGAAAATAATTCAAGAACTACAAATAAATTTAAATATGCCAAGAACCTTCAATGTTTTTTTTTCTGTGGCATTTTGGGTCACACCAAGGCAGAATGCAGGAAAAGAAAACAGAAATGATAGAAATTTTCAGAGCAGAAATGTTGACTGCTTCAGTCCTATCTTTAACAGATCTTATCAACAAGAATATCAACCAAGAAACAGAAGAACATGTCAAAGCTACAGCCCACCTAACAATACATCTTATCAAGAGAATAGATGGCAAAACAACAGAATGTCAAGAAGAGATCAATTTCAAGATAGACAACATAATTACCACAACAACAATTACACTAGACAAAATGTAGCAGCAGTAGACACTCAAAGACCAATGCAGAATGAAACAGCTGCATATGTACAAACAGAAGTAGCAAATAAAATTTGTCGCTCTTGTTCATTTCGAAGCCCCGATGCCCACACGGGGGAGTATCGCCACTAAGTGGATGTTTGAAGTAAGAGTTTTCCTTCTAGATGGGTTGCATTATTCAGGCTGACGTGCCCCATCAACACGAAGCTAAACTGGTTTTGAGGTGCCAGTTTTCCGCCTTTCATCCCTTCTCCTGTCAGTTTGTAAGAACAGGTTCCGTGAAGGCCAGGAGCTGGACTGTCAGAGGCGTTTAGAGACGCAAGCCTTGGTAGCATTTTTTGAAAAGTGGGAGCTTATCCCCACTTTCACCCCCGGCGATGACAGTCCTTTGGAACCCTAAATGTGTTTAAAATATACGTGTATTTCATCTCAAATTTAGTTAGTCTACATTGTAATAAAAGTTAAAAGAAGTTTTTCAGGTTATTTCATGTTCTTTGTAAGTTAAAAAATATAATACATCTATATCGGTTTAGTTGCATACAAGCAGTCTGGGGCTGAATGGAGTTTAGGATTGAGGAATCATATGCTATGTTCATTACCAGAAAGGCGATTGGGCTCTAGATGCCACTAAAAAAAGAGTTCCACTATTTGGGCCAGCTACTTATACTCTAGACTTATCAGATGGAAAACAAAAACACTGCCCAATATGTGTGAAGACAAAGGTTCAAAACCTTTTTTGTTTTCTAAATATTTTTCTAAGAAAAAAACACGCACACAGAAAAATCAAAGCACTACAAATCAGACCTCTGGGAGACGGCCATGTTTGTGAGATAAAGGGATTAATGTCAAGTTGACGCCACGTGTAGGAAAGGGCCACCCAAATTAGCTGCCAATAAACTAGGATCAATTGCTCCTTGTGTGGTGTGGCAGGGGAGATAACAGTCTTTTCAGCTTGAACGTTTCCCCACCCATTTTTTTATCCTTTAGTTGTCTCCCTTCATAGTATTTATTGAAGTTTGGGGGGGGGGGTAACTGTCTGCATTTACAATAATTTTATAATTGAATATAAAGAAATATGCTGAGACTTGGTGATCAATCATTTAAAGTTTGTCATTTATTAAACGGATTATAGTTCTCCCCTCAACCAAACCACAAAATATAATTTACCCATTGAAGTTTACGTGGGGCTATCTTTGTATGAGGAAAGATTGGATCTTCTCCATTGAACACGCACAATAGTAGTTATCATTTATTGTTATAATTTCAATGCTTGAGTTAACTCCAAAATAGAATTCAGCCAATAATTAGTACAGACAACACTTATGCTACACTAGAGCAGACAAGTTACAGACATACAGACTTCTGCTACTTTCAGGGATAGTGATTATTCTTTGGATTAAAAAAATAGATATGTTGTTAATTAGGATTATAAAGACATTTTGTGTTACTTTATCGAAATTTGTATGACTTCAAAAAGACATAGTAGCTAAATTCTGCCTAAATGGTCAATGAATGAATAATTATCTTTTTTTTTATTTAATATAATTTGTCATATAATTTTAGCCAAATGAAGTAAATATTATAAAAAAAAACAAAAAACAAAGGAGATGTTATATTAGGGTGTTGGGATGCATTTAAATATAAAGATTTAAAGCTTTAAAAAATAAATTTAAAGATAATTTTGCATAACACGTGACCCAATCGAACCAATGGCCGTGTCTGATGAGTCCGAATTAGCTGATGCGGAAATAATAGTCTCAAGGCAGCTGACACTTGTCAATGTTGTCATGTTGAGTGAAAGCAGACGACGTGATTAGTGCCCTTGTTTGAAGCACTGTCTACAAAGAGGCGAGGCTAACAGTCACCTGGCTGCATCCGGCACCACGTCATACTAGCGTGAATTGGACCATGACAATGGAAGTTCGCAGTCTTTATGTTTGCCACTGGGAAGAGAGAGAGAGAGATGGACGGAATGGCTGTGTGTGTGGAAGAAATAGAAAGAAAAAGGGAGAAAGAAATTCTACTGAAAGAGGGACTGCAGTCGAGAGAAAAGGAAGGAAAGTGTACGAGCAGGACGTACAATGAGAGAATGATTAAAAAAAAAAAAAGAAAGAGAAAGGAAACATAAATTACGACAGAAAGGGGAAGGGGGAGCGTTTAAAACTCCCTCCCCCATTTACACTCAGACCTCATCCTTTTTCTCACAAATTAGGGAACACACTGATTTGGGTTGCACCCTCTATCCCCTCATATTCTTGTGTTCAACTTTTCACAAGACCTCTATTCAAGTAAAAACTTCATGGAAGAACCTGTGTGGTCGGAACCTGGATGGACACGGATATCAAAAAACGGCTCTAAAGATTTACTTATAAATTTTATAGTTGATACATATTGTGAAAAATTACTAGCATGTTGACCATAACGGGAAAACCATATTTTGACTTTTATATTTTTTTTCAAATTATGCAAATAAGTAAATTTCAATATTTTATTTTTTTTAAAACTAGGTCTAGATCAAGATCCAGCATTGGTTTTGAAAGGACTGTTGCATTTTTAAAAGGTTTGTAGCCATAGACATAAATAAATATAGACTGGAAAAAGGAACTAACTTCGTGTTACTTGAAAACATGTATATCTATTGAATTAGGATTTCCGAATTATGAAAAATTCAAAATTTGCATGATCTTCAGTCTTAGAGATTAAACAAAATTTTTAGACATAAAATAAAGTACACACAATTGCAATTCACAAATTGTCATTTCATAAAACTCTCTTATCGGCCAGTCTAGATTTATTTATGTCAATGATTGTAGCGTTCTGAATTTTTGAATGTGGGCTATTAATGATTATTGAGTAGGCCCTATAATACATTTAAGAATGATTTTATGCGCCGTCTACTAATGAACATCAAGTTTTGATGACGCAGTAAACCTCTTTACAATTAAATCTACGTACGGTACGTGCAAAATAATCGCTTTATAAGAAATAAAGTATATTTTATCAATTTTAACGTTCTGCTCTATAAATTGCACTTATCCCTGATATAAGTTTTTTAAATGGAGTATTGTGTAGTTATGCTTATCTTTAATAAGCTGTACATTGGTAGGGATATCTTCGCCAAGTTTCATTCAGATTTACTTTAGGAATAGCGAAGAATGAGAAATTATGAGCTTGAGTTTTGATCATAAAAATAGGTTGTTTGACGGATCAGAAACATTTTTTAGCATTTTGTTTGTGCATTTATTAAAATAAAGATGAAGTAATTAAGAAGTGTCCGCTTGTAAATGGCCCTACAACTCCGGATTTAGGACAGTTTGACGACCAAGGGCTTTACTCTTCACAAACTTATTAAAATATGCATACTAAATATTTTGTTTTAGAACAAAAGTGAGATTGAATTTACAATGATTCTATTTCTAAAATATAGCATACTTTTACATGTGGATCTTTATTAAAGTCTTGCTCTGTTTGTGAGCTCTGTTATGTAGTACGACAGACCTAATGTAGACTATTATAGTTTTAATTAATAATCTTTAAATAGCTTGAATAATCTTCTCTCGTGAAATAAAACTTTCATTGCAATATTCACATATTTAAATTGAGATGTTGATCTAATAGTAATAAATTAAACTGATATATTAAACTTAATCTAACCCAGTGATTCCCAAAGTGGTCCCTGTGGACCCCCAGGGGTCCACGAGGACTTCCAAGGGGTCCACGAAAGTGAAAAAATAATTGGGGGTCCATGACATGCAAATGGCGTCCACGAGAGTGGATCTCATTTAAGAAGGAATTGAGTTCAATATATATCTCACATTAAAAATATCACCTATTATATCATACAAATATACATTATTTATACTTTATAATAGCTAGGCCATTAAAGTTCTATTATATGATTGGAATGAAAAACATATTTTACTTTTATTATGTCATTCAAATAGCTTAATTTGGTCTAGAGATAACTAATATTTAACATGGATGAAACTAAATATAAAATATACGGTGGTGTTAATGTTCAATTTTTTTTCTTCTTTTGTCATCGAACTTATATTGCCTATGTGTCCTTTATTTAACAACATTTTATGTAATGTCACCATGAAACCGACTAAGCTGGAGGATCGTTGAGACAAAGCCACCCTGATAAGATTGAAAAAAACTATTGAACACTCCATGATAAAGTTGAGAAAAGATCTACAATTGACAAAATATTTGCTTTTAAATTTTAAGGAAAATATAATAATTTGCTGTGTCTTAAAATATCGTGCAAAATTATGAAAATGACATACAATTGGCAAAAAAAAAATGAACGATTTAGCCAGCCGCTGAAGTTTTTTAAAACTATTTTGTACACAAACCTGCATATGATATTTGCTAAGAATTCTTCTAAGCAACAAATAACTGGAAGGTCTGTTTATGAACCCAGTTGTGCCTGTGATGAAGCATTTTTTGGGCACATGTTCGTTTATTTATGAATTATGAAATTCACCACAAAATTTCTTTTTGTTAAAACTTATAATTGACAATAAAGTCGAATACACATTTAATGTTTTGAAGGAATCGTTCGAAGAAAAGGCAAAACCTGTAACTACTTTATCAGAGCAATAAATGGAGCACCTTTCATGGTTGGGTACTACTACGAATAGTGCACCTTGCTGTTACTAGTACACAAAGTAACTAAAAAGTAGTAGATCTATATTGCAGGAATATATTCAATTTGTTATCAATGCTGTTATGAGAAGCTAAATACGCAATTACATGCTCAAATGTGAAGAGAAAATGACAAGAACATTCATCAGTTGAATCACAAAGCACCAAATTACAGCAGAACTAATTCTCAGCACTAAGCGTTAAGTATTTGAAATTGAACTTCATTACTTCCTTGTCAAACAAGAGAGTGTTAATGTGCCATTTTTTATGACTCTATGAGACCAATTAAGTTGGAGAATCATTTGATGCCACCCTAATAAAAAGATAAAGGTTTGCAAAACTTTCAAACATTCAAAGATAAAGTTCAGAATACACCCACAGAATCTATCTTTGACCTGACATTGAGAAGTTGATGATAAATTATTTTTTCTCCATTGGGCCATTCAATGAGTATTCCAGCTCCTTCGTTTGTGGTGGCTTTCTGAGAATAATCCACGAAAACTATGTTAGCGCAATGGTATTTTGTAGAAGAGTTCACTAAATTCTTGAGCTCTGTTGGAATAAAGCTAAATATTTCTTTCTTCTAATGTAAGTCTTTGCAAACGACATATTTCTGCAAATAATATATTTCTCCATACATCTGGCCTAGTCAACCTTGTCTGGTAATGATGTAATTTTTTTATTCAAATTATTATGGCTCAAGAAATCCACGAAAAACAGCTCTTTGTGAAACCTTTTACTAAAACAACAAATCTCTATATGAAAAATAATCTTCGTAGCCATGGAAGTCGAGCTTGTGTACCTTTAATGCAAAAAAATTTCCAATGTGTTTATATAGTGATAGATAAGGATACATATTAACTGTCACATAATGGGTTTAAATTTCAATTATGTTCATAATTTTATTGTACAAAACATTAATTCAACTTAAAATGTAGTTTTAAATTACTTTTGCACTCATCGTGTCACTGGTTGGAAATTATTTAAACAAAATGCGTAATTTGAAATCGATGAATTTTCAAAAATTCAATATAACTTAAACAGGGGTCCCCGGAAGACCAGAAAATATGTCAAGGGGTCCACGGGACAAAAAAGTTTGGGAACCACTGATCTAACCTAATAAAAACACGTCTTTATTCTTTCATGTCAATCGCCAAGACCACAAATTAATGCTCCGTTTCTTCATCATCACCTTGGAAACACACACACCCATAACAACTAATGACTTTTTATAAAAATCACAAGTATAGAGATGGCTGTCACGAATTTCTTTCCTCTTACAAACAGTGGCGTATCTAAGGTGGGGGGAGGAGGGAAAGAATTTGAAAATCCCCTTGGGTCCCCAAATGAGTGTTTTTTACGTTGAAAATTTAATATTAAACAACTGCAGGGGCCCCCGAAGAGATCAAGCACCCCGGGCTCCCAAACGATGGGAAATTTCTAGCTACGCCCCTGTTTACAAAGTTGAACAACAAATGAATACGACTGGACAATATTTGTATTAATATTGAGACATGTTATTTCTATAAATATTGACATCTTTATTCTACATTGAATGAAAGAACTAATCCAACTAGACTTTGGTTCATTTCAAAAACATTTGTGTGAATAGAACTGAAGATTTTCACTTTGAGGACACAAGTATGTCCGTCACATTGATTGGATTGTTTTGTTTTTGTTCGAAGATGAGCAGACGACACTTTTAGCCTTTAGTTTTTTATGCTTAAATTCACTGGCTCTATTGACTTTATTTGAGTTCATGGCCACTAGTCTCCGTTCAGGCATATCATAGTTTTTAGCAGACGAGATTCGACCGAGTCCAAGTGACTCCACTTTTGAACCCGAGGAATTCATGTTTGGTTCAAAACTAAGGACTCTATCTTCGGCAATGTTCTCATCACGGTTTGTGTCGTCTACATATTGTCCGGATAGAGTTTCCCCAAAAAGAGACGAACCGTTGAGTTTACTGGACAATTGTTTTAGTTTGCTTATCTCGTCTGCTGGGGTCCCCGAGATCTGCATATCGTCTGCTTCTGCGTGACGTAGTACCTTAAAGTCTTTGTATGCAGATTTTTTGTTTCCACGAGTAACTGCTGATGTGGGGCTTTGCTGAGTTTGTTGGTAGTGTAGAACTTTATTTAACAGATCTATGTAACGAATGGCCAGCCTCAGGATTTCATTCTTGCTTAGTTTCTTATCTGGGGGGTGGGTGGGGACAAGCTTACGCAGTTCGCAGAAAGCTCCATTGACGTTCTGCTGCCGCCATCTTTCTCTTGTGTTTGTGAACACGCGCCGAACCAGTTTACGACTTCCGGTACCCGTGGCACGCGGAGTGTCCCCGGCGTGTTGGTTTAGTAGCATGCTTCCTGTCCTAGGGAAGGAGTCAGACGAGGTTTCTTCGTGTTCCAGGCAGTTTTCTGGGGATGAAATTTTACATCTGCCGTTGAGCCGAGTGCTGAAATAAAGGAAACGTATTGGAGTGTCAAAAAGTACTTCAATGTATAGCTAGGGAGTGAGGGCTGGTTTGTATAAAAGTATAACTAATGGTGGCACGCAGACCAGATAGACAGAATCAAGTTTTACTAAATGAATAAAAATTACAAAATTATGATAAAAACTTTGCTAAGATTCCTGTTTATATATTGAAACTACTTATGAGTTTCAATTTAACGATTTTTAGAATTGGGAGTGTTTTTTTTTTCAATTATTTTTCAAAATTTTAGTAAAATGTTCATTTGGCTTATGAAGCGCTGGCCACATGACCTTTAATGTCGAATATAATCAAGAAACATAGCGTCAAAAATATAACTGTGATACACAATGCCCAATATAAAGATGATACATAATGTCTAACTAATGTAGCTTATTGATACCGGTACACAATGTCAAATATAAAAATGATACATAATATCCATTGAATATCCAATGTAAGAATGATATAAATGACTAACATACCACTTGTTAGGCTGTGAAGAATGGCCGCAACACGAGTCTGGCTCAGAGGAACATGTTTTAAGGGACACCAAGTCATGTGATGTGAAGAGATTATCTGACATGTCGATGTCATCTGTCATGTACATATTTACTTCGTCATCTTCGTCTTCAACAAACACATCCTCATCCTCAGCACTATCCACAGCATCCCAGTTTTGGTCAGACATTTACCTGCCAGTAAACGAAACAATATATTTGATTTGTGCTGGAACAAAAACAATAACAACAAGATTACAAAGAGAGTTTGTGTGATACACAAACTCAGAGGCGGCCCCCGTATGAGTCGGATCCCTATCAGATCCGCTTTGATCTCTCAATGGGGGCAGCCTCTGAGTTTGTGTATCACACAAACTCTCTTTGTCGCTGCTAAAAGTTCATTTAAAAAAATTATATCAAAGATAGACGACAGAAATATACATCTTCCGTGCTTTGATCTCTCAACGGGGGCCGCTTCTGAGTTTGTGTATCACACAAACTCTCTTTGTCGCTGCTAAAAGTTCATTTTAAAAAAATTATATCAAAGATAAACGACAGAAATATACATCTTCCGTGCTTTGATCTCTCAACGAGGGCCGCTTCTGAGTTTGTGTATCACAAACTAAAAAGTTGCTAAAAGTTCATTTAAAAAAATTATATCAAAGATAAACAACAGATCTTATTTAGTGCCCCAGCGGTCAAAATATACATCTTCCGTGCTTTGATCTCTCAACGTTAGCCTTGTAAAGCCGATGTTCAAGGCAACTGCCACACCTCTTTTATGAGTTGATTACTTTACGAGTAAATACTGGTATGTTACTCGTATGTTGGAACAAAAACAAATGTGAAAACCAATGCAGTATATTAGATTAGTTTAGTGCTCAGAAAGTAGAAGAGAAAATGAAAATCTGACATCACGATAATATAGATCATTCAAAGTTCTGATGCAACGGCTACTTTTTTTTTCTAAAAGCTCAAAATCTAATTTTTAAAAATATTTTATGCAAGCAGTATTTAAAGAGAAAAAACCTAATTAGTATGCAATATAAATGAAACCTAATTTAAGACAATTAATAATCTAATACATTGTGCCGAATTTCACGTTTTATTTTGTTCCAAAACTAGAGTATTTACTTTCTAAGTAATTAACTTATAAAAGAGGTGTGGCAATTGCCTTGAACATCGGCTTTACAAGGCTAACGTTGAGAGCAGTGGCGTCACTAGGCAGGTGCGGGTGGTGCGGTCCGCACCGGGTGACACCCGTTAGGGGGTGACACCCGAGTGGAAAAAAATCACTTTTCCAAATAAATAAATACCAACTTAAGAATGTGACAGAAGCAGGATCATAAAGCATAGGAATGGTTGAATAAAATTATTCTTAATGGGGATTTTCTTCTTTGATAAATGGTGGACATGTCCACAATGAGAAACTCGTGTGTAGAAGTGAAGAACATATATCAGGTTTTAAAATTTGAAACAATTAGTCAGCCGGACTTAGCTACATAAAAACAATTGTCTGGGAAGTCATTGCTATGATTGACGTAAAGCTGAGAAGACAGAAACTTCTTGCACTTATATTATCGCATTGTTTCTAGCTAAGCAAAAGTCGGTATATGGTGGCGAATAGAAGAAAACTTTTCATAAATTTTGGAATTTTTTCTTGGGATTCATCCAAATATAACCCAGTGCTGAAATAATAACGTATAAGATTACAAGGGAGCGGTGCAAAAATAATAAAAGTTACTTTCCAATATTGTACCAAAAAAGAGTTTAAACATGTTTTAGCAAACCACTTAAAGGATATACTTTTCTGAGACATAAATGTTGCAAGGTACTCTGGTATCCTAAATTACAGCACACCTAACATAGTTGTAGGATATATTAACAGTAGCAATGGCAATTTTCAAATGACTGAAACATTCAAGTGAACCAAAAGCTGATGGTAGCAGTTCTGATAATTTAGAAACGCCTGGAAAGAGATTGCTATGAGCTCATGTACATCGTATTGCAGCTACAACGTCAAAAATTCAGGAATGCAGGCAGTATTAATGAAGAACTGAAAAGTAACTTGAATCGGAGTGCACACCATTTATTTTAGCTATTTGGTCAAAATTTTTAATCAGAACATGCTTCTAACATACATTTTCTCGGTTTACGAAAAAAAAGTTTTCTTTCTTTGCTTCTTTTACCTATTGAGCGGATATTTTAATTAATGATAGAGTGTCACGTGAACAGCTAGCTGGTGTGCTCATCGCGTTGCTGTTAGACCCATGAAAGAACACTGAAAATATAAATACTAGAGGAGCAGCGCAAAGACATCTGTCTGCGAATACAAATATACCTTTAGTCAAATTAAACTAGCATGTTAATGCAACAGAAAAATAAGTTTTACGATAAGAAAATATCAGGAAAGTAATCTTAAGATGCCGGATTCACTATTCAACTAAGGAACAAGAGGTTAATGCTGAGTGCATCAATCTCTTTTATACTGAGCCAGACGACAATATATGTGAACTAGAAGACATCTACAGGCAGCAAAGTCTTGAAGGATGTAACGAATCTCTACCAGCCTTTTATTTAAGCCTTTAACTGCTTCTCGACAAATTAATACCTATGTGGTATATGGCATGCCTACGTGGCGTAATGCGAAAGAAGCTTTTTAAAACTAAAGTTAATTAACTTTTAATAACTTTTGAAAAACGAAATTCAAATCAAGCAATTCAGTCCGTTGAAATAAAAATCGCAGAACATATTGAGTTTAAAGTTATTTATAAGTTTTCAAATTTGAAATCCTGAAAAGGAAATTTAAGTTTTTATTTTCTAAAGTTATTGCAGACTTTTATATGTTACGATAATTTTTTTTTCAAGTTTTTGTACCGATCTAATGTACCTTTCATAAAGTTGCATTTTTAAAAGTAGTCGTCCTCAGGAAACTAGCACTATAATGTACATAGGATTCCATTAGGAACTCTTTAAGTCTACTAAGGAAAGTTTGTTCAGCTGATGTTTAATTTTGTTTCTAATTTAAAATCTTAGATGTTTATCTATGTAATAATTAACGATAAAATGTCAGCGACAAAAAAAATAAACAAAAACAAGAAAATGGTATTGCCTTTTAACTTTGTGTAACTGCAATCAACGAACTGTATTATTGCGCAAAAAAGAACAAACCGACGATAGTTTTAATTGGGAAGAAAAAGTGGAACGCTGGGGGGGGGGGGGTGACACCCTGATCTTACCGCACCGGATGACACCCAACCTAGTGACGCCTCTGCAGGGCCGGATTAAGCCAATTTGGTGCCCTAGGCACAAACCCACATGGGTGCCCCCCTCTACCCGGACCCCCCGATCCTCCACTGACAGCTGGTATGTTCAATATTATGCAAAAAATACTAACAAAGACAAACGATTATTAACACATATGTTTGTACTACCGTCACTTGTATAGAACCTACAGTAAGGTATTTCTGTATTATAGGATTTTTAGGCGTATTTTCTTTTTTAAATCTATTCTTTTCTATTTTTGTATTTTTATTTTCTTCTTGCGCTTTTTCTTTTTATTAAAAATAAAATGTTATTATGAAATACATTTTAAACATAGAAAATTTAATAAATCAGACAAAATCCTTTATTTCAACAGCATGTAAACAATTTTTTGCAACGTGGCGATAATAAATGAGAAAGTCGGAGAGAGCACACATTTACATTCTAAAGTTCTTTTTTTCTAGATTTACGTTTGGCAAAGTTTTTGAGTACATCATCAAAGTTAATTTTGCACATCAAGTACGCATCAATCATCAGCAGAGACAAGGAATCAAGCCTTTCTTGTTTCATTGTTGATCTACGTGGATTTTTTTGTACGTTTCAACTGAGAAAAACAGCGCTCAGTTGAATAGTTCGTGACCATTAATGTTAAAAATATGCGCAAAGCGATTTCTACATTCGGAAAAGCACACTCGATGTTGTCTCTAACTATTACTTTGTAGAGTTCTGCATGACTAAACGTGTTGTTCTCAGATTTTGATTCACGAAATTTGTGGCGAATATATGAGTGGAACTGTTGTAGTTCAGTATATAAATTATTGTTCAGATCTTCAGGATAAGCATTAATTAGTGCTTCACAAATCTGCAATGTTTGTGGTACATTGACCAAACAAGAAAAACGAACTACTATATCATTATATACCTGCGCTCATCTACTCATCTCTGTCTCAAGTTTGTCAACAATCGCGTAGAAAGTGGATATACGAAATTTGTCACTGGCATTCAGTGAGACCTCAGGAACATCAAATCTTTCAAATTCATTTCTAGATTCATGCAAGTGATCTGCTAGTGAGGAATACAAATCAGCACACGTTTTCAAATTCACATGTTCATTTTGTAGAGCTTGACTGACCCTATGAAAATGTTGTAACACTTCTTCCAAAAAGACAAGCATGAAAGCAAATTCTATTTCTTGCATCTTCTTTGCAATGTTTTCTGCTTCTCTTCTGGTGTCCCCTTCTGTGACTGGCCTTCTTGTAAACATTCTAACGCTTCTATAATCTGAGGATGAGACTTTACAATAGCTTCAGTTGCAACAGCATGTGCCTCCCATCCAGGGCCGGTCCTAGCAATTGCGGGGCCCTATGCGAAACTGATTGTGTGGGGCCTAGTTTGTATGGGAATAAGGACAATAAGTGAAAATTAAGATGTTGTAATTGCAATCTGTACTGTACGAACCTTATAACCAATGGCTTATTCATATGCCAGTGACTATAAAAGTAAATAAAGAGTTGGAACTTCCGATTAAGGTTAAATTCGCCTGATTTTTACATTTTATTACATGAAAGCTGACAATGCCTTTTTTCTTTTATCGCTCGTAGGATTGGCGTTTACCGCAATGAATGACACCCACAAAGGACAATTTCGCCTATTTTACTGGAGATTGTAAAGAGTTTTCAAGAGATTTTAATAAATTCAGGAGATTTCCAGGAATTTTTCGTATATATTTTACAATTTAATAATTACACCTTGAATTAGCGCGGGGCCTATGAAAGCGCGGGGCCCACTGCGACCGCATAGGCAGCAGTGGCCTAAGACCGGCCCTGCTCCCATCTGCTATCGGAAAGGGGCTTTACAGGCGTTTCATTCAAAAGGCATCCTTTCAGAATCTTCCATCTGTTGGTTGAAGCTGAGAAAAAAGTATAGTACTGTATGGAAGAAGTTTACTGCCTCTAAACAAGAGTCAACGGCACTTCTGCCTACCAGATTTAGTGACTGGGCAGCACAGTGTATGTATATAGCAAACTCATTTTCCTCTAGAATTCTTTTCTGCATGCCCTTGTAGCACACAGACATATTTGCAGCATTGTCGTATGACTGACCTCTGCATTTCGAAAAATCGATATTGCAAACTTCACGTAAGTACTGCAACACTTGCTTAGCCATACTTTCACCTGTGTGACTTTGCAGCTCTAAGAAAGTCAAAAAGCGCTCAATGGGCTCTCCATCTAACATATATCGAAGAACGACGCTTAACTGATCTGTATGTGAAACATCTGGTGTTGAGTCTACTGATAAGCTGAAATAACCGGAAGCCTTAACTTCCTCTAAAATTACTTCATGAACTTTTTTGGACATAATTTCAATCAGTTCTTCACATATAGTTTTGGATAAATAAGAAGGATCTCCTTTTCCAGAATTTCCATATTTCGCAATGTGTGATGCTAAAAATGGATCAAACTGACTGACCAACTCCAGCAACCCTATCCATTTTGTAAAGATCCAAATTTTTCATTTGTCCCTCTAAAAGCCAGACCACGCTCAGCTATTGTACAAATAACCGCTACTGCTCGCCTCAAAATACGTTCCCAGTAACTGTACTCCTCATTAATTTGCTCTTCTAGCTTTTGTAGTAGACCCGACTCTTGTCGACGAGTTAGGTATATTAACATGCAGTCTTTATGAGTAGCGCTGTGTTCATGATTATAAACTTGAATGTTTTTTTCCAGTCAGTGAACCCAAGGTTAAGCAAGTTTAAATAATGTGCGATTAAACATTACATTTGCGTTTGTCGATTTCGCGCGGCTACCGGGACAATATACACATTTTTCTTGCGAACTTGTGGTGCCCCCCAAACGCTTGGTGCCCTAGGCACGTGCCTTGTTTGCCTAATGGTTAATCCAGGCCTGCGCCTCTGGTTGAGAGATCAAAGGACGAAAGATGTATATTTTGACCGCTGGGGCACTAAATTAGATCTGTCGTTTGTCTTTCATATAATTTTTTTTAAAATGAACTTTAAGCAGCGACTTCCGTGTACTAGCGTAAAGCCCGGCCATGACATAATTCTAAACTAATTTCTTAATCTTTTTTAAAAATCACATTTAAAAAAAAATAATTTTATTGTCAACATTAGAATGAAAGAAGCATATTTTTGTGCGTTTTAACTGTTTGTTGGTCTGTTCGTCACGGTTAGATTAAAAAAAAAACTAAAGGCTTTTGAAAATAATATTTAACCTTTACTGTTCATTCAGAAATATTGCGATAGTTTAAAATATCTATAATAGATTGTTCCTGATGTTTATGTCTAGATCTACATTGAAATGTTATAATAAACTAAAACAAATCTTCTATTTTTAAATTTCATATTGCATTCATTCTAATGATTATCTGGGCTTTTTATTTTAATTTTACCTAAATTTTATCTAAATTACATCCAAATTATTAATAATTATAATTAATAAGATACATATTAAGAGTGCTAAATCAGAAGTTTAGTTTGTGTACATCTACATCTCTACAGATCAATGCTGAAAGATTATTTAAAATCGCTCGTGTGACATATTGTATATATCAGGCTATTAGTTTGTAACCAGTTAGCATGCTGAACTGATTATCTCGACGCTCCCGGGTTATGTGTCTGTTTGTTTTACATGTTTCGATTGTTTCTTCAGAGTTAAAGATAGTTTACTTCCTATTTCAAACCTTCCACAGAAGGGGATGGGAGCATGCAGTAATTGAGCCAGGGACCAACGATAAATCCGAACTACAGTCTAGCGGGGAAACATCAAGATAAGGCAGGTTTATACCCTGCTCGCCATCCTCCGTCGTCCAGCGAGAAGTTAATTATTTTCAACTTTGAAGGAACATCCGAAACATCTTGCGAATAGGCGGATCTGACAGGGATCCGACTCCGACGGGGGCCGCCTCTGAGTTTGTGTATCACACAAACTCTCTTTGTAATCTTGTTTTTTATCTCTTAGCGTGACTGTAATGTCAATTAATCATAATGTTCATTTTTTGTTCTGAAACTGTTTTTTAATTTTAGCATATTTGGACATTCTGCTGAAAAAATCCCTAATTTCACTAATTCAAAGTTAAGGACTGAATCCATTACTTCCTTTTTCCAGTCTATATTTATTTATGCTATCCATGGAACTATACTAAAGGAACACTGACTTCAAAACAAGGTCTTTGCGCATCCTGTCTGCGCATACTGCAATGTTTTTAAAAAACATTACAAAGACAATGAAGAATTTTATGCCTTGAACGAGCGCGATTTACCCGTCTTGATTAGAAAATGGTTTTTCGCTCTTTATAAACGAATTGTTAAAAACTTCATCCATTTTCAGACAAGCTGTTATGGTGGATATATTTTTTTAGAGCAAGAGATCATCACAAATTATTTTATTTTTGATCATCTTACTAAAAATTATATGTACACAGGGATTCCAACGTTGGGTTTTTTATACTAGATCTGGTGCAGTTATATGTGCTACTTGCAGATTAGCTTGCGGTTCTGCATTAAGCGGAATCGTCCCGCAAAACCTAAAAAGATAAATTAAAACTCACATGCTACGCTGTTCCTTATTGGCACTTTTATTTATTTTTTTTGCGAAGTCCGAATTACGACAAAATAAATCATCATTATTTTTTTATTAGTGTAAAAAGAAAATATTAAATACAAAATGCCATCATTGTTTACATTTTATTCTATTGTGGCCTACATTTGGTTAAGCTAAGCGCTAATGCTTCGTTTATTTAATGACAAGGGTCATTTATAATCAGGGGCGGCCCTAGCAGTGCGCGGGGCCCTGGGCGAGCGTCATGTGCGGGGCCTTAGCCGCAAGGGTAGACAATATATACCATGGGCGTAGCCAGGATTTTTTTCGGGGGGGGGAGTCCCGCAAAAAAAATGTGTAAGTGTACATAACTAATCTTTATTACACTCTGACCATTCAATCTTTCGGAAGACTTGTGTTGTGTCCTAGAATAGGTTCTTCTTCTTCCTGTTGGCTCGCAGCTCTTGCCAGCAAGGGAGTCTGGAGGAGCGCTGGGAGCTCCCCCAGTGCGGGCGAAGCCCCGCCGCCAAGCACTATTTCTAGTATCGGAAGCCAATAAAATGCATATTCTGAGGTATCTACAGTGCTATTAAAAAGTTTTATTTCAAAATCCTATCTTTCTATTCTTATTTATTTATATCCTCCCGCGCCGTTCGGCAGATCGGGCGGCAAGCTGCTTCCACAAAAATCTGGCAATGTCTGAAGCTTCTTCCCACCTGCACCGAGGTCCTCCATGAAAGTGTGGCGCCAAGATTTCCCTATTTGCGCTTTCCTCCTAATGGTGGGTGTATTTAGCTTTCGATTTTATATCGGAAAGGTTTTAGCGTCAAAATCATCAACTACAAATCTCTTGATTTTTTTTTAAACAAATTCAAAACCCCAATTAGCTAGGCTCATATAATTTGTTGACAGTAGTTTGCTTGAGAATAAAATTGAAGAGGGGGGGGTTCAACCTCAAAACCCTCTGTATGGGGATTTCAAACTCAAAACCATGTGGAGGGTTTTAAACTTTAAAAAAAAAACCCAATGAAGGGGGGTTTAAACTCAAAACCCCTTTGGCTACTCTCATAGAATTTTGAGTGTGCACTTTGCTTTTTTATATTGAATAGCGGGGGGGGGGGGGTTACCGTAAATTTCGGATGGGGGTTTAAAATCTAAATCTTCATTAGCTATGCTCTTAGAATTTTGGAATTGTGGTCTGCAATATTTTTTGTTGTTGTTTTGTTTATAGAAGAGGGGGGTTTAACTGTAAAAACCCCTGGTAGGGATTTTAAACCTAAGACCCTCTTGGCTGTGCTGGGGCAATTGGTGGTTTAGTATTAAAATTTCACCTAAAATAAATAAAAGCAAAAATTCAGTAACTAATTTCCGATCCCCTTGGCTACGCCCATGATCTATACCGTACCATATCACGCTAACACTCTAACAATAACAATACAGTATGTTCGCCTCTGTGGATCTCTGGGCCTTATTTTTGCTACAAAACATGACAAAACATGACGTAGGTAGCCCGTTGGCCTACTATTGGCTGATTAAGTTCATTACTGTATTCACTGGATTGTAATTTTTCTCAATTAACCCCTGATCGCAAATAAAAAAGAAAACAGTCTCGCACTACTAATTTTAAGTCTCCTCTCTCACTCTACGAATTGAAGCCACTTGTACTTTCTATAAGAAGAAAGTGTGATATATGAGCTAAAATGGTCCATACACTTTCACAGACCCAACTTATGCGGAAGGGATATACCACGGTTTTCACAAAATTAACTGTTAATGATAATAGCCTCTTAGAATCGGCAGGTCATTGGATGCTGTCTTTACCGAAACTGAACGGTATTTTAATGCTAAAAATGTATGTTAACAGCTTAAATGGCAATTGGCATCATAAAAAGATATAGGAAAAATATTGAGTAACAAGTCCTTGTTTATAAGAACTGATTTGGTTTTCGAAGTTAACGATAATATAATCTCCGATGGGGGGGGGGCTCCCCACAGGCGCGGGGCCCCCCACAGGCGCGGGGCCTGGGGCGGTTGCCCCACTTGCCACCCCCTAAGGCCGCTACTGTTTATAATCATGCCAAAACATTTTCCGATGTCTCTAACACATCAGTCCTAAGAAAAGAATAGAATTTAATAAGGGCAAGGATTCTATAATATGTCTAAATTCTACTACGGACTTATTTAAAAACTGTGTCTTGAATGTAGATCCAGATCTACTGCCAATTTATCTTCTAGATCTAGATTCAAGTTGTAGTCTTGACTTAAATATTGATCTAGATTCATCTATACATTTAAATCCATTTTGGATCAGATTTACAACTAAATCTAAACGAGATCCAGTAACTAGTAAATTTAGGTTGAATCTAGAAATTAGATTATTATCTAGAAATATATTATATTTAGAAAATAATTTATAGTGGATCTAGAGTCCTAAGTGTCTCTTTCTTTTCTCTTTCTCATTATCTCTCCAATACATAATCTATATGTATATATATATATAGACGTACGTAGATATTTATTCTATATCTAGAGTAGTAGATGTTAAGACAGTTAATAACGTCTAAAATCTATTTCATTGGAATATTTAGGCCTACTAAGAGGATAAAGCTTAGATTTTACATCTAAAAGATTTTACATTATTATACATCTGGAATGGTAGGCAATTCTAGATCTATTTCTGTAATTTGTAATGTAGATCTAGATTCTAGATCTAGCCTATAATGGCTGTCTTATCTTATATGTTACAAACGTACGTAACTTCAAAAAAAAAAAAAAAAGAAGATGATTACGTCCTACGCGTCATTCATTTAGTCATACATATTAACCGATGACCTAAATTCAGCCAAGTCACTAGTTTTCCTGGCTAGCTCAGACAATTTATTCCATGTTCTAATAGCGCCAGGGAAGAAGGAGCTTTTGTACAAATTTGTCCTAGCATTTGGAATGAGGAATGTACCTTTATCTTTGTGTCTTTCTGAGTATTTTATTAAATCTTGTTTTTGTATTTGAAGATTATGGTTCAGTCAACTTCAGTGTTTAATGTTTAATTGCTACTTTATTTTTAAGTCTTCTATCCTATAGACTTTCTATATTGGAATTTGGAGCTTGTCGTTTGCATTATTATTTTTTCTTTTTTATAGAAGAGGGGGGGGGGTAACTGCGAAACCCCCTGGTAGGGTGTTTTAAACTTAAAACCTCTTTGGCAG
>JADKLZ010000130.1:8340276-8415896 GCA_021533235.1 Biomphalaria straminea
CGCCTCACAAGAAACATTACCACGTAACGCCTCACAAGACCCATAACAACGAAACGCCTCACAAGACCCATACTATACAGTAAAAAAAAAAACTAGCAAAATCCAATGTCTTTATTGCCTCCCTTGAGCTCCCTTCCAAAGCGGTCATTCAGCGATATAATGCTAGAGTGGACGAACTACTTCAAATGGTCTTAAAAAAAACAAAAAAAAATACATACGATCATAGCAGTGATGTCCAACCTAATTTGACCTGCAGGCCATTATAATTTCCCACCCTTGTGTCGCGGGCCACATCAAGAAATAGTTACAATAGGTACAAAAGATGATGTGAAATAGGCTTGAAACTATTTTTTTTAGAGACCAGTGGGGATATGACACTTACATTGAGTTTAATTTTAAGCATCGGAAAATGTCTTCATTGCTCTACTTACACAGACTCATTTTCTTGTCTCTTTTTTTGGTAAATATTCTCATAAATCCTGCAATCTCAAGGCGTAATTTAACAATCTGTTATCTAAATCAAGAATACCGTCATTATTTTATAATACCAATAATCTGTTTTTGTATTTTAAACAGCCAGACTTTCTTTGTCAAATAAATTTGTTGGTTTATTATCATGTTCTACAATAAAAAAAAAGTATACATCCGTTCACTTTTACAGCCTACAGGTAGATCCTACATTAAGAGTCCCAGTTCATAAACTCACAAAAGGTTAAAGGTCATTAATATGTTACCAATCTATAATCTATCATAGTCAACACGCGGGGGCCATACGTAGGTATACATTTTTAAATTTAAAAAAAAAAAAAGGGGGGAAGTGATTTTTTTACACTTTGCAAGGGGCCGGATGGAACCATGTCGCCGGCCGGATCTGGCCCGCGAGTTGTATTTTGGGCATCACTGGATCATAGCATTAGGGCTGTCTTAAAATTTGAGCTTGAGACCTATGTCTTTCCAATGACCTTAACACAAACAGCCTCTGACGAAATGATTACTTAATGACATAATATAATTGAGGTTTCACCATTATTGTATCAGGAAATTGAAATTTATATGTCCACGTTAATCAGCATGTACTTTCCAAGCACATATATAATAAAAAAAAAAGTATTCCTGTGATGATAAAATTCTGATGTTTCCTCTAATAAAAAGAAACAGGTATTGGTCATTCAATAATGACAAATCCAAATGTGTTTCGAACATAGTAACAGGCAATTTAGGCAGATTATGTGTAACCTTTAGTAAGAGAGCAGGTGTAGGTACTGTAGGTCACAGTATGTGAACAAGTTAAGTACGACCCTCTATGTACTCATCAGTACTAAAGAACTGGAGAGTTAGCCCAGTGTTACTGTTACAGAAGTTACCAAAATCTTATTCAGCTGCTGCAGACGAAGACCAAAAAAGCTGCATTAGAAAAACCAAGATCAGAAGTCAAGATACGTCAAGCCAATGAAAATGAATTTCTATTATGTGTATTAGACATTTCGATCACGTGATCACTCCTACCTCCCATTCTGCTCAAGTTCAAACTTTGAACAATTATTCAATGTTCCAAATAATCCATGAATCAATTTTTAAAAAATTAAACCTATTAGTCTATTAAATATGGGTAATTAATTAATTGTGTTTGATATTGGAAAAGGAAAATAAATCGTACGAAATTTAGAAATAGGCCCAAATTGAAAAATAGGCCCAAATTGAGAAATAGGCCCAAATATAGAAATAGGCCCGAATTGAGCAATAGGCCCGAATTGAGGCATAGGATCAAATTGAGAAATAGGCCCGAATTGAGACATAGGCCCAAACTGAGAAATAGGCCCAAATTTAGAAATAAGTCCAAATTGAGAAATAGGCCCAAATTTAGAAATAGGCCCAAATTTAGAAATAGGCCCGAATTGAGACATATGCCCAAATTGAGAAATAGGCCAAAATTTAGAAATAGGCCCGAATTGAGAAATAGACCCGAATTGAGAAATAGGTCCAAATTGAGAAATAGGACCTAATTGAGAAATAGGCCCAAATTGAGAAATAGGCCCAAATTGAGAAATAGGCTCGTAAATGTGATGATCCTCCTCTTAAATAATTGTAAAAAGTATAAGTTTTATTTTACCTGTTATTTCTCATCTACCTGTTACCTGTTACCTATCCCTTAGTCTGTTGGACCGTTGGGGCACCAAGCAAGACTTGTAGACCGTCCTTCTCCATTTCTCATCTATCCTTTGACCTGACGTTTCTATCAATACAATCTACCATACGTAAGACGGAATAAAATGTGAAGTTCTTCAAATGTCAAGTGCCACATGCTATTCATTCATGAATCAATTCATGTTCCTAAGTCTCCTCTAAGTATTGTTGGTTTAAGTATACCATTTTTTATGCTGCCTTTTTGTTACGGAAATTCAAATTCACGAGACTGTTGAATAATGAACAAGAATTATTTTTTTAAAAATAAAATAATCAATGACACTATGTGTTTATAATTGAATAAGATTAATATAGACTGTCAATTGGAGCTACGCAGTTAATTATGACAAGTGTATTTATTATGTATTTTAATGTATGAACATTTATTTAATAATGTAGTAAAGAACTAATACAAAGATATAATGTTATCGTGTTATATTCATAGTGGATATCGCGTCTTTTCCTTTTAAAAAGGATTTACTGGTAGCTGTTAGGGCACGAGAAGGGATTTTGCGGAAAAAGTTATTTGTTTCATTAAAAACAATTGACTGAACGCGAAAAAAAAACAACAAGATTACAAAGAGAGTTTGTGTGATACACAAACTCAGAGGCGGCCCCCGTCGGAGTCGGATCCCTGTCAGATTCGCCTATTCGCAAGATATTTCGGATGTTCCTTCTAATTAACTTCTCGCTGGACGACGGAGGATCGCGAGCAGGGTATACACCTGCTTTATCTTGATGTTTGCACACTAGACTTTAGTTCGGATTTATCGTTGGTCCCTGGCTCAATTCCTGTATGCTCCCATCCTTAAACTACCGTAATATTTCTGAAAGAACAGTAAAGGTTAAATAATATTTTCAAAAGCCTTTAGTGTTTTTTTTTCTAACCGTGACGGACAGACCAACCTACAGACAAAACGCACAAAAATATGCTTCTTTCATTCTAATGAGGCCCTAAACAATTTTTTTTTTT
Organism: Biomphalaria straminea; assembly: GCA_021533235.1. NCBI lineage: Eukaryota > Metazoa > Mollusca > Gastropoda > Planorbidae > Biomphalaria > Biomphalaria straminea. The sequence continues at coordinate 8,343,434 of JADKLZ010000130.1, forward strand.
AAATATGATTTTTAAAAAAATTTAAGAAATTAGTTTAGAATCATGTTATTTCCGGGCTATACGCTAGTACACGAAAGCCGCTGCTTAAAGTTCATTATAAAAAATGTGCGTGATATCTATGTGTCCATTGCATTTCTTATAGTAACATTTCCTCCCTTACATTTACTTAATTGTTTCAGAATTGGTGTTTTGTTATTAAAAAAAATTGCTTGCATAATTAATTTTATAAATTAAACGGTTTGCTTTTAGAAAACTAAAAGTAGCCGTTGCACCTAAACTTTTCAAGCCGCATTTAATGGTGAAATTATATATTTTTCGTATCTCTTCTAGTTTTGGCGCTCTAAGTCTGACAGACGGACATTTTGCACAAACCTAATAGCGGCTTTTCCCCTTACGGGGGCCGCTAAAAAACATCGCTCTGATCTAGCTTAAAAAAAGAAATTAAAATGAACACAATAACATAAAAAGGTAAAAAAAAAAATCTTTAGTGGAAATTCCGACTTTATCTTACACAATAAAAGCAACTCCAAAAGCGACTGTCTTTTGAGTCTTTGTACACGACCCCACTCTTGGAACAGTTTTAAAGTACTAAGTTCCATCATCTCTTAAAAACACACACTCTTACATTCAAACACACACACACACACACACACGAGACACTCTTTTTTTTAATTGCTATGAGAAATAGACCAGGAAGAGACAGGGAAACTCATGAGTGTCTTCCCCTGGCCAGGGAAACTCGTGAGCGAGCGTCCTCATGTGACGCTCTGACGTCGCGAGACAATTTCAAAAGATTTGAGCTGACGCTGATCCTGTCAGAATGTTTGTGTTTGTATGCAACCACAGACTTGAAGAGAATTCCGCGGAAACGTTCTAGTAGCATCTCTCAAATGGGAAGGGAAAAAATGGACTCTTATTGGCTGTCGTTTTTCTTTAGTGGCCGAGATTCACTGAAAATTCACAGAGAGAATGTGTAGATCTTGCTTCGATAAAATACATTTCACATCTTGCGAATACATATTATGTAAAATATAGGAAGAGAGGTTTTGGATTGTAGTTATATACAGCTAGTATAACTAACTGGAAGAGATCTGTTCAATCTTATTGAAATAAACTTGAAAGAAACTGAATGAAATTTGAAACTAAATTGATCAGGCTTCTTGTAACACAAACTGCAATATTACTTATTATTTATTTCACTTGAAAATAGAGGTATGTAGAATTATAGATGAAATTGATAAATTTAACACAATGTAATTTGTCACAAAGACACGTCTTTTCTGCCTCGCATCTCTTGCTAGTCTCCTGTCCAACTCTCACGACTTCATTTATCTACTTGAATGACGTCAGACCACCTCGTGAATTCATTAGAAATTTTTTAGTCTACACAACCAAAACATCCGCTCATACATCAGAAACATGCACACATACTCAATAACAACAGGAAATGCAGCCAAGTTCTTGGAATGGTAAATGTTTTTAAATTGATCAACGGGAAATTAAACAAATTTAATCGTTATCCAAAATAAATCATGCTATGTTAGGCACATCAGTGCTGTGTCTAATGCCGATTAGTCAAACCGAAATAACACTCAACGAAATCAAATAACAAACAGGCGAAAGGCCAAACATATATAGACAATGATAGAGAATGTCGAACAGAAGATTTTGTAATTACAAAGGGAACAGTGACATGTCACTAAACTAAATCTCGACTGCAGTTACCAAAGCCGAACTTGCCGAAATACTTCATATATTTTCTGGCTTTGTTTACTTATTATGTGGTGGCCCTATCTTGTGGGGGTAATAAAGCAGCCTGCCCTGACCTAAATCCGGCCCTGATCATATATAATGAACCTCATTCACCAAACGTAAACAAACAACATGTTCTCTATATGTTCTATCAAATTACGCAAAACGTAATATTGTCACGTGATACGTAATTTTCATTATTTTATCAATATTATGACATGGCTAAATGTGTTTATTTGCAATTGGTAAATGAGGTCCATTTATTCTTACAATCCGAACGGTGTTGCTGTTAGATTGTGTACACACTTGTTTATATCGAATTGTGTATGTCGAACTGTGTATATTGAACGCGTACAACTCTTAAACAGTGATAGAAAAGCGACTCTCCACTAATGCCGTCATTGACACTAATAAGATGGAGCCTCCACTGATGTAGTCCTCGTCTCCCATTTCCTATTATTTGATTTCACACAAAACACAGAGAACCAAGTTAAGGCTATTGAGCAGCATTAGGTCCTGGACTGATCCTACTTAAGGCGTGTCAGCTCGACCCACCCCAGGTCAAAGTGATCTAAATCGTAGAGGATAATGGACATTTAAATCTCCCCGAATCTCGTTTTCACGAATATTTTTTTTAAAGATGAAAAATACAAATTAAAAAAACAATATGGATTACAAATAGAAGGGGCAGGGGGTTAGTATTTTCATTCGCACTAAAAATTATAAATTAATTTAGTGGAATCAGTGAAAATAATCATAATATTTTTAAGGTGTTTTTTTAATGATAGTATAAAAACTCGTCTTCATTTACTCTATATACAAGCGAAACACATTTCCTTCTAAAATAACATCAGATTAAATCAGCCAATGTACACACACACAATCCCTTATAAACAGAAACATTCAGCTGTCGGCATGCAATAATTAAGAAAATCAAACCGCATCTCAACAAAAAATAGTAACAACAAAACCAATCAGGAACATTTGAGATGGTGATTGACCTCCTGATCTATTAAAAAAAAAACAATAAAGAAAGTTAACTTAGGTAATACAATAACATGGCGAGACATACATGACTGTAACCATTAGCTATGTCCCAATGTTGACCTGCCAACCACCTCATGTTGATCTGCCAACCACTAAATGTCCTCATGTTGATCTGCCAACCACAAACTGTCCCCATGTTGACCTGCCAACCACTAACTGTCCCCATGTTGACCTGCCAACCACCTCATGTTGATCTGCCAACCACAAACTGTCCCCATGTTGATCTGCCAACCACAAACTGTCCCCATGTTGACCTGCCAACCACTAACTGCCCAAGATGACCTGCCAACCACTAACTGTTTTTTCTCACTCTCGGATTAAGTTGAAATTTTGCATAATCATTCATAATCGATGACAATACTCGAATCGATGGAGAGATAAAAGAATTAGTTACTTACATTAGTGGTACTTGTATTATATAAAAAGGGAGCTTATTTCTACAGTATTGAGATATACGACACTGATTTATTACCCTTAGATAAGATTTGTTGTTTATGGTAAAGTTTTAAAATATGTTGCTTGTTCTTTTTCACTTTGCCCAAGACTCAGATGTTTTAAAGAGATAACCTGAAAGAGAGTTCGCCTTAAAGAAATAAAAGAAACTGGATGATGAACTACCAAGATAGAGTTAATCATAACACATATTATTGTATACAAGTACATTCAATACCTATATATCTGTACAACTTAAACGAAATAATTTGAAGGACCACATAGTCTATTGTTTCATTCATCGAAGTGAGAACTAATGATTAAAAGAGAATTGAGGTTATTGCCCCTATAATGAGTTATAATATTCATTACTCTTTTCAGACTAAACACTTTACATTTTTTCTTGGCCAGAAGCAAACTGGACTCTGTCCAGACGTCCTCTGCTAGCTCCCCCATCATTTCAGTAGAGGTCATCTACTCGATATTTGTCGCAGACCTAAACAGACGGAAGTAAGAGAGAGAGAGAGAGAGAGAGAGAGAGAGAGAGAGAGAGAGAAAGAGAGCGAAACGGGAAGAGGGCGGCAGTGGATAACGGACAGGGTGGAAATGACCATTTGAATGCCTGGCTGAAGGAGAACTGAAGAAGAAAGGAGAAACGGCCACATTTTGTGTCAGGCTATATTTACCCCAGGACACTCCATTCGTGGCAGCCCACTTTTCGACATTCTTACTACCCAGGATAAAATATATCCACCTCCCTCTCAAGCCGCCTTCTCGTTTATGACTTTGCAGACGATCTGACGTCAAAGATGGTGTCTGCTCGACATTCGAGTTATTTCCTCCTTAAGATCATTGCAGAACAAAAGAAAAAAATTCTTAAAATTCTTACAAGTGGAATGTAAGATGTAAGAAAGGTTTTCACTTAGAGCTGAACTTTCAACTCTTTGGATTTAAAAGCAGAATGTAAGTCAATGATAAGATTTCAGCAAAGTGGCAATGGAAAGATAGTTGATTTTTTTAGGGCATCCGAGAAATTAATCTAAGGTTTGTTTATCTTTTCTTATAATTCACTGTGACCGTCTCTGTGGTGCAAATAGTGTGCACCTTTTTTTCTCCTCCCACTTCCATTTCTCAAGTTAAAAATGTGCACATTATTTAGAATCAATGACAACACTTATATTAATAAAACCATTGACCAATTAGTTAATGGATTAGAGGTAATTAATTCATTTCGTATTTATATTGAAAAGGGAGATAAAACTTGCAGTATTGAGATATATTAGCGTAATTTGTTCGCCTATTTCCATTATATGAGCCAGTTCGTGCATGTATATGCATCTGTCCTAGGGCTGGCTGACAGTGCAGCTTTCTTCTTCTTTCTCTTGACTGATGTAGCTTCGTTTCTTTTGCCCTCGGAAAAGTTCGTAACTGTCTGTTTTTCTAAAAACCAAGTCTCAATTATGAGAGCGAGTAAGAATGTAGCTAATATAATTGTATCTAATATATAAAAGAAAAACAAAGGTGTATGTATGTATGTATGTATGTATGTTTGTATGTCCCCGTACAGCAATCAAAACGGCCACACCGATCCTGATAAAACTTGGCAGAAATGTTCATTGGGTACTTACTTAGACCTGTGTGTATGAATTGCAGCCCTAAAACAAACTTAAGACCCTAAAAAAAATAAAGCTGACCAACTCTATTACAGCTATAGATCTAAGCTTTGCTTAGAATGTCGACATGAGAAAAGATCGAAAGGATTTAGATCTAGATCTAATTTTAAGAAATACACTTTGCACTTATTGATTTTTACTTTGACGCATGAAAATATAAAATATTGTCTAATGATTTTATTATTTAACAAAATTAAGGTTCGAATTTGTGTTTCAAAAGGATTTTTACATAAATTCGTTCTTTGTATATGCGAATATAAATATCCTGTTGAACATACTTTCATTAGAAATTACCGAAATGTTACACATCTCTCTATTCCTAGATTCTAGATCTAGGTCAATCTAGGTCTAAGTCTAAAACTGTAATTTAACTCCAAGATGATAGAACTTCTCTTCGCAAAGATAGTTTTAAGCTTTAACACATGAACATACTAATTATAGTCCATTCATTTTATATTTTAATCAAAATAACATTGAATTTTGTTTTCTAAAGCATTTTTTACATGATAAACTTTTCTTATTCCATATCCCAAATTACTGAGGTTCATTGAGTGCTTCCATGAGGAAACAAAATGCACTGTCAAATTTAATGGAGCCCAATCAGCACCTTTTGAGGTTTGCAGTGGTGTCAAGCAGGGATGTGTGCTCGCACCCACTTTGTTTGGCATATTCTTCTCCTGTCTACTGCACTACGCATACAACGACATAAACGATGGTGTGTTTCTCCATACAAGATCCTCTGGAAAACTATTCAATGTTTCAACGCTGCGGGCTAAAACCAAGGTCAGGAGGTTGCTCATCAGGGAACTCCTGTATGCTGATGATGCAGCTATTGTGGCTGATTCTGATACCCAGCTACAGTCCCTTGTTGACAAACTATCTACTGCTTGCCAGAAGTTTGGCTTAAACATCAGTCAGAGCTAGACTAGGATACTTGTACAAAACACATATGCTGCGCCTCAAATAAGCATTAATGGCCAACCACTAGAGATAGTAGACCACTTTTGTTACCTTGGCTCCATCATATCCAACAACACTCTACTGGATAATGACATAAACAATAGGATAACCAAGGCAATGGTCATCATGTCACGGTTGCAGAAAAGACTCTGGGACAACATATTGCTGACTAACAGCACTAAAGCTCTAGTCTACCGGACCTGTGTTTTGAGCACCTTGCTATACGGAAGCGAAACGTGGTCATCCTACTCTTGGCAGGAAAAAAAGCTGAATGTCTTCCACCTCCGATGCCTAAGGCGGTTCTTTAAAATAAGGTGGCAAGATAAGATAACCAATGAGGAAGTGCTACGAAGAGCAGGTTGCCAGGACATCCGCTCTGTTATCAGCAGCCGACGCCTTGGCTGGCTTGGCCACGTTCGTAGAATGCCAGTAGGTCGACTCCCACAGGATATTCTGTATGGCGATCTAATAGAAGGCAGAAGAGCTGCTGGTCGCCCACTCTTACGTTATACAGATGTATGTAAACGGGACATGAAGCTCTTTAAGATCGACACCAGCAACTGGGAAGAGGTGGCACTGGATAGATCCACATGGAGAGAGAGCATAAAGGAGGGGTCTTTGATTGCAGATGCCATACACAACAGAAGCAGAAAGAAGTGTGATAGTGCAACGGCGCCTGGTGACTATATATGCCCAACCTGCGATCGCAGCTGTGTATCAAGGATCGGCCTCTTCAGTCAAACAAGAGCTTGCAAGGGGAAAAGATTGTCTCTCGAGACGTAAAATGCCACAGATTCCATATGCTAGGACTAATCCATACAAGTGCTCCTACTTCCTTTAGTGCAATTAGAGCATGGAATGGGTTGCACGAATCAGCCAGGAAAACAAACGACTTAGCAGAGTTTAAGTCAATGATTAATAAGCAGGATTAGACTGACACATGACACATAGTTAAAAGTAAAGTTCCCCCTTTCAGACCATATGGTTTATAGGGCAGATGATGTAAAGGTCATCTGATTCTGTGGCCTACGGTTAACGAGGGTGTCATGTGGCCAGCACAACGACCAACCGCCTTTACTTTTCCCCAATTAAAGTCAGGTACACATTAGAGCTGGGTGGACTCATAGGCGCCCAAGGATCCCTAAATAAAAATCCTTGTCATCACCAGGATTCGAACCCAGGAAAGTAACGCTTAAATTGTCAGTTTTGCATTTCATTCAATTCTGTCGTGTTAGATTTAAAAATAATAATAATAATATTTTTTAAAAATATAAAATTACTTTATTACAATAATTATGTTTGTTTGTGTTTTTGTTAATTTGGTTTTTATTTAATATTACGGTATATGTTTACCAGTTTAGGTACATTAATTGATATTATAAGATGACAGTAAATTCACCTTTTGATTCACTATAGTGGCTTCTTTCTCATTTAGTATACCGGTATGTCTTCTTAAGGACCAAAAAAATAACTTAAAGGATTGCTACCTCGGGACAAACTGGAGGGAATGATATAGTGTTTATCGTACAATAATACATTGAAAACAATGAGATCAATTCAAATAAAATAATTTCAATAGCAACTGATGGAGCCAGAAATATGACTGGAAAAAATAAAGGGTAACAACGATTCTTCATAGCAAAATAAACCACGAAATCCTTACGTTTCACTGAATAATACACACAAGAAGCACTATGTACCCAAAACGATTCGAACCAAAAATAGTTGAGGTAATGAATTCGGCAATCAAGATTGTTAACAGCATCTTGTCCAAAGCAATCTTCCATCGTAAAATTCTTAAACAAATGGAGACTCAGTATTCTGAGCTTGCAAGGGGAAAAGATCGTCTCTCGAGACGTAAAATGCCACAGATTCCATATGCTAGGACTAATCCATACAAGTGCTCCTACTTCCTTTAGTGCAATTAGAGCATGGAATGGGTTGCACGAATCAGCCAGGAAAACAAACGACTTAGCAGAGTTTAAGTCAATGATTAATAAGCAGGATTAGACTGACACATGACACATAGTTAAAAGTAAAGTTCCGCCTTTCAGACCATGTGGTTTATAGGGCAGATGATGTAAAGGTCATCTGATTCTGTGGCCTACGGTTAACGAGGGTGTCATGTGGCCAGCACAACGACCAACCGCCTTTACTTTTCCCCAACTAAAGTCAGGTACACATTAGAGCTGGGTGGACTCAGAGGCGCCCAAGGATCCCTAAATAAAAATCCTTGTCATCACCAGGATTCGAACCCAGAACCCCCAATTGAGAAATCAAGCGCTTTACGGCTCAGCCACCGCGCCTCCCACATGACTCATACGTAGGACGTAATTATCTTCTGTAAAGAAAAAACGTCTGTAGTTTATAAGATATGATAAAATGTACAATGGCTATATAAATTATCTTGTATGCCGTTGTTAAATATTGAGTGTTGAACATTTGGGGATCGACTATGCTTACAGAGATGCAGTCACAAAGGTCGAAAATGGTTGGGCAGCAATGGACCAAAACAGGTCGTTTTGGCGACGCCGTTTTGGGACAATGGTTGTTGTGGAACTGAATGTTTTAGACACAGTATACAATTTTTTTTCATTTTGCCTTTAAATAGAATGATAAATATCTTCTTTATCTTTATACTAGTCGACCGGCGGCATAGCATACGCCGCTATTTTCCAGGGCAGGCCTTAGGCACTGCAACATATGCGACCACAGTGGGTCCCGAACTTTCTTTGGACCCGTGCTAATTTTTTAGGTATATAAATGATTAAATTGAACCATTTTATAAAACATAACAGATTTCCCGCGGCCTCTTGACGACCGGCGGCATAGCATACGCCGCTATTTTGCAGGGCAGGCCTTAGGCACTGCAACATATGCGACCGCAGTGGGTCCCGAACTTTCTTTGGACCCGTGCTAATTTTTTAGGTGTATACATTATTAAATCAAGTTACATGAAGTTAATTCCTTTTTCCAGTCTATATTTATTTATGTCTATGCTTTTTGTGAATGAAAATAGTGCGGATTTGGATACACCATTTTCATTCACACATGCTGCGCCATTGGATCTTCCCATTTACTTATATAAGTGAATTCATGAATAAAAAATACTACAACATATGCGACCACGTGGGTCCCGAACTTTCTTTGGACCCATGCTAAATTTTAGGTGTATAAATTATTAAATTGAACCATTTTATCACATATAACATATTTCCCGCGGCCTCATGATTTACCAGGAGCCCCCTGGAAATCTCCTGAAATGTTATTAAATGCTATGCCGCCGGTCGAAAAAGTCCTGGAAATTTCCGGACATTATTAAAATCTTTTTAAAGTAAAAAAAAATGCTATGATATTTTGTGAATGAAAATAGCGCGGATTTGGATATATTATTTCCCGCGCTAAAGTCAAACCTGAGAGTAGTATCTATCTGTGTATTGTCGTGGACTATTCGCAGAGTGATCTTCCCCTTACTTATTTCTCTCTTGAACCTTTGAACTTTGAGGAGAAGAGAATTATATAAACCACATTCATTCACAAAATAGCGGATTGGGATGCACCAATCTCTTCCGGCTTCCACTTTTAGAGTTTTATGAAACAAAAATGTGTGCATTACAATTGTGTGTACATTATTTTATGTCTATAAATTGTGTTTAATCTCTAAGACTGAGGATCATGCCATTTTTATTTTTTTCATAATTTAGAAATCATAATTCAATAATAGATATATATATATAGGCCTACATGTGTTTTCACGAAGTTACTCCCTTTTCCCAGTCTACTATTGATTTCTTTATGTCTATGCTATTTTGTGAATGAAATAGTGCGGATTGGGTCCATGCACACCGTGGTGCGTACGCCATTGGATCTTCCCTATTTACTCGTTGTTGTTGTTGTCTGACCTAATTCTTTGAGAAATAATATATAGATGTGACAAAATTAGTCAAAAATACATTCATAAATTATAAGCGGAAGTGTTTAATGAACAATGTCAGAAACTATAAAATAGTTACAATAATTATAAGACAACAGTGGGATAGCATCCAAAGCGTGAGGTACATGGTATCCCATATCTTTAAGGACTCTCGAGAAAGAGATAGAGACAGTAGAGTTTAGTTCTGTGATGTACAGTGTAGCATTTGTAGCTGTTGATGTGCCAATTGTCTAGTATTGGCTGTTATCTTTTCCATTATTAAATACCAGATTAGTTTTAGAGCTCTTGTTGTCAGGTTCTTTGATGTGTTGTGTTATGTGTTTAGCAGTGTTTACGGAAGCCTGAGATAGGAACCTGAGATCCGTAACAATATAACAAACATGTTCTATTTGTTCATCAGAAAAAGAAACGTTAAATTCGCTGATGTGTGAAATAAAAGAAACTTAAAGAATAATAAAGATGACATCAGAAGTTTCACGGTGTATGGTACATAGGCGCTTCAGACGTCAGTGCAATCGAAACATATTTAGATCTAGATATTGTAACATTGAGGGGGTGCGGTGATCGAATGGTTAAGCGGTTGGATTCAGATCCTGAGGTCCTAGGTTCGAATCTCGGTGAAGACTGGGATTTGGAATTTCGGGATTTTCAGGGCGCCACTGAGTCCACCCAGCTCTAATGGGTACCTGAATAGGAAGTAGGAGAAATAGTGTGTCGACAATCCAGACAGACAGATAAACGGACAGACAGACGACGCGAGTTAATATAAGCTTCGTAAAAAAACAACAACTCTAAATTTAAAAAAAAAGTTATAGTTAGTTAATATAACTTTCTCTCTTTTTCTGTCTTTCTCTGACTCACGTTCTCATTATCAGGCTCTCTTTCTCCCACTCTCTCCATTTTCTCTCTCTTTCTCCCTCGTTTTATTCTTTCACTATAATTGTCCGACATTCTCTATGCCTCCATCTCGTGTACCCAGCGGCCAGCACCAGATAAATATTTTCGGAAACAAGGTCTTAAAGCATGCCTTCCCCCTCCCCCCATGGTATCCCATGAGGACTCAGAAAGTCCCCCCCCCCCTTTAGACAGGTATCTTATGCCACCTGATATAGTGCAGTAGGTCCCGAGGGGACATCTCTGCCTCGTGGAGGAAATGTTTGAAGCTTGTAAGACAAACCGTTTATTTCATTTAAAAAATTGATGAAAATGTGAATTTCACATTGCCGCCAGGAGCTTTCATTGGTATTGATGTTTAGAAAACAATAATTGTGGTCATCAATAGACCTTGTGTAGTCCTCGTCACTTGTGACCATGGGAAAAATGAGGTCAATAATGTGTCTATAAAGTCCTGAGATTTATTGTCATCAATGGAGAAGGGAGAAAATCTCCATTTCCGGTAGCGAGTAATTCCTGGGCAAAACAAAGACCACTTTTTAGTGACGAAACAAATAAAGAAAGAAAAGTTACTGCGTTGGAGAAAACAATCTTTGAGACAGACTAAAGAAACATACTTCAAAAGCAGAATTTAGCATATAACTTCAGAAAAAAAACTTCAAATGCTTTGGACAAAACAAACTTTGAGACAGACTTAAGAAACAGACTTCACAAAGAGAAGTTAACAAATGACTTCTGAAATAAACTTCAAAAACAGACTTAAGAAACAGACTTTATAGAATTTAGAAATAAGCTTAAGAAACAGACTTTGCAAACTGATTTTAGTAACAAAATTTTTAAACAGAATTTAGAATCTGACTTTAGAAATAAACTGTGGAAACAGAATTTAGAAACAATTGTAGAAAAAAGATTTTAGAAACATAATTTAGAATACGACTTCAGAAATAAACTTTAGAAACGAACTTTTCAACATGACTTTAGATAGAATCTTTAAAAACAGACTTACGGATATGAGTTTAGAAATACATTTTAGAGACACTATTTCAAGTGTGACATTAGAAATAAATTTTAGAAACAGACTTTAGAATATGACTTAAGAAACAAATATTAGAATATGACATTCTTTATGTGCTCTGGAAAAGCCAAGATAAAAAAAAAGAAGATTGGAATGTTGTCTTCGCGGAAGATAAATAACTTTTTGAATTTACCAAAATGATATTTAAAATTTAGCGAACGATTTCTCTAGCTCTCCTTGTAGCCAAATGTAGCTGTAACGTTGAGAATGAAATATTGAGCCAGAAAAAAAAGTCGCTACAACTCTTCCATTCAATCATATTCTAAAGTGCTTAAACCCTCAATCCTAGAGCTAGAGTGGTTTGCTAACAATATAGATTCCATGTTTGTGTCTATGATAGTATGAAGCGTATGGGTGTCACGTGACTTAGGGGGTGTTTGTTTACGATTGGTGAATGGAGGCCATTCGGTTTAAGGGCCTCACCGAAATCAAAAACATGTCTTGTCCTCAGGGCAGGCGTCTCTCTGATCAGGTCTGCATAAAGTGAAGCTAGTAGATGTGTGTGTGTGTTTACATGTACGTGTGTGTGTGTGTTTGTGTCATGTCCACCCCACCCCAGGACCTCCTCAATACCGAGCAACTAATATAGTGCTTATTGATACGTGTTTTTGTCTGTTTGAGAGACATGGGTTGCCCACTCCAAGCCAGCACGGTCTGACACAGAAACAGCAATAAATCGCGACAACAACAACTAAGAAAGACGAAATGGCGCTATCTTTATTTACCAGTCACTAATCCCATGTGTTTGGGGATATTTGTACAAAGCATATATCAACTCATTCTGTATGTCTGGTTAAATGTTTGCAGACGTAGTTTCTCCCAGACCCATTCTGGAATCGAACTTTGCACTATTATTTATTTGTAAAGACAAAGACATGATTTAATAAACAATATTAAACCATTAGTCAATCAATAAAAAACAAGATTACAAAGAGAGTTTGTGTGATACACAAACTCAGAGGCGGCCCCCGTCGGAGTCGGATCACTGTCAGATCCGCTTTGATCTCTCAACTCTCTTTGTCGCTGCTAAAAGTTCATTTAAAAAAAAGTATATCAAAGATAAACGACAGAAATATACATCTTCCGTGCTTTGATCTCTCAACGGGGGCCGCCTCTGAGTTTGTGTATCACACAAACTCTCTTTGTCGCTGCTAAAGGTTCATTTAAAAAAAAATATATCATAGATGAACGACAGAAATATACATCTTCCTTGCTTTGATCTCTTAACAGGGGTCGCCTCTGAGTTTGTGTATCACACAAACTCTCTTTGTCGCTGCTAAAAGTTCATTTTAAAAAAATTATATCAAAGATAAACAACAGATCTTATTTAGTGCCCCAGCGGTCAAAATATACATCTTCCGTGCTTTGATCTCTCAACGTTAGCCTTGTAAAGCCGATGTTCAAGGCAACTGCCACACCTATTTTATGAGTTGATCACTTTACGAGTAAATACTGGTATGTTACTCGTATGTTAAAACAAAAGAAAATGTGTAAACCTATGCAGTATATTAGATTATTAATTGTCTTAAAGTAGGTTTCATTTATATTGCATACTAATTAGGTTTTTTCTCTTTAAATACTTTTTGCATAAAATATTTTAAAAAATTAGATTTTGAGCTTTTAGGAAAAAAAAAGTAGCCGTTGCATCAGAACTTTGAATGCTCTATATTATCGTGATGTCAGATTTTCATTTTCTCTTCTACTTTCTGAGCACTAAACGGGACGGACGGACGGACGGACAGACAGACAGACAGACAGACAGACAGACAGACGGACAGACAGGCCACACAAAACTAATAGCGTCTTTTCCCCTTTCGGGGGCCGCTAAAAAAGTAAAGTGTCCCCTTCAGACCTTGCGATCTATGGGTCAGATGATGTTATGGTCATCTGTTTCTTTGGCCAAGTGTTATCGTGCAGGGTCTCATGTGGCCAGCATAACGACCAACCGCCTTTACCCCAACTAAAGTCAGGTACCCATTAGAGTTGGATGGTCTCAGGGGCGCCCTAACAATCCCGAAATTCAAAATCCCAGTATCCACCGGTATTCAAACCCAGGACCTCAGGATTCGGAAGCCGAGCGTTTTACCATTCGACCACCGCGCCCCAAGTCAATCAATTACTGGTTATTATTTTGTTAGATACCAATAAGGGAAATTAACCTTTCAGCATACACAGATATGGCTAAATTGGTGGGGTTTGGTCCCTTAGAAAGTCCCTTTTCCAAATTGTGCAGAAACCTGTCGCCCGACCAAAAATTTCGCACGAAGGGCCACAACCCTCACTGTGGTAATAGAAATAATTGTGTGAAATGCCAAGCTTGATCCGAGATTGGGTGTCGGAGAAATAACGTGTGTAAACTTTTTACTAGACAGACAGACAAACAGACAGACGTGAGTTGATATAAGCTTGGTAACAAGTAGATCTGGTCGGAGTCACTTTGACTTTCCATAGATGAGATATTGTTTGTTTGTTATCTTTGACATTTAATCAATCCTTAAAAACAAAGTGTACTCCAGTGGAGCAGAAGTGGCATATTTAATGTCAGCGTTGTCCAGAAGTTAACACAAACCAGACAACGTTTTGTCCAGAATGCAGAGGGAAATTCGCGAACCTTGCCGCTAAGCCATTTGATGAAGTTGACAATATGCCAGAGGTTAGAAGAGATAAGAGCCATTAGGAAGAATTCATGAAGTCAAATCCGCTTGAAGGGAAGTAATTTTCTATCTTAGCAGAAGATTTATGCTAGAATTGTGAAGCTGTTCTTACACTCTACGTGTTTTAACTCTTGGCAAATTTTTGACCAGTCCAGGCGTTACTGAGCGCATGCTGGTTGAAAAGAGACCATCCAATCATACAATTTTCTTACCGTTCAATCATACAATCATATAATCGTTTCTACAATCAATCAGTTACAAAATCTTGTTATCATTTATTTCTTCAATCGTCATTTAACAAGAGCAGAGAATATAATCTCATTTATTTAATATCACCCAGTTATTTTATTGGAAAAGTATCTATTAATTCGTTACTATAATCAGTGTAGTTTTTTATATGGTTTATTCAGATAATACTTATAGACTCAGGATGGCTGCCTGGTACGGTTTGCGCTCTGGACTGTCGTTCATATTTATCGATAGTCCAGGGTTGAAACCCTGCCCGCATTTTACAAACATATACTTCAACTTGCAATAACACAAATATAGAAAATACAAATTAAACCTCAAGACCATAGTTAAATTACTGCTAAAATATCATTCACCTAATTTAAACCTAATTGTTGTCCCAATTTTATTAATCTACCCTAAACATTACTTTTACTTAAGTAACCATAATTATGGTTCGTTAGTACTAAAAAAAAATGGGAGGCCGAAATTCAAACCCAGGACTCCAGGTTGGGAGACCGGGTGCTTAACAATTCAGCCACCTAGATTTAATTTGATATCTTTTAAAAAAACATTGCTAATCAACAAATTTTGTTTTCACTTAAACAGCCAGCCTTCGTTATCACCAGTAGATGAAACAAATCTCCAATAAACCAGCTATATTTTTGTAAAAGTTTTTCTTAAATAAAAGCTAGCCGTGTTAATAAACAAAGATATCTCACGTGTCTGGGCTAGACACTGCTTTGTATTTAATGAAGTTTTATTCATGAAGTCGCCATATGATTATGGATTCTCCTAAATGTTTCTTTTTTTTTTAAAGCGATGGTCTGAGTTGAAGTGAATTGATGCATACAGGAAGTAGAATATGTGAGTTCTGCTAAAGGTTTCTGGGTGATAATCAAATAAACGATTTGTGGGCGTTAGAAAGTTCAGGTGTCGGGAAGAAAGAACTGTTACGTCTGCTTCAGTTAGATTGTGTTGTCATTTCCGCCCCAGTAGTTGATGTTTTTGTTTTGAGAGTTTCTTCCCTTGTAATCTCGTAATTTCGTCTAGACATATAGATCTCAAACTTATATACCTTTTGCGTTTTCTTAATTGAAGATTTATATTTGGAAGGAAATGGAAATAATCGAAAAAAAAAATAAAAAAAAAATATTCAGAAACTTTACAGACAAAAAGGAACTGTTCAAGTTACATTGTACTGTAAGACTTGACTGCATATTTGGTCCAGACAATAGGTCAACAAAGTAGGTCAAGAAGAAGAAATATTATCAATTTCCTTAATTTTTTTGCCACATGATTAACGGATGCAAAAAGGAAATTAAAAGGCAAAATGTAAACATGTAAAACTAGCATTAGGTGCAATATCTAGAATTCATAATTCAAAAATGTGAGTTGATTGGTTGATCAAACAGTGGATTTTTTTTTTAAATTCAAGGAGGTTGTCACTGTTATATAAAAAGAGCCGAAAAGTGTGTAAGGGGTTGTGGGGGTGGTGGAGGACCTGTCGAAAAGCAAGAAGGAGTATATTAAATATTGAATTGAGATACCCAAGAAAACGTCATAGATTGCTACATAACAATAGCTTTGTTTGTGTGGACGGAAGAATCGGGACGGTATTTTGATTATAAATAATAAGTAGGCCTATATATATATATTTTGAGGGGGGGGGGATCAAATCAAAAGTCTATGTCAGAGAAATTTCGATACGCAGGGTGCCCTAAAAAATAAAGGGGTTCCTGAGAGAGAGAGAGAAAGAGAGAGAGAGAGAGAGAGAGAGAGAAGGAGAGAAAAAATGATAGAGAGAGAAGGAAAGAGAGCTGGATGTTTTATTTCATTGCAACATACATTTAATCCCCGAGCTAAGAGTATGTTCGGGGGTTCGTTAAAATGTGGCCCAATCATTCGAAGCTCACGAAAAAAGGAGTGATGTTCAAGCCATAATAACAATATTAATCTTTCGAACCAATCATCCTGCGTAGCCAGTGTGTGATGCAAGTTTTTAATAAAAGTTACATGAAGTTTTCCTCAGTGAAGAAGTTTGTTCAAGTTTAATTAAATTCAAGTTAAAGATACGCCTACATCGGTTTAGTTGCACCAAGCAGCTGAGACTATTGGTTGAAGCTGCCCACACGTTGCGGGTCAAAGTTCAGGCCTAGTACAGCGATTGGTCTCGTCTTAACACGGGTTTCTCTAAGTGACTTGAAATCTTATTATGACACAGGTTTTACATAGCAGGATATTTAAAGGATTAACTAAGGTACAACTCATTTATTAGTGCATGAAACAATTCCATCAATGAGATGTTAAAATTACAGTCACGACTTTCGCAATTAAATCTCTAATCGTAGACCCCCGTGAACATATCATAGACCCAGGGACGTAGCTAGAAATTTTCCATCGTTTGGGGGCCCGGGGGATCGACTTCTTTGGGGGCCCTGCATTTTGCGTAATACTTAATTTTTAATGTAAAAAAACACTCATTTGGGGCACCCCTGAAGTGGAGGCCAGAGGGGATTTTCAAATTCCCCCCTCCCCCACCCTAGCTACGCCACTGCATATACCTTCAATTTAGTTTTGACTTTCGAAGACCTCTTGGAAGTCTTATAAGTCCCATGTGGGTCAATATAGACCAATGGGGGTCAATATAGACCAATGGGGGTCAATATAGACCAATGTGGGTCAATATAGACCCATGGGGTTCAATATAGACCAATGGGGGTTAATATAGACCAATGGGGGTCAATATAGACCACTTTGGGAATCACTGATCTAGATCATGACATTAAATATATAAAAAAAATTATTTTTACTGTTGTGATATAAAGTTTAAAGTTTAAATTACAATCAATTCGATGTTGTACAATAAGACTAAAAAAATCATATTCTTGTGTAATTTTTGCTTTAGAAAAGGAACTGATTTTTTAACAAGAATGTTGCTAAGACTAGCCATGAGGTCATTTCCTGTAAGATGTCAGAGGCACGAGATCTCGTGTGATTCAATTTGATTTTATGACCTTTTTTTTCTACCTTATAGCGTGCTAAGTGTTCATTACTGCTTTCACAATATCAGCTAATGAAACTTTTGGGAGCAAAATCTTCGTTTTGTGAAAGCTGTCAGTAATATTTTGAGATAAAAAGAAATTTGCCTGTATCTAGATGAATAATTAGGTTTTCTTGTTGCTTGAATGAAAATACCAATACGTCTTTCTAATCATTTTCATTTCACTTTTTTTTTTGCTTATATCTTTATAAAATAGTTTTCTTATATTCTAAAATGGTATAGAAAAAAAAAATTAAATTCGGAATGAACATCAAATAAAGTCCCTCGTGACCTTTTCTTGTGATGCTGATTATTCTGTGTTGGTAGTTAAGATGCAGAGAAAGTCAAGCCAGGTTAAGATCAGATTAAAACAACAATTCAGGGGTTCTCAACTTGTGGGTCGCGACCCCCTTGGGTCGATTGACGATTTGCCAGGGGTCGCCTAAGACTATCGAAAATATGGATTGCTATAGTGTACTCTTCTATAACTGTATGTGTGTGTGTGTGTGTGGGGGTCGTGGTAGAGTTGGGGATTTTAAAAAGGGATCGCGGAGCTTAAAAGGTTCTGAACAACTGGGGTAAGTAAAGGTAAAGATAAAGGCAATAGACCCAAGTACCTTAGGATTAACATTGTGTTTCAGTAGACCCAAGTACCTTAGGATAAGCATTGTGCTTCAGTAGACCCAAGTATCTTCCTATCTTATATAATACAGACGTTACTTCAAAAAAAGATGATTACGTCCTACGCGTCATGCATTCAGTCATGCATATTAACCAATGACTTAAATTCTGCCAAGTCACTGGTTTTCCAGGCTAGCTCAGGCAAACCTTTCCATGCTCTAATGGCACTAGGGAAGAAATAGCATTTGTACAGATTTGTCCTAGCATATGGGATGAGGAATGTGCCTTTATCTTTGTGTCTTTCTGAGTATTTTATTAAGTTTTGTTTTTGTATTTGGAGATTATGGTTCAGTGTTTTATGTATAATGGTACTTTACTCTTAAGTCTTCTATCCTGAAGGCTTTCTAAATTTAGTGATTTTACTAAAGGTGTTATTCTAGTGAAATGTGAATATTCGTTTGTTATGAATCTCACTGCTCTATTTTGTGTCTGTTCTAGTTTCTTAATGTTTTCTTGAGTTGAGGGGTCCCAAACAGAGGATGCATATTCTATTATTGGCCTAAGTACCTTAGGATTAGCATTGTGCTTCAGTAGACCCAAGTAACTTAGGATAAGCATTGTGCTTCAGTAGACCCAAATGACTTAGGGTTAACATTGTGCTTCTCTTCAATATGGATACTAATTATTACTAAACTGATTACATTTAAAGTCTCCCCTCCAGACCCTTGCAATGTATATGAAATGATGTGGTAAACGAAGGTACCACGTGACCAGCACAACGACCAACAGGAATTACTTTCCCAACAAATGTCAGGTATTCATAAAGATTTATATAGACTCAGAAGCAGCCTAAAAAAATTCCAAAGTACAAAATCCAGCCTTCACCGAGATTCGAACCCGAAATCTACCGGTTTTAAAGCCAAGCTCCTTATCGTTCTGCCACCCGCCTCCTAATTATTGCTAAACTCATTAACAGCACAGCTATCTATATATATATTCCTCTAAGTAAGAGGTCAAACAACAACAACATGCAAGTGGCAAGTAAATAGGGAAGATCCCATGGCGCACGCACGCGGTGTGCATGGACCCAATCCGCACTATTTCATTCACAAAATAGCTTAGACATAAAGAAATATAGACTGGAAAAAGGAAGTAACTTCGTGTAACTTGAAAACACATGTATATATATCTACTATTGAATTATGATTTCTAAATTATGAAAAAAATATAAATTGCATGATCCTCAGTCTTAGAGATTAAACACAATTTAAAGACATAAAATAAAGTACACACAATTGTAATGCACAAATTTTTGTTTCATAAAACTCTCTTATGAATTTTTGTAGCGAATGGAAGGGAGGTTTAAAAAAGTGGAAGCCGGAAGAAACTAGAAAGACAATACACAGATAGATACTACTCTCAGGTTTGACTTTAGCGCGGGAAATCTGTTATATCATGTTATCAAATGGTTCAATTTAATAATTTATACACCTAAAAATTAGCACGGGTCCAAAGAAAGTTCGGGACCCACTGTGGTCGCATATGTTGTTGTATTTTTTATTCGTGAATTCACTTATAACAAGTTAATGGGAAGGTCCCATGGCTCGATTATAGAACTTCTCTTCGCAGATATAGTTTTATGCTTTAGCACATGAACATACCAATCATAGTCCATTTAATCAAATTAACATTCAAATTTGTTTTTCTAAAGCATTGTTACATGAGTGCAGCTATATATTAAAATTGCGTAAATTAAGGTCAATTAGCCAATTTCATAGTATTTTTCATTCATGAATTCACGCATTCGCTTTACTTATATCAAGCAATTGGGAAGATCCCATGGCGCCGCATGTTGTGAATAGGAAATAATATATCCAACTCCGCACTATTTTCATTCACAAAATAGCATAGCATTTTTTTTTTACTTTAAAAAGATTTTAATAATGTCCGGAAATTTCCAGGACTTTTTCGACCGGCGGCATAGCATTTAATAACATTTCAGGAGATTTCCAAGGGGCTCCTGGTAAATCAAGAGGCCGCGGGAAATCTGTTATATGTGGTAAAATGGTTCAATTTAATAATTTATACACCTAAAATTTAGCACGGGTCCAAAGAAAGTGCGATACCCATTGTGGTCGCATATAATAATAATCTTTATTGTCCGTGAGGAAATTTGTCTTACAATTTGTGCATTACACCAAATAAATCATCAAGCCTAAAAAAACATTCATACCTGACTCATTCAAAATTTACATGTGAAAAAATAGTTTATTTTTATAGCAAATTATTTCTATTCAATGATTTCACCGCCAGGGGAACAAAAGAGAGCTTGTGTCTGTTAGTCTTTGCTATCGGTATCTTGTATCTCTTTAGTGATGGTAAAGTCACAAAATCCTGACCCAAAGGGTGATTTTTTATTTTTTTTATTTTATTTCCTTACAGTATTTCTCAATGTGTTTTATTTCTCTGAAATACTCATTTACGTCTGAGCTCTCTGAGAGCAGGGCAAGAAGAGCCGCATCGTCAGCGAATTTTGTTGCAGTGCCTAAGGCCTGCCTTGGAAAATAGCGGCGTATGATATGCCGCCGGTCGACTAGTTTGAAATATTTCTGTAAACATTTTTATGAATATCTGAAGAATTAAATCGTTTCAAAAATTATTTTTTTCATACAATTTAATTAAAACATAATGAGCTCATAAGAATAAGATTGTGATAAGATAAACTAGGACTGCTATCTTTACGATTTATTTCCCATGTCTTAGGCCGAGAGATGAGGACCTCCTAAGAATATGATAGCGTTCAATAATGAAAAAAAGAATCGATTTCCCGCCTATTTTTACACATGGCTAGCCATCAATTACTTTTGGTGGACAAGGGAAGATAATTATATTTTTACTCCTGCCCCTATCTTTGAAATTCCGTGATTATATGTGTCGAAATACAAACAGGGGGCCAACACTTGCAGAGTTACGGAGTCAATTATATAATTATTATTGTATTACTATTTTTATTACAAATTGTTTAGGACATGAGAACAGAGCTGACAGAAGAAAAGCGTCAGAAAAAAAAAGCAAGGCCAATGACACTGGAATAACCTGCTCAGTGTACAGTCAAACATTCACATAGGTCTCACCAGCCACACGAGGAGGCACAAAACCGAAGTGCAAAGCCCTCAGACCCCCTGGATGACAAAAGTTGTCAATTATGAAACCACAATGGTCTTAATATGTATATACTAATACTAATAGATTGGAGCTATTAGATTGGAGCTGATCCATTCAGTTCTAGAGCCAGCTATATACACACTTAAAAATAGTAGTAAGAAACCAATAATTTAGGGGGAAAAAGTTGCCTTTGCCAATTTCGCTACATCCTTAGCTCATCCATCCAGCCTTCAATTCACCCCCCCCCCATTTCAGCCTAAATTGTCACTCAGAGTATGGTAACTACAGAGGCATCATCTTGTAGGCACAGTTACTAATAGCTCTGGTAGCAATAGCTTGTAGCCATAGACACATAAGCTTATAGCCGTTGACACAACAGCTAGTAGTTATAGAGGTAAGAGCTTGTAACTCTAGTGAAAGCAGCATGATGCCATAGTAACAACAGCTTGTAGCCATAGTAACAACAGCTTGTAGTCCTAAAGACAAATGTGTGTAGTTTTAGTGACAACGGTATGCAGCATTAATGATGAAAGACTGTAGTCATAGGGGCAACAGCTTATAGTCAAAGTGACAACAGCTTTAAGCCATGATGTCAAGACTCTGCAGCCCTAATGTCTTCAGTCATAATCCCGTAATTTAACTTCTCTTGAACAGAAATTCCTGCCACATTGTAGCACCGAGCTAGACGCCTGCGTTCTCTTCTTCCCATTAAATGTAACAAATAAAGAGCAGTAGTTGAAGCCACAAGAGAAGTTTTATTGCAATATTCAACCTAACAGACACATCAGCAGACGATAATGGCGTTCAGGCCATCTTCTCTTAAAACACATCTGCATTGATGACCCTGGATTTTATTTACTCAAAATAAAATAAAAAAAATCTCAATAGATCAGTGGTTCTCAAAATTTTTAGCTCGGCGACCTCTTGTACAAATTCTCACGTATTCACGCCCCCAACCAACTGTACTTTTTTTGTGTTTATAAGTATAATGTTACAAAAATATAATTCTATGCCTAATGAAAATATCTGAATTGCTAAAGCTTAATGTTTAATCACGGCACATCATGTCATTATATTCTTGACATATCCATTTCTCCTTAATACTCAGTTAAATATAAATTAAATAATTTCTTTATGACGTGCATTTTTTATATTTATATTTCATTAAACTTGATAACTAGCAGGCTGTTTCTAGAAAAAATTTATTAATGCTATTGGAAGAAGAAGGTATAACCAGAATATACACATGGACATTACTGCAAACGTCTGATCCAGATTATTATTATTATTGTTATAGCTTTTATATAGGTACTTTCATGCTTTCATGCTCAGAGCACCTTGGTCCAATTTCATTTGTAAACCAGTGGGGGGGATATCTAGGATTTGGTTTTCCGTGCTGCCTTTAGGCGCTCAGTAAACACAACTCTGCCCGAGTCGGGTGTCGAACCTCGAGCCCCCCCCCCCCTCTAGGTGGCCAAGCCATGCTCAAGTGCACTTAGCCTCTCGACCACAGATTTGTTTAGTTAAATATAATTGCTTCACTCTTAAACCTTTCTGTCTCCTAAAAAAAAATTTCAACTTTGACTATCGTTGAATTTCTGGCCAATGCAAATGGGATGTGAGGTAGATTTGGAAAGTAGTAGGACAATGTGTCTACAGACATGCTCAAATAATCTTTAACAGAAATGATCATTTAATCTGTTCGCCAGGTTTAAGGTCATGTTCCTCATAGAGAGCAGATAGGGTTGGAAGCATTGTAAATATTATTTTCGTTACAAATGACATCAGGGCCGGTCTTAGGCCACTGCAACCTATGCGGTCGCAGTGGGCCCTGCGCTTTCATAGGCCCCACGCTTATTCAAGGTGTAATTATTGAATTGCAAAATTATACGAAAAACTCCTGGAAATCTCTTGAATTTATTAAAATCTCCTGAACGCTCTTTAAAATCTTCAGAAAAATAGACAAAATTGTCATCTGTGGGTGCCATTCATTGCGAAAACGCCAATCCCACGCGCGATAAAAGAAAAAAGGCATTGTCAGCTTTCATGTAATAAAATTTAATAATCGGGCGAAGTTTTATCTTCATCGGAAGTTCCTATACTTCATTTACTTATATAGTCATTGACTTATAAATATGTCGTTGGTTACAAGGTTCGTAAAGTATAGATCGCAATTTTTAACTTAGTAAAGTTGATTTTTTTTAAACAAAATTTTAAGTTTCACTTATTATCCTTATTCCCACACAGACTAGGCCCCGCGCAATCAATTTCGCATAGGGCCTCGTAATCGCTAGGACCGGCCCTGAATGACATACTGGTTTTTTTTCCTGCTTAAACTAATGGGCCAGGCAGAGGAAACAGAGGCGATAAATTACTATAGTGTCCATGAGCAGCAGGGAGACGACTGAGGTGTCACTTGGGTCCTACTAGGTAGGAACTACGTTCAACGAGAGTTCCTTACCAGAGCACTACTGCTTTCCTCCCCTGCTACCATTTGTAATTCATTCATGGTTCATGTTGTCTAATTCCTGATAGATTTCTAAACAAAATGTTTACGTATTAAAATTAATATTTAGGGATGCCTTATTCAACTTTTTTAAAAACGTACATTATTTAGTTTATATATTACGGAATTTTCACATTTATCTAAGAGAGAATAGTTATTGTGGTTTAATAATAATATTAATATGCTTGTCTTCGAATCCGAAGATTGGTGAGGAATAGTGTTCCCCGTGGCTGTGCAGTCCCAGCTGTGACCTACATATTTTGCCACATCCAGGGCAAACAAAACCATTGTCTGCAGGTGGTCGGTTTAGATTTTCTTTTCGTCGTCTGCGCTTGTCCTCGGCGGCAAATTTTCTTTTGGTCAGCCAAGGAAAGTGGACGCCTAAGCCCTAAGCTGGTCTTTGAAGCGTTTCCGTGGGGCGCCTGTGTTACGTCGAGCACCTATTAGCTCACATAAAAAAGACTGCCTTTGGCATAAGTTCGTCTCCCATACGGGATACGTGCCCTGCCTAGCGTAGCTGTCGGACCATAAGAAGTCCCTCTATACTGTCCATACCGGCGTTCGCAAGGACATCGCTGTTTGTAGTGCGGTCCTGCCAACGTATGTCCATAATGGAGCGCAAGCACGTTTGGTGAAAGCGCTCAAGAAGTCTTAGCTGTTTTCTATATCGTGTCCATGTCTCAGAGCCATATAGAAGGGTTGAGAGAACCATCGCATGATAGACTTTTTTTTGTAGGTAGACGGAGCGATTGGTTCTTCCAAATTCTCGAATGAAGGCGTCCAAAAGCAGTGGCGTAGCGTATGGGGGGGAGAGGGAGCTTTTGAAAATCCCCCCGGGCCCCCACTTAGGGGGGCCCCCAAACGGGTGTCCGAAATTTGTTTATAAATACATAAATTAATATATTTGATTGACAAATAGTGTCAACGGGTGTCTTTTTTTCAACATTAATGGATTAAATTGATAACAAAGACTAACTCTAGATCTATGTGTATCAGTACGTTGACTTTGTTGACATTTAAACAATTTTTTTTTCCGACTGAGAAAAGTTAAAGTTAGTTTTAGATTTTAAAATGCAAATCTTTAATAGATTTGTTGCCGATTTATTTTCCTTTCAAAAGAGATCAAACATGTGCTTACAGCAAAAACTTAGAATATAACTCTCTTTGCTGCCACGAACAGGGGCGTCCTCATCAGTGCGCGGGGCCCTGGGCGAGTGTCTTGTGCGGGGCCCTAGGCCGTAAGGATAAACTTTATATACCGTACCACATCACGCTAAATGGCTAATCCGTCTCTAACGCTGTAACAATAACAAGACAGTATGTCCGCCTTAACGCTGTGGGCCTTCCTTATTTTTGTTACAAAGCATAGCCATTGTTGGCTTACTATTGGTCACTCTAAGTCTAAGTGCTATAAATATATATACTGTATTGTAATTGTTCTGCATAAAGAAAATTCTTTCAACTTAAAAAAGTTTAAAAATTACTCCCATGGCCTATTGGGGAAAAAACAAGCAACCAATCCAAATATTTTATTTCGTATATTAACATCGACATCCAATAGGATTTTATTAGGAAAATGTGTGGTGATCAAGTTTGTGACGATAAAATCTCCAATTGCGGGGCCCCCCTCAAGCGCGGGTCTTCGGGTGGCTGTCCTACTTCTGATCCCCTAAGGCCGCTACTGGCCACGAATAAAACTGTATGATACACAACGAATTTCAGTATAAAAAATTCAATAGTTATTCTTAATAAAGCTAGAATTGTCCATTATTCGGGTTGACCAGGGTGGGGCTACAAAACAGCGTGACGCATTGGTTAAACCTATGTTAACGCAGCCACAATGAGTGGCCGCCTGTCTGGCCCGAGGAAACGTCTGTCAGGCATAAATCCAAAAGCAATATTTTTGAACTGTGAGAATCACTCTCTCAAACTGGCAGCTTTTCATTCTGGTGAGATAGATCCAACAATTGTCACCATGTTTGGAACTGTACATGAATTTGTTCAACTTTTTTTTTCCAAATTAACCCCAGAGATCCTTCCTTTTATTAATTATTTTCAAATAATTCCTTTTAAAGTTCATAAGACTGATATCTGCTAGGAACTTTAACAATTCGACCACTTCTGGTTGTCTTGACTGGCACAACAGGTTCTCTAGACGTTGGTCTATAAC
Organism: Biomphalaria straminea; assembly: GCA_021533235.1. Taxonomy (NCBI): domain Eukaryota; kingdom Metazoa; phylum Mollusca; class Gastropoda; family Planorbidae; genus Biomphalaria; species Biomphalaria straminea. Next base: position 8,369,588 of record JADKLZ010000130.1, read on the forward strand.
TGTCTGTTTCGTTTGTTCTAACAGTTTACTGTTATTGCCTACATCGGTAGAGATATCTTCATCGAAACTCTTGTTCAAAAAGAGTTGATTTCTTATATATGTTTTCCCATTGTTTTTTTTACGATGTAAGATCTGGGTGAGGAATGGTTTTTTTTATGACAACTACTTTCTGCCATGTTTGTTCTAGACGAACTCTCACTTTCTCTCTGACAGAGTAATCTTTAGGTAGTCTTGCTTTTGCATCGTATTTCACTTTGTTTTTTATCTTTCGTTCGTTGAGTAATGTCTCTGCATTTTCAGTTACCGATGGTTTCATTAATTCGGGATCAGTTGGAATGATGTCCCTGAGTCTTCTACTCATCAGCAGTTGAGATGCTTATAGGAGTATTTCTATACTCAAGCATAGCAATATATGGATCCTTCCTACTTTGGAGTACATGGAATCCTTTTGCGTTCACACAAAACATAAACAATAAATACATTGAAACCCATTCAAGCTTTCCTCAAAATGATGAGGAACAGACGAAGCTGATCACCCAATCCAACGAAAAAGCAAAGGAAGGTAGTGAATACTATGGATTCCCTGTAATCAAACCAACCAGGATAAAGAAAAGACTTTATAGGAAGTTGAGTTCTAATGTGGGACAGTCAATAGATTTGCAATTCAAACGTGATGCGACAGTAGTGCTGGACAGATTTCATATGGGGATGAAGGACAGATTACAAAGAAAACAAAGGAAACAAATGGATACCTTTGGGTTTCTTCTTGAACCAAGACACCTGTTGGATGATGACACGCTTATAACAAACTGTGTTACTTTTTCCTGTTTGTATGATGCAATAAATGGCAAATCGCTTTTTCAATGATGTCATTGATGTACGAGCAGTTTTCATCAACAAACCAGTAATACAATCCACAATAGACATATTGCGGAAACAGGCTTCATATGGTAATAAAGTGTGCTCAAACATTGCAATCTCCTCTGAATACCGCTAACTCAGGCAACTTCCATTGCATCATTCTCAAATCTCAAGTTCATCAAAAACTATCCCATTAGCACAATGACGCAAGAAAAGCTTATCATGGCTTTAATGTCAGTGAAGTCACAAATACTAGAAAGTATCGATGTAGATGATGCTATAGATGTCTTTGCTGCAGGACGTGACGCGATATAAATTGAGATTTGTCACTAGTGCATTATTTAGCTAATAAACAACGGTATTATTCAATTAAAAGAGTCTTAATGATATTTTTGTTGTTAAGTTTACTGATATACTGAACCAATTTGATCTTGGGCTTTGCGTACATTATGTCATGTCAAATGTCGAATGTCAAATTACAAGGGGCCCCCAAAGAGGTCGATCCCCCCGGGCCACCGAATCCCTAGCTACGCCCCTGTCCAAAAGCGCTACTGGCCCTGGCCAGACGGTTATCAACTTCCCTTGAGAGTGAGACGTCATTTGACACTATGCTACCAAGATATGTGAAGTGGTCTACCACGTTAAGGGGCTGTCCGTTTACTGTGATCCTTGGGGCTGAGTAAGTTTCATTGGGTGACTTCTGGAACATGACTTCTGTTTTCCCGAGGTTTATAGATAGGCCGAAAGAGGCGGCAGCGTAACCAATTTCTTTTACCGCGTTCTGGAGGTCATTTTCATTGTGAGCTAGCAGGGCGCAATCATCGGCATTGAGAAGCTCCGTTATGACCATCTCCTTTGTTTTTGTGTGGGATAGTAGACGTCGGAGATTAAACACGTTGCCGTCAGAACGAAACCGGATGTAGATGCCTTCATGCAATCGCTGCCTCATTTGACCCAGCATTACGCCAAAGAAGATAGCGAATAGTGTATGGGCAAGTACACAGCCTTGCTTCACTCTATTTTCTATTGGGAAGTGACCAGAAAGAGCACCATCTGGCCTCTTTGTCCAACGTGAAACTGCTGGCGAATGGATTGGAACGTAGGTGGGCACCTCAGCCTAGCCAAAATCCTCCACAAACCATCGTAACTGAGCGTGTCGAAAGCCTTGGTGAGGTCCACAAAGGCTGCGTACAGGTTTAGGTTCTGCTCTTTGCATTTTTCCTGTAACTGTCGCAGAACAAATATCATGTCAGTTGTACCTCTACCGGCTCTGAAGCCACATTGGCTTTCAGTAAGACCTCATTCACTAAAGACTGGTTTAGTCGGTCGAGCAACACTCGAGCAAAGTCGGTAGCAGGAAATATCTGGTTAAATAGTAAATTGCAATATCCACAAACAACCAAAAGTATTGGAATATATGTCTCTGAAATATTTCTAGTTGTTCAATTTTTTTAGATATAATCATCTATATTAGCATTAGTATCAATAATATATGTTGAAATAAAATGTTGTTTCAAAATTTAAAAAAAAGCCCCAAAAAAGAAGCAAAGAAAATAGGCAAAAGCCTAAGGGTCGCTTCGATGTAAACATCGCGACGACTGATGTCAAAAACTAAAAAGCTGAGGTATCAAAAAAAAAAAAAGCTATTTTGATTCATTTGTTTACAACAACTATTCTCGATTAAAAATATGTTTAGTAAATTCCAATGGAAAAAAACAAACTTAGTATGTAATAAGTTTAAACATGTTAGAATGCAGGGCCGTAGATAGGGTGGGGGGAGGAGGGGGAGATTTTGAAAATGAAAGTTTTTTTATATTTAAAACTATATATTATGCAAAAAGCAGCCCCCCCCCCCCAAAAAAAAAAAGGGGTCAAGCCCCATTCCCGGGTTCCCAAACGATATAAGATTCCTAGCTATGCCCCTGTTAGAATGCACAAAAAAAGTTCCATATTTTCGATGGATATAAGCGACCCCTGACAAATAGCCAATCGACCCCCTAAGGGAGTCGTGACCCACAGGTTGAGAACCCCTGCCATAGATAGTAGGCTAATAATTTTAGCTTTTAAAATGTCATTGAAAAATCTGCTTCAGTTACAAGCAAAACTATTTTTCAGCTGTAATGCTAGTAGCACTTTTACCCTCCCTCTTCCCATGATGCCTTCCCGCCAGCAGCTCACTGTACTAAAACATTCATTATTATGTTCTTGTATTTGAAGATTATTGTTATAAACCTGGTGGGGCACAGAAACGAGGGAGTAGCGGTGTGTGTGTAGTCAGCCGACGCAAATCGCCCCAGGCCAGACGAGCGGTCAAGCGTGACGAGTTATGACGGTCAGCCTAGTCGAGCCGGTTCGCGAAACATCGGCGGGTTGAACAGAGCTCAGGAGCGTCACGAGAATTATAGTCATCTGACCACCTAGAAGTGTCGAGGGGCGTTCTGTGCGGTTCGAGAAGGCTAGCAGGGACCCTATATAAAGAGCAGAGGTTTCGCAGTCAAGACGGTTCAGAAAGGAGTTCACGACAGAAGGTTCAGAGCACGGTCGACTACAGCACAGTTCAGCGGTGTGGTCCTGTACGGAGCATTACGACGGTTCAGTGCGGAGTACTTTCAAGTACAGTTGAGACGGCTGGCGTCTTGATCTTGATCTATGATCGAGTCCGGCACATCGAGCCCAAGTGTGTGAAGTCAGTCCTAAACCGTTGAACCCAGTGCAAGCCCGGAACGAGACGGAGAGACCAGTGCAAGAGTTGATACGGCGATACGGTGCTATCAGAGAGATATTTGTACAGTCTGTTACGTGCTGCCAATTGTACATATTGGCTGTTATTTATTGACATTAAACTTTTACGTTACTTTGGAGCCCGGAGTTGTCAAGTTCTTTAAGTTGGTGGTGTATGGTGCAGTTTGCAGAGAGCCTGGATAGTGAGATTCGTAACACTGGTGTCAGAAGTGGGATAGAATCGGATCGGATTGGAACGGATCTACTATGGCTCGTCTGAAACTGCTGCACGAACTTGAAGTGAGAGAACTGAGGGAAGAGCTTGATGATCGAGATCTGAAGACGAGCGGAAATAAAGAAACCTTACAAGCACGCCTCCGAGAAGTCATAGTTGAAGAAGGGGAAGATCCTGACACCTATCTGTTTGAAATTGAACCAACTTTAGGAGAGCTCTTAAAACAACAGCTAGATGCATGGACTGAAGATCTTCTGGCTATGAGTACGACATGGAAGAAGTCCAACGAAGTGACCTGTACCAAGCTTGAAAGCAAGTGTGCCTCGGTGAAGGAAGTGACGAACCCCGAGGTGAAAACGATGGACGCTGTGGATGGAATCCTGTACGAACAAGGATACTCAAAAGATGAAGGAGCTACACCATCTTTGGACACTGAAGTATCACTTATCCAAAGCTGTGAAGAAATGGGCAATAACAACTGCAATGCTGATGAAGTGGGTGATGTCTGTGAATCTGAAAGCAAGGAGTACAGACCTATCGAGCCGAAAGAGAAAGGTGAAGCTGCCCATAGTTCAACTGAAACATGTGCTTCAGATGTAACTGACACGAGCAACTCAAACAGCAACACAGATCAAGATAACGCTGAGTCTGTCTCCAAGCCTGTCGCTGAGGGACCTTTACATGATGAAAGCTACCGGCGAGGCTTGGACCCTACAAACGTTCGTCGAGACGCTAAAATAAGCGAGAGAAGCCTTGGTGGTGATCTTGAGAAGCCATTGAAACCTGATGAAGGCTTTGAGAGACATTTGCAAGTCCAGATATACCAGCCAGGTCCGCACCCAACAGACGTTGGTCAGGTTGCCCAGACTGAAGACAGAAGTCCTGATGGTGGTCCAGAGAATCCTAGGAAGCCTGACGTTGAAGTTGATGGACATTGGAACGATGAAAGTCATCGACAAGGTCTGAAACCAACAGGCATCTGGCCCTCTGCTGAGACGACAGAGAGAGGTCCTGATGGTGGAGAAGAAAGCCGAATGGAGCCTGAAGCCGAAGACCAGGGACCTTTGCACGAGGAGTGTTACCAGACTGCCCCACCAGCAAGTCCTCCAGACAAGGCTGAAGATGATGACCTGTCCAACAATTTCCCGTCCTGAGGACTCGAAACCCATCCCAGTCCTTATCATCAAAGCCCTACGAAGCCACCTCTTCTACCAACGATCTTGGTATCCCCGGCCCTTATATCCTATACCTCTCCATGTGTCGAGTGGTTGCCCTCAGTATGAAACGACAAGAGAGCAATACGACCAGGAAGTCACTGCAACAAGAGGATGATCAACTGGAAGAAAAGAAGAAGGTGGCGTCTACGTAGTTCAAAGTGCATGGTGACGCAACCAGAAGATGATTGCAGCCACATGAAGACCAACTGGCGGAAAAGAAGGCGACGTTGGTTGAATGCAACTTGGATGGCGATGCAAACGCAAAGTCGATGCAACCAGATGAAGGGCAACACGAGGAGTAGAAAACGTTTGCTGGGCTCAAGATGCATGGCGATGCGACCACTAAGTCAGCCCCCCCGAGGTGAAGGCAAATTGGAGGAGACGAAGAAAGCAACCATTATTGAATGAAACCTGGATGTCTCCGTCAAGCTCAAGAGGCAAGCCAACTGCCACCGATCGACCCCCACCCTCAGCAATGAAACTCCACAGCCAATGTCATGAGGATGAATCTGTCCGGGACGGACAGATCTAAGGAGGGGGCAGTGTTATAAACCTGGTGGGGCACAGAAACGGGGGAGTAGCGGTGTGTGTGTAGTCAGCCGACGCTAATCGCCCCAGGCCAGACGAGCGGTCAAGCGTGACGAGTTATGACGGTCAGCCTAGTCGAGCCGGTTCGCGAAACATCGGCGGGTTGAACAGAGCTCAGGAGCGTCACGAGAATTATAGTCATCTGACCACCTAGAAGTGTCGAGGGGCGTTCTGTCCGGTTCGAGAAGGCTAGCAGGGACCCTATATAAAGAGCAGAGGTGTCGCAGTCAAGACGGTTCAGAAAGGAGTTCACGACAGAAGGTTCAGAGCACGGTCGACTACAGCACAGTTCAGCGGTGTGGTCCTGTACGGAGCATTACGACGGTTCAGTGCGGAGTACTTTCAAGTACAGTTGAGACGGCTGGCGTCTTGATCTTGATCTATGATCGAGTCCGGCACATCGAGCCCAAGTGTGTGAAGTCAGTCCTAAACCGTTGAACCCAGTGCAAGCCCGGAACGAGACGGAGAGACCAGTGCATGAGTTGATACGGCGATACGGTGCTATCAGAGAGATATTTGTACAGTCTGTTACGTGCTGCCAATTGTACATATTGGCTGTTCTTTATTGACATTAAACTTTTACGTTACTTTGGAGCCCGGAGTTGTCAAGTTCTTTAAGTTGGTGGTGTATGGTGCAGTTTGCAGAGAGCCTGGATAGTGAGATTCGTAACATTATGTTTCAGTCAGTGTTTATGACTATCTTAACTTATATAATTCACACGTTACTTCAAGAAAGAAGACGGTTACGTTCAATGCGTCATTCATTTAGTCATTCTTATTAACCAATAACTTACATTCTGCCAATATCACTGGTTTTCATGGCTAGCTGAAGCAACCCATTCCATGCTCTACTATATCTCTAAGGAAGAAAATTTGTACAGATTTGTCCTAGCATATGGAACGTGAAATGTACTTCTATCTTTGTGTCTTTCAGAGTATTTCATTAAATTTTGTGTTTGGATTTGAAGATTATGGTTTAGTATTTTATGTATAATTGCTACTTTACTTTTGAGTCTTCTGTCCTGAAGGCTTTCTAAATTTAGTGATTTTACTAAAAGTTGTTACTCTAGTCAAAATGTGAATATTCGTTTGTTATGCTCTATTTTCTGTCTGTTTTAGTTTCTTAATGTTTTCTTGAGGTGAGTAGGGTCCAAATGGTGAATACATATTCTATTATCGGCATAACCAAGGTTAAATAACATTTTAGTTGTACATTCATTATATTATGTGAATTACAGAAGAACTCTAAATTGTAAATTTATGTCTAGAAAAAATAGAAATAGATCGAGACTCCCAGTCGGCCTATTAGTTTTTGCTTCAGCCGTATCTAAATGGAAGATAAAATGAAAAAAAAAAAAACAAAACAAAAAACAACAATAAAACTTGTCTAGAGTTGTCAATCCGTCTAAAATAAGAAACCTTGTATTTCTAGGGTGTCAAATGAAATAATGGAATGCATTTTTGTAAACTAATAACATGATTGTGAAGTTTTATTGACAGTTGAAACTGAGGTTTTTATTTTTAAAAAAATCACCAATTGTTTTTAATATTTTTAAAAAGGGTTTTAAAAGTGTGACCTACTTCTAGTGTTTCAAGTTGACAAATGCTTTAACTGCTCTACTTTTTGTGTTTTTTAAATGTACCCCGTCTTTTGTTTTTTTTTAATTATACTACTGCAGTGTTTGGCCGTGTGTTAGTGGAAGCACTTTGTGCATGTAGAATAATTTAGACGTGTGTGGGGCCTGCAAGTGTTGCTGTGTGGGAGCTGTGTGTTTGTGCGTGTATGTAAAGTTAGCATGAGTGTGTGACTGTGAGGAAGACTGTATGTGGAGATGTGTATGTGTGGAATATTTGTGGACCTGTGTTAGCTGTGTGTATCAGTGAGAAGCGGTGTGTCTGTTTCTGTGTATTTGTAGCTGTGTGTGTGTGTGTATGCTGGTGTATGCTACAGTGTGTGTGGCTCTTAGTGTAGAAACGTGATATGTACCTCTCTGATATTAATACCCTAATACCCCCCACCCATTTTTTAAATCCAATTAGTCCTGCCCCCCTCTCTCTCTCCCTCTCTTCTAGCACTGTACAATAAATATATCAATAATTACAAGACTGTCTGATAATAGATATCACGTGATTAGAACGTTAGGTGAAACCATCACACGCTAATTGGGTCGTCTTACTTTTATTAGACTGTGTTCGGTGAAGTTACAGTAATTGACCATTGCGCCCACTATTTTGAACTGACCATTTAGCCAATAAAATCCCATGAACTGACCATTAGGTCGACGGCATCACATGAGAAGTACCCATTTCAGACATTGCGATCTATAAGGCAGCAGTGGCGTAGCTAGGGTGGGGGAGGAGGGGGAGAATTTGAAAATCCCCCGGGCCCTCACTTGAAAGGGGCACCCAAATAAGTGTTTTTTTACATTCAAAATGAAACAGAACGCAAAATGCAAGGGCCCCCAAAGAGGTCAAGCCCTCCTGGCCCCCGAACGATGGAAAAATCCTAGTTACGCCCCTGTAAGGCTGACGATGTAGAGGTCAACTGTTTCTTTGGCCAACGGATAACGAGCATGTCATGTGGCCAGCACAATGACCAACCGCCTTTACTTACTCCTATCAGTTAGAGATGGTTGGTCTCAGGGTCGCCCAAAAATATCCCAAAATTCAAAATCCAAGTATTTACCAAGATTCGAACCCAGCACTCCATATTCAGAAGCTAAGGACTTAACCGCTCAACCACCACACCACCATAATGACATCGCATGGGTATACAGATGAGGTCACAGCATCACGAAGCTAAAAAGGATGATGTCCTTACTTGATCAGACCGGAAGTAGAATTCAGTACCTCAGAATGACAAAAGCATATGGAAACATCGCTTGACCAGTCTATTAAGCTAACGACATAAAGACTATAAAGTCCGAGTCGAGATCTTTTGCAGGACAGCAGGGGTTGTAAGTGGACGGGGTTCAAATTCGAAACGATGGTGATGACCATCCGAAAGGCATATGTTAGAACCGTATAGCCATTCTTTAGAAGCGTAGTATTGTTAATTATTAGTGTACTGCATCAGACGCGTCAAAAGAAATTTAACTAATAAAAGACCATATTTACAATACGTATAACAGATAAAAAAAACTATGGTGGAATAATAACATACATGGATCTCGACATATAACAGTTTTGTTTAATTATAGCAAAATATGTAGGTCAATGCTTGGTCTGCTACCATAGTGAAATACTGCACTTATTATTATTATTAATATCAGGTGGCCGAGCCTTGCTCGGTTAAAATATTTATACTAAGAAAGGTAATAACATACTACTGTTACTGGTGCTACAGCCCATGGAAAGATTTGGCCTGCTCTTACACATCCTTCCATTCATATGTCACCACGCCCTTACGGTAACCCCAAGTTTAGATATCTTGTTCAGTGTGAGAAAGTAAGGAGCAGTAGAGCAGCTGTGTAATCACCATTTCCTTTGTTTTGGTACGGGACATTAGACACTGAAGCATGAACACATGGTTTTACCAGCAAAATTATAATTATAATAAGACTCGACATCAAATCCGAAGATTAATGAGGAATCTACACCGCTCTACGCAATTAAAGTGTAAACAATTTATTAAGCACTTCAAACGCAATAACTAATCATACATCGGTACATTTAATTTCATTACTTTCCTTCCATAGTTCTATAATAAATCAATCTTCAATAAGATGGTGCGCAAATGTTTAATTAGGTCCATTGATACTTTAAAACTCGTTCTTGTTTGCATTGTAAGCCTAGTGACGTAAGCAGCGTTTTTCCCGTTTACGTCATGGAAAACTTTCATTCATAAATTTTCCATTTCATTCATAAATTATTCTGACCAAAATTAAATTGAGACATTTTCATATCGAAATAACGGTCAAACTCGAGTTTTCCCGATGTGGCCAATGAGTTCAGATTTTTTTTCTCACTAATACGCACATACCTTGAAATTTTAAAGAAAATCATTAGAGCCGTTTTCGAAATAAAATTTATAAATAAATATATATACAAGAATTGCTCGCTTAAGAGTATAGGATAAAATTGCGAATTTACGAAGTGTGACAAAAGCCTGTCATTAGATGGAATTTCGGTAGATTAATTATTTGGTTTTCACTTTTTACAAAACTTTCTGTCTGTTTGTCTGTCTGTCTGGTACTAAATTTTTACATGTTATTTCTCCAACTATAATGTATTTCTTTTTACTTTCTTGAATGAAAGTAAAACTTTGCGCAATTATTCATTATCGAAGACAAATACATTAATCAATAAAACATGTAAACAGTTAGTTAATTAGTGGGAATTAATCCATCTTACTTTATTTGGAAAGTGTGAGGTGAATGTTGACAGTGTTGTAATATATTACAGTCCCGTTTGCATACATCTGTATAACGTAAGAGTGGGCGACCAGCGGCTCTTCTGACATCTATCAGATCGCCATACAAAATATCCTGTGGGATTCGACCTACTGGCATGACATGAAGCTCTTTAAGATCGACACCAGCAACAGGGAAGAGGTGACACTGGATAGATCCACATGGAGAGAGAGCATAATGGAGGGGTCTTGGATTGCAGAGGTCATGCACAACAGAAGCAGAAAGAAGGGTGAAAATGCAACGGCGGCTGGTGACTACATATGCCCAACCTGCGATCGCAGCTGTGTATCAACGATCGGCCTCTTTAGTTACACAAGAGCTTGCAAGGGGAAAAGATCGTCTCTGGAGACGTAAATCGCCACAGAATATATTACAGCACTTTAGCGGCTCGTTCCCTTACATAAGCTTTAATTATTTTTTTTAATATTTTTTTTTGTTACATAATAAAAAAATTTATAACAATAGTGCGTCGACAACACACTTTGTCCAGTAAGATCTTTGCTTTTCAACTGTACACCACAGACTCAATCAAGTACTGGCTATCTCTACAATCAAGTGCGGTCTATCAATACCCACAATCTATTCTAGTGAAACTAACTGACCCTGAGATCTTTATCATCCCCTGGCCAAAGCGGACGGACAAACAATGAAGTATTATACTCTCATTTCCTACAGTTCCTAGTGGACAGGGTCTCTGTTTAAACGAACTCTGACCTGAACTCATTTAGGAGGTTTTCAGGGGCCTGTGCTCTCTGGGAATTTCATTTTCTCTGGCTGTTGACACAGGGACTAACAATCTGTAGTTTGATTCTCTCCCTTTTTTCCGTGCAATATTTTTAACGATGATATTTATCAGTTGGGGGGCGGTGGTCGAATGGTTAATCGCTTGGTTTCCGAACCTGAGGTCCTGGGTTCGAATCCCGTTGAAGACTGGGATTTTGAATTTCGGGATTTTTAGGGCGCCCCTGAGTCCACTAATGGGTACCTGACTTTAGTTGGGGAAATTAAAGGCGGTTGGTCGTTGTGCTGGCCACATAACACCCTGCTCATAAACCGTTGTCCAAAGAAACAGATGACTTTAACATCATCTGCCCCATAAATCTTAAGGTCGGAAAGGGACACTTTACTCTACTTTACTTATTATCAGTGATTGTTTTAAAAAAAATGTTAACACATACAAAGATGTGTTGTCGTCCTTAGTTTTTCTTTTAGTTACTTTTTTAAACACACACACACACTCCTGAATGTGATGTGGAATTAGTAGGAATGGAAGCTAATGATACAGGTTTTATATATATATATATATATATATACCTGTATGTGGTCCTGGGTTCGAATCCCAGTGATGACTTGTATTTTGAATTTCGGGATTTATTTAGGGCGCCCCTGAGTCCACCCAACTCTAATGGGTACCAGACCTTATTTAGGGAAAGTAAAGGCGATTGATCGTTGTGCTGGCCACATGACAACGGCTCGTTAACAGATATACATAAGTAACAGATGACCTTAACATCATCTGCCCTCGCGAGGTCTGAAAGAGAAACTTTACTTTACAAATATGGGATGCTGCCTGTTTGTGCGGTTTGCGCGTTGGACGTTGCTTCAAAAAAGAAGGCGATTACGTCCTACGCATTATGCATTCAGTCATGCACGTTAACCAATACTTAAACTCTGCCAAGTCACTGGCTGACTCAAGCAACCCATTCCATGATCTTATAGCGCTAGGGTAGAAAGAGCATTTGTACAATTTTGTCCTAGCATATGGAGCGTGAAATGTGCTTTTATCTTTGTGTCTTTCTGAGTATTTTATTAAATTTTGTTTTTGTATTTTGGACAAAAGACTAAAATAAAAATCATCGTTATCATCATCATCTGTAGCTTGACTTCGTCGTATGGATAGTGTGACCGTTCAGGTAACCAAATCCCTGTACTTTTCCCGGTCAGTAGCTGTTCTAATTACTAATTACTAATGGCAACGTCTTTATTTCCCAAGATTATTGTTGGGTGCAATCTTTCACAAGACTACACATACCTCTTTGTAAATTTTTTCCGCAGCTTATGCAGACAAAGCCAGTTTTATCATACAAATTTTCCGAAATAATGTAAAAGCCTACATCCATACTGGCATAGACAGTGCTACTAGTAGGCTTCATCCTTTTAGGGACTGCACACTTAGCATCAAAAGGCCTATATTTCTAATAAAAATATAGAACTCACTGCATAATGATTGTAAACGACAGACATTGCCTATAATTGGATGGCCATTATAGGATATGCAATTTAATTGGATGGCCATTATATGATATTCAATTTATGGGCCTGATTATATAGAAATGCCCTACCCGATTTTTATACCCAGTTCGCCTCTGCATAGAGTTATTAAAGATGATTTAGCAAATTCTCGAGACGAGATTGAAGCATGGTGTAACAGACGATATATCTAGATGCAAAATGTAACATGGTGTAATAAGTTCTGTATCTAGACAGAGAGTTAAGCATGATATAACAGTCCATATTTCAAGACACATATTTTCGCAATATTCAACAATCCTGTATCTAGATATTGATTCTGGTGTGATTTGTCAGTATTATTATCAAGAGATTGATTCAGGTATATTGAACAATCTTGTATCTAGACATAGATTTTATCAGATGCGTATACAGTATCGTATCGTGGTTGGGATTAGATGATAATCCTTTTTCTATGTACACATTCTAGAATAAACTTACAATCTTACATTTATAAAGTAGAAAGTAAAGTGTAAAGTGGCAGATGATGTTAAGGTCATCTGTTTCTTTGGCCAACGGTTAACGAGCAGTGTGTTATGTGGTCAGCACAACGACCAACCACCTTTACTTTCCCCAATTAAAGTCAGATACCCATTAGAGTTGGGTGGACTCAGGGGTGCCCTACAAATCCCGAAATTTAAAAACTCAGTCTTCACCGGGATTCGAACCAAGGACCTAAGGTTCGGAAACCAAGCGCTTAACTATTCGACCATCACGCCCCCCCCAAATATTATATTTATGCGAAGACTAAAACTTACAATTTTAAACTTAGGTAAAATGTTGTTGTTTTTAATTCCCAATGCAATAGACCCGGAAACACCGCTTACGACATAGACACTGATATTTTCTTGTCTTTTTAAATATGAACGACACACTGCAGATAATTCTCGGTTTGTGAAGGCGCAATATGAGACACACATACACATAAACGCACACACTAAATAACCAGAGTTAAGGCGAGAAAAGAAACAATTTAATACGTGTGTGTGTGTGTCCGCGGGTAGAAAGGCGTTTATATTGATATTGTCCAGAGTATTTTTTTCAACTGTCTCCATATTCATACGAAATATTTGCATCTACACCCTGTTCATTTTGACAGGCAGAACAATTGAACTAAAATAGGACTGCGTAATATATAATATAATGTGTTCCCTAGATTTTGTTGGCCATATGTGCCATGACCGTACACTGAACCACAATCTTCAAATACAAAAAACAAAATTTAATAAATTACTCCGAAATACACAAAGATAAAGGCATATTCCTCGTCCCATATGCTAGGACAAATTTCTACAAAAGCCTTCTTCCCTAGCGCTATTAGTATTAGGGTTAGCATGGAATGGGTTGCCTGAGCTAGCCAGGAAAACCAGTGACTTGGCAGAATTTAAGTTATTGGTTAATATCCGAAATAAAAATCCCAGTCTTCCCCAGGATTCGAACCCGCGACCCCCGATTCAGAAGCAAAGCTGTTTACCGCTCAGATACAGCGCATCCTAAGAAGTTAAGAGGTCAAACTAAAAACACGTCTCGTCTTAGTCCACTAAACAGGATCCGTTCTAAATGTGTTCTATACTGTCACGTCCCAAAATGGAATCCCCGATTAGTCCTAACTTTTACACATCAAACTATAGCATAGAGCTATTAAACGCCACAGGGCGCGTACCACACGAGCAAGCAGCGATCCTATCCTTAGCATTCGTTGAACTCGGTACATATGAATTAGGACAAGTAGGTCTATAAGTTCGATCTTGTTTTTCTTCAAGAATAAAATGTGACTAGTTCAAGCTATTTCCTGTCTCTGATTAGATTCGAGGTGACAATTAGAAAACTTTCATCAAAGTCTAGACGTAGGAGGAAATGGGAGATGACTTTGTAAAAGTCATACATTGGTGTGAAGAGAAAACAAAATGATCTTTTTCTGTTGATGTCTGACTGAGTTTGTGTTTTCCACTTAAACTCAACTAGGGTGATGTTTGTAGACAAATGTTTGCAATACAATTTGTTTTTTGTTTTGTTTTTTATACTAGAAGACGAGGCTAACAACAGAGAAAGAGAGAGAAAAAGAGAGAGAGTGAAAGAGAAAGAAAAAGAAATAAATGTTTGTGAGAGAAACAATACATCCATATACAGTTTCTCTTAGGGCCGAAGTTAGATCTGATTAGGCCTTAAAATATTGACCTCTTGTAATCAATATAGGACAATACTGGGCAATTATCTCTTTACTTTAAAAAAAAAATTCTTTGAATCAATTTGTGGTGGCCCTCAAGCAAGCAAGAGCCCTAAGATAGAGCTAGTGTTATCTATAGCTTAATATATATATATATTTTTATATTGATATATATATAATTTATTTCCCACAGTAACTAAACTTAAGGTTGTTATATCTTGTTGGTTGTCCACGACCAGTTCCACGATCCCAGATGTTTTCATTAAATACGTATATGAACCTGTTGCACACGGCACTAAGTGCCCAACTGGGACGTCAGTAACATGGCGGCGGCCTTCCGTGAGCGTGTCATCCGATTAAGCCCTCGAGTTTATGTGCACGCATGCGCACCGAGATACAACCACGCGTGCGCAGTTAATCGTGTTTTCCTTCGTAGTATGCATCCTTACTTCCGGTCGAGTAAATTTAGTCTTTCGCTAATTTTTTTAGTTACTTTTCTTCCATCGATCTAGGTTTTTTTTTTCTCTTGAGACTTAAATGTCTGGTTGTAGTGTCTGTTAAAAAAAAAACGCTGTTTTTTTTTTGTTTCGATGTATCATTTATGCATCAAACTGAGAGAAAGAGAGAGAGAAAGAGAAAGAGAAAGAGAGAGAAAGAGAAAGAGAAAGAGAGAGAAAGAGAACGAGAACGAGAAAGTTAGAGAAAACGAGAGAGAAAGAGAAAGAGAGAGAAAGAGAAAGAAAGAGAAAGATAGAGAGAAAGAGATAGAAAAGGAGAAAGAGAGACAGAAAGAGAAAGAGAGAGAAAGAGAAAGAGAGGGAAAGATAGAGAGAGAGAAAGAGAAAGATAGAGAGAAAGAGAAAGAGAGAGAGAAAAAAAAAGAGAGAAAGAAAAGAAAGAGAAAGAGAGAGAGAAAGAGAAAGATAGAGAGAAAGAGAAAGCGACAATGCAGTGTTGATGATTAATATGTATTAGTGGTAGTAGAGTAACAGTAATAGTACAATTACTATAATATCTATACATATATATAGTCTTTGCTTCTTACTAACTTTGTTTATAGCTAAGTTATTTTTGAAGTCCTTTCATTGGTATGTCAGATGCTGCGGGCTAAATTAACATTTTTTTTTTCAAAACTGACTAAGTCAGTAAGTTGCCTTCAAGCATATCAAACTTTAAATATCTAATTTCAGAGCTGATAACGTCATTCTGAATTATCGAATCAGATTGGAGTCATGTCAGTGGAGTCATGTCAGTGGAGTCACGTCAGTGGAGTCACGTCAGTGGAGTCACGTCAGTGGAGTCATGTCAGTGGAGTCATGTCAGTGGAGTCATATCAGTGGAGTCATGTCAATGGAGTCGTGTCAGTGGCATCATGTCAGTGGAGTCATGTCAGTGGAGTCATGTCTGTGGCGTCATGCCAGTCGAGTCATGCTAGTGGAGTCATGTCAGTGAACGAATCGTGTCAGTGACAGCCACAACTTTTTTTTTAAGTCTGTTCGAAACTTTGAATCCAGTACGATAGCACTCTGGAAGAACAAGATATTCTTAGGTCATTATCTTTTTGACATCGTCTGTTCACTTTCGTGTTCAAGTCAAAGTCGTCTACTTCACTGAAAAGGTCAAGGTCAGTAGAAAATTATATCTTGTATGTCAATAGATGGTGATTGGCTGGCCTAACACTTGAATTCATTTTATTGCCCTGATTTCCATATTATAGTGGCTAGTTGGCCCCGTACTAATGGGTATGGATGAATATACAAGTTTGAATGTTTTAAACTATCACGAATCGTAAGATTTTATTGTATCATTATTATGTTTGAAAAGAACGAGTATTCTTTCTCTGGCGAAGCCAGGGTCGAGTTTTGTTAAAGGGAGACGAAATTCATCGTATTCCCTTTATCAGTTTCAACTGAGGAATTTTCTGGTGATGTGGCAGGTCTGCAGCAGTACCGCCCCCTGACAGGCAACGAGAGTGTTCCTAGGAATGCCCAGAGCCTTGAAGGTATCTGTGAGGTCAGTTGTTATTATCCCCTCGGTTATTATTATTACTATTATTATTATTATTGTAGTTTTTGTTGTTGTTGTTGCTGTTGTTGCTGAGTTTATTATAATATATATGCATGTTATCGCTTTCAGATCTACAGGAAGAAGAATTAAAGATCGTCTGCTTCTGCGACCTACGGTTAATGAGGATGCAATATAGTCAGCACAACAACCAACCGCCTTTGATATCACCAACTAACGTCTGCTGCCAATTAGAACTGAGTGCACTTCAAGGTGCCCTGAAGATCTCGAAATTAAAAATCAAAGTCTTTTAGAAGTCAAGCCCCTTTACTTTATAGCCATGGCCCTATCTATTAATTGAAGTATGTAACGGCGGGAATAGTGTGTGTGTGAGAGAGAGAGCGAGGTAAATGAATAACCTGCCTCGTGGTCAGGCGGGTCTCGCGTGTTTTCATGGGAAGGGTGTATAAGAGATTCCATTTTGGTGTTCTTTGCCTATAATTTCTTTTTTAAGGAAACCTCAGATTTGCGCTTTTCGATTTTGGCTTCCTCATCATAGGAGGTCTAAACTACTCTAAACCAGGGGTCGGCAACCCGCGGCTCGCGAGCTACATGCGGCTCTTTGAGTGTGAAGCTGCGACTCTTAAGTTCTAGGCCAAATATTATTAATTTTATCGAATCATTTTTTTTAAAGTTCTGAATAGTTTAAAGAGGGTTAGTCACAGATTCTATCTCTCAGCCACGCGTCGTCAATGTTGCCAGTCCGTCAGAAGATCTCGAAGACGCCATCGTCGGAGGCTTCTATGTAGGTTTTAATTCGCTTTTCACGCAAGACGAATTGGCGTCTTCACCGCGTGTTTTGGCTGTGAGATATAGTTTGATGTTTCAATTAAATGAGTTAGAAGCGATTACTTCTCAAACGTGGAAGCAATCTACAAGTAAAGCTAATCGGGCAAGCTTTAAAGTTGGTTTGTTTTGAAGAAACATTCAATCTTTTTGCAGAAGATATTCAGAGTTGAGTTACTTAATTTTCAATGTCTAAAGCAGTAGCGCAATAAAATCAGAGCTACTCTTGACACGAATTACTTAAGCACAGTTTTAAAAAAACAAAGATAATTTTTTGACAGATTTGAGCAGTTCAAAACCAATAAAACCTTTTTACCATACCTAGTAAATCCTCTCAACACATAATTACGAAATCCTAATTGATCCATTTGGAATTTATACGGGATTTCTATAAATGCAATTGGTCGATTTATAAAGTAAAGCTTTATGGGGTGTAAAATGTACAGAGTTAAAAAATCAAGTTGGAAAAGTTGGAGCTCCAGAAATGTATGAACGTAACGTAACAAAAGTGGACAGTTTTCAAAGAAATGCCGCGAGTTGATTCGGCACATGGAATAATCTTCCAGATTGCTATAGTGAGGGCATTTGTAGTACGGACTATCTTCAGATCGACATATTCGTGCGAGAAATCTTTTTTTTTTTCCATGAATATAATTAAAAGCACAGTAAGAAGCCAACTAACATTTGTAAAGTTAGAGTCGTGTTTGAAACTAAAAATAACCAATTATGAGCCAAATATAGCCGAACATTTTAAAAACAAGCAAAGCCAAAGCTCTCATTGAATTTGTTTCTTCAATTGTTTGTTAAACATAGTTAAACATAGTGTTTAAGAAAATGTTAAACTGATTTAGTTGTTACCGAAATAAAAAATAAATAATTATCTAATAACGACACACACACAAACACATATATAGGCAGTCTTTTTTGGTGAGCTAAAAGTTGGTCGGCGTAACACAGGCGCTCCACGGATACGCTTCAAAGACCAGCTTAGGCGTCAACTTTCCTTGGCTTACACAGAAGAGAGCACCTGGCTGCATGCGGCGTCAGAACGAGACAGATGGAGGTCACTCACAAAGGCCGCGGGATACACATTTGAGACCAAAAGAAAATCTGCCACCGAGGACAAACGCAGACGACGAAAAGAAAATCTAAACCGACCACCTGCGGACAATGGTTTTGCTTGCCCTGGATGTGGCAAAATATGTTGGTCACAGCTGGGACTGCACAGCCACGGGAAACATTGTATTCCTCACTAATCTTCGGACTCGAAGACAAGGCTATTATTATTATTTTTATTAATTTAGAAAAGAATCTCAAACTTTTTTTCCTTAGGATACTTAAGTTCAACGAATAATAATTTGAGGAAATAATTTGAAGCCCTACACGCGAATTAATTCCGCAGTAAATGCTGATCAGAAAAATTGACTATATTTATTCTTCTCTGAAACGGAAATATTCCAATCAACTTTAAACTTCGACTCTAATTTGAAATAAAATCAAACAATTGCTGGCAAATTCTTACAAGTAGTTTACAAATTTGTTCTTGGAAACAGAAACTGAGAGTAGGATAAGGATCATAATAAAGTGCTTTAACTCTTTCTCTGTTATTATTTTTCCATCTTTCGAAGGAATTCTTCATTTCGCTCATTACTACTTCACGATTCATGAGTCACGATTTTATGATTATGCTTCAAGAGCTTTGTTATTTTTAATCAGAAAATGGTTTATTTGGTATAGAATTAAAGGAAAATGCATGCTCTTTTATATAACACAAGGTAAGTTTATACAATCAACCATTAATTAGATTTAATGAGGTCAACAGTGGCGTAGCTAAGGTGGGGGGTTGGGAGGAGAATTTGAAAATCCCCCCGGGGGCCCCCAAATGAGTGTTTTTTAAATTGAGAATTTAATAATAAGCAACTCTAGGGGATCTAAAGATGTTTACCACCACCTGGCCTCAAACGAAGGAAAAATCCTAGCTACGCTTCTGAAGTTCAAATCAACAATGGTATAGTCGATTAGGAGAGAAAGAACTAAATACGCGTGTCTCCTATGAAGTGATATAAAACATTTAGTCAAATGAAATACGTGCAGACTGTCGGGACTTATGCTTAAACCCCCAGGCCGAAAAGGAAGCGATTCCCGATCATTCCAAGGCAGTTGTAAACAAACTCTATGACGGAATACAATCACCATCAGACATTGTTGTCCTTACAGACTCCTGATCCACTCTGCAAGTATTCACCATCAACATCTCATCCAGCCCAAAAAAAGTTGACGACACTTATCATGATAATCCATCAAAATTCAGTATCACTATCACATTATAGTGTATCTCTGGATACAAAAGCATCATGGGAAATGAAAAGGCTGATCAACTATCAATGGTGGGTCATGTATGCAACAACCAGAAAGGCCCGTTATCTACCTCACTCTAAGGTAAATGCCTGTCAATAATCACAAAGAAGAGTGTTTCAACCAATGGGCATCAGGAAACACAGGCACAGAAATTACTACGCCAAACAAACTGGACAGTATTAATTTCTACTCCGGCAAAGAGCAATCTTCAAACTTCCAACTAAGAACAGATCACAACCTTTAGATTACCACCTTAACTAAATAACCCCACACACACGCACACACAAACAAACACACACACCTGTCTGTATGCACTGCGACATCCTTATGAAACCTGAAACCATATCCTCTTTAAATGCCCCATCTTTATCCACCTTTGGCAGACCCTACTATAACCAACACCCTGTATGGCAGTGCTTAAGAAAGCAGTATACTATTTCATCCTGGCACAGTCTGAAAAAGAGCTTTCATCTCAGAAGTGGGTTCCAAAGGGCTGTCAATGCCGGGGGTGAAAGTGGGGATAAGCTCCCACTTTCCAAGAAATGCTCCCATGGCTTGCGTCTCTAAATGTAACGATTTGAGTTGTGTCCCTTTTAGAGTATGTTCTAGAAACCAGGTCAAGTCGTGCGCTGACCAGAGTAAACAAGTTAATTTTAGAATAGCCAATCGTAGAAAGGGGTTAAGGAAAAGATTATACAAGTCAGCTTCCAGAAGGTCAAAGTTACTAAAATAGTGATCCGAGAAACTTCTAGGTTCTGGAAGATACGATTTAGAAAAGTATAAATAAGAAAGAAAAGAGTTAGTCGGGGTCCTTGCACAGTAACGGTATTTATAGAACGAAAGTCCTCGCATAGTAGAAGTTTTATATAGCGATGGTCCATTGTTTAATCTTCTCTTAGAAGTTTACTAGAGAGTAAAGTGTTATACTAAGTGATATAGAAGTTGTTTATAAGTAAAGTTTTATTATTCAAGATATAGATTAAGTTGTTTAAGAAAGCAGAAGAAGTAATTAAAGCTTGTTCGAGAAACTACAGAAATATTTCATTCTTCATTTATTGAGTTTATCAAGTTGTTATTAACAATCCTCAACGTGTGACAGAAAGAAAAAGTATAAAGTCACACTAAATGCCTCTGACGGTCAAATCCAGCTCCTGGCCTTCACGTGTGATTTTCCAAAAATCCGGCGGAACCTGTTCTTACAAACTGACAGGAGAAGGGGTGAAAGGCGAAACACTGGCGCCTCAAAACCAGTTTTTAGCTTCGTGATGATGGGGCACGTCAGCCTGAATAACGCAACCCATCTAGGAGAAGGAAAACTCTGACTCCAAACCTCCACTTTGTGGCGACTTCCCCGTGTGGGTATCGGGGCTTGGAAATGACCAAGAGTAAATAATAACCCCACTGCCTTTCCACTTGCATTTCATTTCACTAGGACGAATAATAGTGGAGCTCCCCCCCCTCTAAGTGCTTTTTGACGGAGGTCTGGACTGCACTATTCCAGACAGAGGTCTATGTCCCATCACACTCTACTACTGGATATAAACCCATCATTTAAGTTTTTTTTTCTGGAACTGGTGAATGTGATAGCGTGAAGGGGCCTGGATATAGGATGTGACGATTCCACAGGGCATACCCAGGGCACAGTCCACCTTTCTTTTACAAAATAGTCTCAATTGGAGAGCCCCGTGGATGGCGGAGAATGGACCATTGGCCAACCTCACCTTGTGCAATGGATATTCCAGTTTTCTACAGATGTCCTTTTAGTTCGGTAGTAGAGCAGATTTTGCCAGGACTAAAACTCCCTTAAAACGCGGGGAAAATATATAAAAAGCCTGAGAGAACACCCAGCCTAATGTCAAATGTCAAGAAAAATTAAGAAAAATTCATACGAGCTCAGACGTCGCCTCGTAAAAGGTCTGCGCATGGCAGTTTCTTCCGGGACAGCCTGCGAAAAGTCAGCTACCGGAAAAAAAACACAAACAGCAAACACTTAAACCTCTTACAACTCAACATCTTAGGCCTACAAAACAAGATAACAGAACTTCAACACATACTCAAGAAACAAGATATTCACATAGCGATACTACAAGAAACACTACTGCCCAAGAAAAAAATAAATATTACAGGCTACACACAGTACAGATGCCTCTGCACCAAATGTCAGGGAATTATGACCCTCATTAGAAACGACACCCAAGCAACAGTAAAACATGTACAGAACAATACTGACATAGACATGCAAAAAAGACTTCTTTAGAGAGGATGAACCAAATATACTATCAAAAATTTCTACTGCCCACCATCTTCAACAGCAGAAATAGACATAAAACTACCACACTACACAAGGACAATAATAGCTGGTGACTTTAACGCACACACACCATCCCTAGGCTACCCACACTACAACAAACGTGGCAAAGAAATAGAGGATGTAACAAATGCCTCTAACCTCCAACTTCTGCAAAATAAAACATCACCTCAAACATTCCTTCATAGAGCACACAACACAACTAGCAGACCTGACCTAACCTTTATCTCTACAGATATTATCAACTCTTCTAAACTTACAGTACTTGAAGACATAGGTAGTGACCACAGGCCTATACTCCTCAATATTGGAACACCAGGTAGATACCAACACAGAAAAACAACTAGATGGAACTATAAAAAAGCAAACTGGGCAGCTTTTTCACAAGAAACAGACTCAAGACTATCAAGCATAATCGAGACAGATGTCAACACAACTATGCAACTATAGTCTCTAACATCTTAGCAGCAGCAAAAAAACACATTCCTCGAGGTCAAGTCAGAAAATACAAACCTTTTTGGACACCAGAACTGAACAATTTAGTAAAAGAGAGAAACATGGCCAGGAAGACTATAGAAATAAACCCCACTAGAGAGAACAAGACAATGTACAATAAATTAACAGGTCTAATTAGATACAAAATTAAAATAGAAAAAAAGAAAAACTGGACCACAACATGTGAAAAACTAGACCTAAGCAAGGATGGTCGAAAAGCCTGGACCCTTCTGCATCGGCTAGCAGGAAAAAAGCAAATTACTAACCCCAACCATT
Organism: Biomphalaria straminea; assembly: GCA_021533235.1. Classification (NCBI taxonomy): domain Eukaryota; kingdom Metazoa; phylum Mollusca; class Gastropoda; family Planorbidae; genus Biomphalaria; species Biomphalaria straminea. The sequence continues at coordinate 8,392,365 of JADKLZ010000130.1, forward strand.
AAAAGACACTGATGACTTAATTACAGAAAATCTAAAAAAGGCAGAAACCTTCAATAAATACTTTGCTATCATGAATAAGTAGAAACCAAGAAAACAACTGGACCAGGCTTTTAGCAATATCCTAACAATAGCACCAACTGTCAGCTGTCATATCTTTGACGCTCCTTTCACTCTATATCAGCTCAAAACTGCCCAAAAGAACCTTAGGTTAAGAAAATCCCCTGGACCAGATAAAATAACAAATGAAATGATCCGGGGACTAGGATGGCAGGCCCAAAACTGCATACTCAATCTTATCAACTATACATGGAGAACAGGAGACATACCACGGGAATGGAGAACCGCAAACATAATACCCATCCTTAAGAAAAATAAGCCACCAGGAGACCCTAAAAGCTATAGACCAATATCTCTAACATCAAACATTGGCAAAATGGCAGAAAAGATGATTAATAACAGACTTTATTGGTGGCTAGAAAGTACTTGCTCACTCCACAACGCACAAGCTGGCTTCAGGAAAGCAAGCAGAACAGAAGACCACCTCTTTCGCTTTATCCAGGACACAATAGAAGGGTTCCACAAAAACAAACACACTACAGCAGTATTTATAGATTTGCAACAAGCCTATGATAGAGTGTGGAGAAAAGGTCTATTTTTGAAACTGAAAAAATGGGCATCCATAGAAAAATGTACAGCTGGATCAGGGCTTTCCTAAATAACAGAACCATCCAAACCCGATTTGAAGGCGCCATCTCTAGTAAAAAAAAGTTTGGAAGAAGGCCTACCGCAAGGTTCAGCCCTTAGCTGTACACTCTTTCTAATCTTCATGAATGACCTCCCAGACCTCATTTCAGTCAATAAGGCACTTTACGCAGATGATCTCCTAATTTGGACAACAGAGAAATAAATATCCAGTGCTGACTAGATCCAAATTAAACAGAGCCCTCACAACTATCTCCACATTTTCAAAATTATGGAAAATGGAAATAAACAAAGAAAAGTCAGTTTATTCAATCTTTAGCCACAGCAACAAAATAGCAAAAAGAAACTACATCCTAAAAATAGACTCACAGCCAATAAATAAAGAAGAAAATCCAACTTATCTTGGTGTAAAATTAGACCAAAGACTGTCTCTAAAACACTTTATGGCTGATTTAAAAGAAAAGGCATCTCAGAGATTAAACATAATGAAACACCTAGCAGGAACATCCTGGGGAGCTGAAAAGAAAACCTTAAGACAGTTATACACTGGATACGTCAGATCTGTCATGGATAACTGTCTCTCCATACAAGTAGCTGCCAACAAAACCTATCAGTCAGCTTTGGACGCAGTCCAAAACCTAGCCTTGCGTCTGGTCAGTGGAGGTATGAGAACCACTCCCACAGCTGCCTGTGAAATAGACTCAAATATTGAACCTCTTAAGTTAAGGCGCAACAGAGCAGCTTTGGAAGCCATTGAGAGATACAGAAGGTTGGAGGATGACCATCCAAATAAACTATTAACACAGAGAAATAGGAAAAACAATAAAAAAAAAAGCAAAGAACACTGATTCAACTTACTGACGAACTAGCCTTAAAACACCATCTACCCAATAACAAAGAAAAAATTACCAGATTCCCAAACATAAATCCTGGACTATAAACAACCAACAATTAAAACACATCTAATAAATAATACTCTGACAAAAGAATCCAATCCACTGGAGCTCAAAGTAGGCTCGCTTGAAACAATTGAAAGCTATCCAAAAACAACCATCCATATATACACCGACGGATCAGCCTTGAAAGCCACCATCAATGCCGGTCTTGGTGCCTTCCTGGTCTTCCCCAAAAATATACACTTTGAAATAAGTGCACCCTGTGGCGACTACTTCTCAAACTTCCAAGCTGAAATTGAGGCAATTACCATAGCCTTGCAGACAGTCGAAAATAAATTACATGAAGGAATACAAGCACCATCAGATATTGTTGTCTTTACCTCAAAAAGCCCAAGAGAGTTGACAACACTAAAAATGATAATACACCAGATGATGACCAATTTAAATCATATTACAGTGGATCCCTGGACACATTGGTGTCATGGGAAATGAAAGGGCAGATAAGCTCTCAAAGGCAGGATCATCTATGGAACAACCAGATAGACCTGTCAACTACCTCACCCTAAGGTCAATGCTAATCAACAATTACAAAGAGGAGTGGCTTAACCAATGGGCAACAGGAAACAGTGGCTTAAGCAATGGAAACACAGGCAGAGCCATGTACAAAGAAATGAACATGCCTAACAAACTGGACAGTATTAACTGTACAATCTTCCAACTAAGAACAGGGCATACACCACATTTAAATTATCATCTCAATAAAATAAATCCCACACAACTCCCACTTTGTAGACACTGCTCCCACCCTTATGAAACTGTAAACCATATCCTTTTTGAATGCCCCCTCCTAATCCACCTTAGGCAGACCCTACTACCACTACAGCCCAGCATAACCAACACCCTTTATGGCAGTGCTGAACAACTGAAAAAAACGGCACAGTATTTTTCCTTGGCACAGTCTGCAAAAGAGCTCACAGCTCAGCAGTAAAAAGCTGGTTAGAAGAAGAAGAAGAAGAATCTCAGAAGTAAAAATCTGGCTAAAAAGTGAGAACAACTGATATCAAAACATTACTTTGGAAGAATTTCCTTCGTGGTAAGTCTTCACGACTTAACTGTACTGTTTTCAGGTGCCCTTAGGACAATTTCTACTGGGTCCTATACTTGGGACAAACAATACAGAACTAAAGATTCAGTATTTGTATACTTGTGCACTGTCTGTCTTATGTATTGTCTGTCTGATGAGTTGTCTGTCGGGTGTATTAGGTTTCTGATGTGTTATCTGTTGTGTGTATTTTCTATCTGATGTGTTGTCTGTCGGGTGTATTAGGTTTCTGATGTGTTGTCTGTTGGGTGTATTGTCTATCTTATGTGTTGTCTGTCGGGTCTATTAGGTTTCTGATGTGTTGTCGGTCGGGTCTATTAGGTTTCTGATGTGTTGTCTGTTGGGTGTATTGTCTATCTGATGTGTTGTCGGTCGGGTCTATTAGGTTTCTGATGTGTTGTCTGTTGGGTGTATTGTCTATCGGATGTATTGTCTGTCGGGTGTATTAGGTTTCTGGTGTGTTGTCTGTTGGGTGTATTTTCTATCTGATTTGTTGTCTGTTGGGTGTATTGTCTGTCTTATGTTTGCTTGACATTAAATGTACACCCAAAAGACTCATATTAGATATTATACAGTAAGGCTCAGTTTGGGTTCTGGCATACTCACGTAACCGGTGGGGACGTAATATCGTATTCCTGAACCGGGGCCTACGTGTAACTTGCTACGCAACTGTCTATGGGTCCCTAATAGTCATGAGCCTCTACCCAATAATCCAATTCGTGACATGGTAATTACACTACTGCTTAAATTTTCCTGTATCGACAAAGTTGAGTCTTATGTGCCATTTGGATGACCAGGAAGTTCAACAATTTTATCCTAAACATTTTATTTACACTCAGACGTTATTAAACTAGGTTGTAGCCCTTGGATTCACAGAGACTTTACGCAGTTATAGCCCGTGGATTAGGTTTATACAGACTCCCAAGTGGACAGGTCCTCACATTGCTACAGAACAGTTTCCACTAAATGTCCTCTCCCAAGGGTCCTTATGTCCGAAAAATTGTGACCTTACAACACAACATAATGTTAAGAACCTTGACTGAGATGAACTGGATGGCTTCCTGGTCGTGAGGTTTGAGCTCTTGATTATCGTCTCGAAGGTTTATGGGTTAAGTCCCATTTTTTGGGCTATGGAGTAATGATCTTCTGTTGTAAAGGAACATCCTAAACACGTACAAACAAAAACAAATATTTTTTTTCCTCAGATGCTAGTGAACAGGAAAATAAAAAACTATTTCAAATCTATTTATAGAAGAAGCTTGATGAAGCACAAATGAAGAAAAGAAAAACAAGTTGTTATGTGCACAACTTAAACAAATACTAAGTAACAGTAAAATAGAAGAAGAATTGATTATGGATCTTCTCATTTTGAATCAATCACAAATACAAGGCTTTTCCAATTATTTACTTAAAAGGTAGAGATGCAATTATATGAAAGTTACATTTTGTTTGGTTTGGTTTACACCAGTTATTCCCATACATCATCTTCAACAAAGTACAATTCTACATATAGATATTTAGCACAGCGGATCTCAACCTTTTAAACTCCGCAACCCCTTTATTACAATTCCCAAATCTGCGTCAACCCCCACCCACACAGAAGAATAGACAAAACAATCCATATTTAAGATGGTGTTAGGCGACCCCTCGCAAATCGTCAATCGACCCCCAAGGGAGGGCGCGACCCATAGGCACAACACTTTGCTTATTTTGAAAGAGAGATTAATTCAGGTGGTGGCCTACTAGTTAAGTATTCCAGTAATTTGTGGAGCACATATTCAGACATTAGGGGAACACTAGAGTTCCGCGGAAAATAGTTCGGGCAACAATGGCCTGGACTTAAGACTTTCAATTAATCTTCGAGCACTGACATCGCCGTAACATGACAGTAAACATATTTTAACAGGAAAGTTGTCTCCCTTTTTTTTTGTAGATGCCTCTAAAAAATAAATAGAGTTCATATGTATTAACTAAAAATATTGAAAGATACATCGTATAATGACGTTGGAAGATGTAAACTTTAAGAATGGTGTACTATTAAATTGTCAACAAAAAATGGAATTAGATCAATAAGATCGATATCTTACCAATGTGCTGATATAAAATATATTACGTCATTGTTTGTTGTATATGTTTTTGAGTGAATGAAAGAAAGAATGAACGGAAATAAAAGAGTTCTCTATGTCTACCTTGATGAAGACAGTCTCGTTATATTATTAATTGTTAATTTGTAATGTCTACAGTAGTTTATTAATCTGTGACAATAGAACTTGGTGTCAGAAGTTTCAGATCTTGTGATCTGGTGTCATTAGTGTTAGATCTTGTGACAGATCTGGAAGGTAGTGGTTTCTAAATTACTTTAAAATACATTGTATTTGTAAATTTTGTACCAAGTGGCGGTGGTATCATATCACTAGACTAGTTCATATTCAACGATATTGAATTGTTTTGGATCTAGATCTAGACATAGAATCTAGAATCTGTACGAATAATGGAATTATTCGATCATCCTAAACCGTTGTCATTAGACGGTAATCTATCTGAAAGATGGAAAAAATGGAAAGTTTTGAACTATTTATGGTTGCCACTGAAAAGGATACGAAGCCCGAACCAGTCAAGAAAGCTTTATTGTTACACCTGATCGGTGAACCCGCTCGAGACATCTACAATACTTTTGAAGTAATTGAAGATGAGACTGTAGACAAACACATTGAAAGGTTTCAGAATCATTTTATGCCTAAGTCTAACACTGTTTATGACAGATTTAAATTCTTCACAAGAAGTCAGAAAGACGGTGAAACGTTTGAACAGTACTATACAGATCTGAAGAATTTGGCCAAAGAATGTAAGTTTGACAACCTTCGTGAGGAACTCATAAGAGATCGATTGGTATGTGGCATACAGTCGGATCGAGTGAGAGAGAGACTTCTAAGAGACGCAGACTTAACTTTAGAGAAGGCAGCAAGCATCATTCGTGCTGACGAGCATACACAGAACCAAATGATGGATATGAAAGGACTACACATAGATGCTGCTAATAAAGTAAAGAGGACAGAAAATAGAAAGCCTGTTAAAAGTTCACAGGAGAATATGGCAAGGAACCATATAGCAAGTACCATTAAAGATTGCAGATCGTGTGGTAGATCTCATGCAAAATACAATTGCCCAGCATTTGGACAGACATGTCGAAAATGTAAAAAGAAAAATCATTTCGCTGCAAAATGTCTGTCGAAATATTTCAAGGCTGTTGATTTACTGGAAGATGAAAGTCAAGCAAGCCAAGTAAATGAGTTATGGTTTGAGGCAATTGGTACTGACAACAATGTCAGAATTTGGATGGTTGATGTCAATATTATGTGAAAAATAGTCAAAATGAAGATTGACACAGGAGCACAAGCTAATGTGATATCAGAGTCAACGTGGAACACCTTAGAAACTGATAGTCAGTTAAAACAGTCAAATACTACCCTACGAGCATTAGGGGATGAAGCATTAGAACTGAAGGGAGTTGCATCAGTCACATTTAAAGTCGGCGATGTAGAAGTTAAAGATGATCTATACGTGATCAAGAAAAGTATAAATCCTATACTAGGACTGAAGACATCTATTGCTTTAAAACTAATTGAAGCAAAGAGGAATGTCGAGGTACATGATGTCAAGCAACAGAATGAAGTTCCACAAGTGTTGATGAAAGAATATAAGCAAGTATTCGAAGGACTCGGTACATACAAAATGAAGTATCACATTAAACTAACGTCAGATGCAAAACCAGTTTTTCAATGTGCGCGCAGAGTTGCACCATCACTATATGAAGAATTGAAAAAGAAACTCACATAAATGCAACAAGATGGAGTGATCACAGAAGTTGATGAACCAACAGAATGGGTTCATAACTTGGTTATAGCAAAGAAGAAAGATAATTCTTTGAGGTTGTGTTTAGATCCCCGAGAACTGAACAAATATATAATGAGAGAACATTTCACTATACCAACATTTGATCAAATCAATAGTTCACTGGGAGCAGCAAAAGTGTTTAGTATACTTGATCAAAAGGATGCATATTGGCAAGTTGAGTTAGATGAGCCAAGCTCTTATTTATGTACATTCAATACTCCGTTTGGAAGATACAGATTTTTGAGAATGCCTTTTGGTATATCCTCAGCAAGTGAAGTACTACAGAAACGTGCTTATCAAGTATTCGGAGACATCCCAGGTGTACATATCATGTCAGATGACATGTTGATTGCAGCAAAAGATGAAAAAGAACATGATCAAATTTTCGATAATGTTCTGGAGAGAGCTAGAAAGAACAATGTAAAGTTCAACAAGAACAAGATACAATATAAACTTTCTGGTGTTAATTATCTCGGAAGACAAATTGGAGCAGATGGTATTCGTCCAGATCCAGCTAAAATCAAAGCAATAATGGAGATGCCAGCACCAACAGATCGCACAGGAATTCAAAGACTGCTAGGGATGCTGAACTTTCTGTCAAGTTTCATTCCAAACATGTCAACAATCACGTCCGTTGCGTGAATTGCTAAAGAAAGATGTATTGTGGCAGTGGAATGCAGAGCAAGAAAATGCTTTCCAGCTAATAAAGAAAACTCTTAGTGAAGCTCCAGTTCTGCAGCTGTTTAACCCTGAAAAACCAGTTACTATTCAGTGTGACGCTTCTTCTAAAGGGTTGGGAGCATGTTTAATGCAAGAAGACAAACCAGTTGCGTATCCGTCAAGATCATTGACAGAAACAGAGTGCAGGTATGCACAGATAGAAAAGGAAATGTTAGCTATAGTGTTTGCTACTGAACATTTTCACCACTATATTTTTGGACGAACTGTGACTGTACAATCAGATCACAAACCTTTGCAAACTATTGTGATGAAGCCTTTACACAAGATCTCACCCAGACTTCAGTTGATGATGTTGAGACTATTGAGATATCAACTAACAGTAACGTACACTCCAGGTTCAAAAATGCAAATAGCTGATACGTTATCGCGTGCGTACATCAGTGGTCAAGAACAATCAAATTCAGATGATGACATGGTTATGAGAATTCATAGCGCAACAGCACAGTTTCCGGGAAGTGATCAGAAGATTATTGAAATTAGAAGGAAAACTGAAACTGATGCTAAATTGAAAATATTAATTAATTATGTCAGAGAAGGTTGGCCAAAGTTGAAAACCCAAGTGCATGAAACAGTAAAGGTGTTCTGGTCATTTAAAGACAGTATTCACGAAGAGAATGGAATATTGTTTTACGAGAACAGAATCATAATTCCATCAAGTATGAGAAATGAGATTCTCGACAAGCTGCACACAGGTCATTTTGGTCTTGAGAAAACCAGGTCGAAGGCAAGACAGAGAGTGTTTTGGCCAGGACTGTCCAAAGATATTTTTTCAACCATAATGAAATGTTCAACCTGTGCAACATTTAAAAGGAACAATGTGAAGGAAAAATTGTTACCTCATGCTGTACAAGACAGACCATGGAAAAAGGTTGCGACAGATTTGTTTGAATGGCGAAACAATGATTATTTGCTAGTTGTGGACTATTTCTCAAAATACCCTGAAATAAAACGACTGGAGAACAAAACAGCAGAATGTGTTATCAGAGCACTGAAAGGTATTTTTGCTAGACATGGCATACCAGAAGAAATAGTGAGCGACAATATGCCATTCAACAGTTATCAATATAGAGAGTTTGCTTCTGAATGGAATTTCAAGATAACAACATCAAGTCCCAGGTACCCTCAATCAAATGGTCAAAGTGAGGTGTATGTTGGTATCGTAAAGCAGATATTCAACAAAGCATACAAAAGTGGAAAAGATCCATATCTCGCTATGCTAGAGTATAGAAATACTCCAATATGTGGACTGCCGTATTCACCATCACAACTGCTGATGAGTAGAAGTCTCAGGGACATAATTCCAACTGATCCCAAACTATTTGAACCATCGATAGCTGAAAATGCAAAGAAATTACTCAACGAACGACAGATGAAAAGCAAAGTAAAATACGATGCAAAAGCAAGACCACCTAAAGATTATTGTGTCGGAGAGAAGGTGAGAGTGCGTCTAGGACAAACATGGGAGAAAGCTGTCGTCATTAAAAAACATCCATCACCCAGATCTTATATCATTAAGACAAATGATGGAAAAACCTACAGAAGAAACCAACGGTTTTTAAACAAGAGTTTTGATGAAGACATCTCTGGGTACTATGATACGGATGAAGACAATGAACAACAAACTGTTAGAACAACCGAAACAGACAGTTATAAACCAACGTCTAGAGAACTTGTTGTGCCAGTCAAAACAACCAGAAGTGGCCGAGTTGTTAGGATCCCTCATAGATATCAGTAGGCCCTATTAAGAACTTTAAAAGGAAGGATGTGCTGATATATTACGTCATTGTTTGTTGTATAGGTTTTTGAGTGAATGAAAGAAAGAATGAACGGAAATAAAAGAGTTCTCTATGTCTACCTTGATGAAGACAGTCTCGTTATATTATTTATTGTTACTTTGTAATGTCTACAGTAGTTTATTAATCTGTGACAACAGAACAACCAAAATGTTCACGAAGCCCGACCATTAAAAGCATTTGTCCCTTCACAAAATGTGAGTTCAAATTTTATTATAACATTTGAACGAAAATGTCTGGACATCTGTAAACAGAGGTAAGACTGATTTAAGCTGATATCGTAGAATTTCGACTTTTTTCTCCGGGATCCTTTACGTAATGAGAATTCTATCATAATCGTAATCGGCATCATGTTATATTTATTCATTATCTAAAGAAACCATGGTTTACAGTAGCCAAGCGGCTTAGGCTGCTCGACCATCCCTTATTAATAGCACACAATTTTTTGCTATTACAAAACAAATTTTTATGATGTCACATTAATTATAATCCAAAAAGAAAACAAAAATCATGAAACACTGAAGACATTATTATCGACTAACACGCAACAGAAAAAGTACAAAAGAAAATTGAGGATTCTATTCCAGACCAAGTTTAACTCAGATTGTCATTTCTATTTCCGGTCGCCATACTAAAACAAACTCCTGAGGATACGGAGTAAAACAACAACTAAAAAAAAAAACTGGAATAAATCCGTTTGATGACCGCTAAAATCTGGCCCCAGGGACGAGATCTGCTTGAAAGCTCCAGTGTTGGTCCTTCCTGATTTACTTTGACTAACATTGGTGTGTGTGTCTTTGTGTGTGTGTCTGTGTGTGTGCGAGTGTGTGTGTGTTTCATTCTCTGGAATTCACGTTCTCAACGATATTACTTAAAAAGTTTTGGAAATTATTACAAATCAAGAAGGAATTGTTATAGGTTTAGATAGAAAGAGTAACTTATTAAATATTCCTGATATTCGTTAATGGCAAGTGGGAGAAATGAGTGAGGTCTTCAACCTTTTTTAACCCACCGCCCACTTTTCGTATATTTTCTCTTTAAAAAATCTCCAGCGCCCCCCTAACGGACATGTAATGGTAAAAAATAATACTTTTTAATCAGAAGGTAAATTGTACTAAAAGAACATGTATTGATTAATATTGGCATTGTAACTTACATATTGTTAATTAATCTTAAATTATTAGTAAAAAGAAAATAGCTAACAGGATATAAATAGAAAAGTTAAACTGATTGTCTTTAACTTTTTTTTTACATTAAAAATATCAATATTAAGGAAAAGCAAGAAAATAATATAATAACAAAATTATCACGAGACCAGCAGTAAGTATGCAAGTGAAACCCATCCCACAATCAGGACAGCCAAAAATCTACTAAATACTTGGTAACGAACAACTCTCATGAAAATATACACTGCTATACAAGATGAAACAGGGGGGAGGACACGCACTAACAATGTTATATTTCAATTGTATGAGGAACCACCGATAGTGACAGGAAAAAAAAGAACAGACTACGTTGGGCAGGTCACCTTGAAAGAATGCCAGATAACAGAGGAAAGAAAGATTTATACAGGCGAAAACCAAAAGGCAGGCGACCAAAAGCCAGACCCCGAAAGCGATGGATTGATGATGTGGAGGCAGATCTGCAACAGCTTGGGGTAAGGGCGTGGAGAGAAAAGGCTCAGGAGAGATCTGAATGGAGAGATGTGTTGAAGCAGGTCAAAGCCTTCCATGGGCTGTTGCGCAACTAGTAAGGATGGGTGAATGTTAAATTATAGAACACTACTATTTTTTACATTAAAATTTTATATTTAGTCTTATATTTAATTAAAAAAAATAATTAAATATACAAAACCAAGCTTGAACTAATGGGAACCTTGTGCCTCATGCAGTTTAACAATGTTAGAAATGTCAGGCTTTAAATTAGTCAAAGCAAGGCGTAGGTCTCCTCTAGTGGCTACATCAAGTCTATTTCTTTGTTTACTCATTATGTTTGTAACGGCACTAAATCCAGTTTCAGCCATACAAGTTGAAGGAAAAGCTAAAAATAGCAATTCCATTTTTGACCATAGTTTTGGGTATTTGACAGGAACAAATCGCTGCAGCCACATCTCTTCTGTGCCTCCTCTTTTGAAATTCATTTGACTGGTGATATCATTTTGTAGCTCTACCATTTCTTCCTGCAAATCAACTTAACATCGTTGACAGATGTTTCAAAAGGATTTATCATTCATGTTTCAATTTTCAAATTTATGACATCCTGGAAGCGAGTTGCAATTCGCTTCCTTGAGCATTTTCAGGTGAGTAGCATAGACGTCAATGTCCTCATGCAGTAATTCATTAGTCAACAAAGCGAGTTCTGGGAGATTGTAAAATTCCTTTCTGGAAATATTGTTTTAAAAGAAATTCAATTTCTCAATAAAAGAGACAACGGTCTGCTTTGTATCGATAAAGGTTAACTTCTTTCCTTGCAGCTGCAAGTTCATTTCATTCATTTTACGATAGATCCCTGCCAAAAAAATCTTTTTTAACCTTCTTCAAGTCATTGCAAACAGATACATTTTCCTGTTGCTTGAAAAATTCCAAAATTGTATTAAAAAGTTCAGCAAAACGAGCAAGACAATTCCCTTTGGAAAGCCCGCGAACCTCAGTGTATAATAAGAGTTTAACATGTTGCTCATTATTTGTTTCACACAGCTGTTGAAAGATGCGCTCATTTTTTAGCGGCCCCCGAAAGGGGAAAAGACGCTATTAGTTTTGTCCGTCTGTCTGTCTGTCTGTCTGTCTGTCCGTCCGTCCGTCCGTCCCGTTTAGTGCTCAGAAAGTAGAAGAGAAAATGAAAATCTGACATCACGATAATATAGAGCATTCAAAGTTCTGATGCAACGGCTACTTTTTTTTTTCTAAAAGCTCAAAATCTAATTTTTAAAAATATTTTATGCAAACAGTATTTAAAGAGAAAAACCTAATTAGTATGCAATATAAATGAAACCTACTTTAAGACAATTAATAATCTAATATACTGCATAGGTTTTCACATTTGTCTTTGTTCCAACATACGAGTAACATACCAGTATTTACTCGTAAAGTAATCAACTCATAAAAGAGGTGTGGCTTTTCATCGTTGGAGCTTTTAGATTTCGTTACTCTTCATTGTGTTTTGATTCGATTTGGATATTAAGTGTTGTTCTGTGTTTTTCTGTGCAAGGAGCACACTATTTTTATTCATTTTCTGTTTACCTTTTTTTAATTTCTTAACTTTTTTGTTTACTAACATGTCTATTAAGACATTCACGATTGAGAAAAAGGATCTGGAGGGAGGCCTCGTCCATCCTCCGGGGACCCTTCTTCTCAAACTATCCGGACAGGGGGCAGTCAGAGCCTCGATGGCGACCATCGTTGCCGCCTTGGGGCTCAGGCCGGAGGAGGTGGGTCCCCTGTACCGGTTCGAGAACCCGTTTTTGTGGTTTCTCGGCGTCTCCTCACCCGCGGTGAGGGGAAAGATACTGGGCCGAACCTTCGGAAAGGAAGACACTTTCAGGGTGGAGGTGACCACCCTGGAAGAAGAAAAGATCAAAATCACCCTCCACTGGGTGTCCCCCCGCATCTCTAAATCCAAAATGGAAGAAATTGTCAATAGTATGGCGGAGGATGGCTCCAAAGCAGAGGCCCACAAAATAGATGGGACAGACAAGTGGGTCAGCTGGATCAGACCAAAGAAGGGAGCTGAGCTGCCCCATTACATACAGCTCAGGTACGAGGATGACCCGAGAACATATAAAGTACTCATTACAACCCCGGGGAGGAGACAACAGTGCTGGCACTGCCAGAAGGAAGACCATTGGTCAAACCAGTGCCCAACCAGAACCACCCCTAGGGGTAATAAAAAAGAAGGGGTAAAGATCCCAGAACCCCCCAAAACATCATACGCTATGGCCCTAAAAGGAGGGAGTACAAAGAGTACCCAGGAGGGTGGGTCGGGGGAAGAGGAGGGATTTAGGGTAGTGGAGAGGAGGAGGAAGGCCTCAGATGGGCAGGGAGGAACTGGTAAGGATAAGGAACTAGCCCCCTCCCCCAAAAAGGTAGAAAGAGGAGGGAGCGCGGGAGGGTCAAACTCCCACAAAAGACTTAAACCAGAAGAAAAATTAAGGTCGGAGCCTGACACTCCGACCCAAGTAAACAGAAAGAGGACCCTATCGTCCTCCTCCTCTTCACTGTCTGATGGCCAGTGCGGTGAGGTAGAGGTGGAGGGCGAAATGAGAGAGGAGGGAGAGAGGGAAGTGGAGTTTCCCGATTCCCCAGGCCAATTGATCATAGATGAGGGGGACGACCCTGGCACACACTCCAGTTCATAAACACAAAAAGCAAATCAGAATAGTGGACCACACACAGACACACAAACACGCACTCATAGAATACGATAGAATGTTAACACGCACACACAACAACCCACCCACACGCAGACATGGCAGACATCACAATTCTCTCTCTAAATATCAGAAGCTTAAAGAACAAACACAAATATTTAGTACACTTAGCCAACACCTATAAAACAGACTTCATATATGTTCAAGAGACAAACACGCACACACGATACCAGGCAATGAAAATCACATCAGACATGGGTTTTGCGGGTGGGTACTTTAGTTTAGGGCAGAATAAAAGAGGGGCAGCTATTTTACAGACATCTAACAGATTCAAGGTTACATACACACACACAGAAAATAACGGTAGGGTAGTCATAGTTAAGGTAGAATCACAAAAACACGCATACACTCTAGTGAACATTTACGCTCCAGCTCAGAGTGCAGAAAGGCCTTTGTTTTTTGAAACTCTGAGCGAAGAGCTACACAGCCAACACGTAGGGGAAAAAATAATTTTAGGTGGGGACTTCAACTACATAGAAACGCAATTAGACAGGAAACACACGAACACGCAGGGTCCACCTCCTCAAACCCAAACTCAAACTAACGACTATCTCAAAGAGATAAAAGTTCAACATCAAATAGGGGACGCTTACAGGGGAGTGTACCCAAAGGGGAAGGATACTACAATGAAACATAGCACACACCCAGTGGAGACTAGACTAGATCGGTTCTACACACCGAATGACATTCAAATTAACGAAATAAAACACCTGGATGAGACATTGACTTACACAGACCACAAAGGAGTATTAGTTAAAATAGGGGGAGAGAATAAGGAGGTTAAAAAACATCGAAATTTTTGGAAATTTAACAAAAGTCTGCTTGAAGAACCGCAAATCCAAAAATCTATCGCAGACACGATCCAGAATTGCATAGGAGAAGAGGGAAACGAAGGGGAAATTATACAAATGTGGCCGGTACTCAAAGAGTCCATTAAACAACAAGTGATAGTTTTAGCAAAGATTAAAAGTAAAAAATTAAAAGACGAAGAGACAAGACTTAGAGACAGATTACAAACAACAACGAACGACATTGACAAAATAGAACTACAAGGACAGTTAGAAGACATATATAAGTATAAATATAAAGGGGCAGAAATCAGATGCAAGTACCCAAGTTTATCGGAATCACCAAACAAACTATATTTATCGGCAGAACAGAATGTACAGAAAGACAGGACAATTACAACAATAAAAGACACTGACGGAGAAGAAACACAAGACCACAAACGGATAAATGATATATTTTGCAAATTTTTTAGAGAAATATACAAGAAAGAACCGACAGCAGCAGACGCACAGAATTTTTTCTTAAACAATGTTAAAACAATAGTAGACGCAGACAAAGAAACCGCAGACAGACCCTTCACTCTAGCGGAACTGAGGGCTGCCCTAGACATGACCCAAAACGACAAATCCCCAGGTCCCGACGGTTTAACATACGAATTTTACAAAGCTTTCTTCCCCCAAATAGGACCGTTACTGATAAAACTATACACAGACATGTTAGGGAAAGGACAGACACCAAAAGACTTTAACCTCGCATACATTACTCTACTACCCAAAAAACCCGAAAATAACACCTCACCTAGCGACTTCAGACCAATTTCCCTATTAAACACAGACTACAAACTTATGACCAAAATGATTTTCCTAAGACTAAAACCCATAATCCCACTCCTAATAGGACAAGACCAATACTGCAGTAACCCTGACAAGAATATTGACGAACTAAACCACTTTTTAAGAGACATTATTTATTACTGCAAGGACAAGGACTTAAAGGCAGCCCTCATGTCCGTTGATCAAGAGAAAGCATTTGACAGAATTGACCACGACTACCTTTTTAAAGTACTACACAAAACTAACATAGACGAGACACTAACGAAATACATCAAATTGATCTACACAGATGCCGCAAGCCAACTGATCATAAACCAAAAACTTAGTGATAGGATCCCCATAAGAAGATCAGTCAGGCAAGGGTGTCCCCTATCCCCCTTCCTATACACCCTCTGCCTGGAACCCCTGTTAGAAAGTATAAGATTAGACTCAGAAATAGTAGGCATTAAAATCCCGGGCCCCATCCCCTTAGTTAAAATCAAAGCATATGCAGATGATACCACCCTGTTTCCCACCTCAGAAAAAGATGTTAAAAAGATGATAGAGAAATTTACACTATTTGGGAAGGCGAGCGGGTCCAAAATTAATTTTTCCAAATCTTCCATCATGCTCCTGGGGAGGTGGGAGGTCCCCCCAAACAAAACTCACGGGTTTAGAATAGAGACAGAAATAAAAATATGCGGCATCGTGTGGACCAGAGACCCGACACACTACGTGACGAAACAATGGGACGCTATTATTGACAAGACAAAAAACATTTTACAATTATTTCGACACACATCATCCACCATTTTTGGCAGAGCCATTTTAACCAACAGCTTAATTACACCCAAAGTCCTTTACCTGACAAACGCTGTAGAGCCACCTCCCAAATTCATAGACAAAATAAACAAAATAATTAGGAAATACATTTTCAGAAATACAATCACAAACATAAAACACAACACACTAATTCAAGACAAAAAAGACGGGGGGATTAGCCTACAAGACATAAATACAAAAATAAAAGTACAAAGGTTAAAATATTTAGGAAAAGTAGTTAGGTCCCCCGAAAAATTCCCCTTAACCTTGTACTATTTCGGCCTGAGGCTAAACAAAATTCTTCCCATCCAAAACAACTACCCCCATTTTTTCGGCACACACACTCACCCTTTCTACAGATCACTAGCTAGACATTTACAAAACAATGAACATTTAATACACCACACATCCAAAGACATCTACACAGCACTTAGAAACAAACTCAAAGAAAATTTAAAAATCAGAATAAAGTGGGGGAGAGAACTAGGAATAACAGTCAACACATATACAGACACATTCACGCACTTACACAACAAAAACATAACACCCAAAGCGAAGGAGGTGGCCTACAGGCTAACTTACAATATGACCCCAATTAAATTTAAGAAGAGAAATGTACACACATGTGCCTTATGTCATGCAGAGAATGGGGACAATGAAAATCATTTGTTCTTACAATGTAAAATGTTCGAGAATGTCAGAAGTACTATGAGAGACCTTTTGAATGCAAATTGTAAATGTAATGTTAATCTTAACTTAGCTATTGTTCTTAACAAGTTACCTATAAAATGTAAAAAGACTCATATATGTAATATAATAATAGTTTCAGAATACAGGAATCTAGTTTGGCGCAGTATAACTAAAGTTGTTCATGATAATATATCTGTACATCCCAATAAGTTAGACTTAATATTTAGGAAAACAATTGAACATAGAATAGATAATATCAGTTTTTAAAAGTGTTTAAATTAATGTACTTCATAAACCTACTAAACCCCAGCTCTGTTCATTTTTTTTTTTTTTTTACTTCACCGTGACATTTAATTTGTTATTAAGTAATATATTAATTAATGTTTATGTGAGCACGTAAACGTGTAAGGACCCTTTTAACAGAAAATTACCCAAGAACTGTTTTTTTCTTGACGAGAAGTAACACCTCTACAAGACTAATTTGTTTTTTCCCTGGTTACGTTCCTTTGTACACGTGATCTAAGAGAAAAGAACTCTTTTACTTTTGAACTAACGTACGTACAAGGACAACGCTTGGAGAACTAGGAGCCGTCCCAAGGGTGATTACAAGAATAAAACAATCGCCAGACAATTTGGACATATCATCTATTCCATAAAAACAATGAATTACAATAGTATTATTATTTTTATAGTATTATACTAAGTGAATGTTTAAAAAATTTTCCAACATTTCACTGACTCTAGAACCATGTTTGTTTATGCTATTGCATTGTATCCTTAACCTATCTATGTTACATATTTCCTATATCTACATTTAACGAAACTTAGAAAGAAATTTTGTTATATATCATACTGTCAAACATTATAAGCAAAACACGTACACCACAGTTATATATCACGAAACTAAGAACTGAAATATTACCACCCCACAACACTAACGTCAGAATGAAGACTTTTCAAAAATGAAGCAGAACTCCCCAAATTCTGACTCTAACAGACGGAATTGTCACCTTGGTGAGGAGGGAGTAGTGTCCCTGGTCTCAAGGGAGACAATGAAAAATTGTCAAAAAGGGAGAGCCAAAAAATTTAAATGACACCAATCTACAAACATACCAAAAGTATGAGAAAGTATGTTCGTGATATTCATCCCTTTATTCAAGTAGTATAATCTACAAACATATTGTTATCACTGGTGAAAAGATCCTTAAACTGTTTCTTGTACATCTGTTGCTTATTACTTGTTACTTATATGCATTCATTCTATTGACATGTTTTCCATTTAAATATATGTATTTATATTGTTATTAACAGTACCAAATAATGTAAGCTTACTTATAGAAATAGAAATTTTTTTTAAAAAAAAAAAAAAAAAAAAAAAAAAAAAATAAAAAAAAAATAAAAAAATGAAAGCCCAAAAAGAGGCCAACAGCCCGAAAAAGAGGCAGAGCCCAAAAAAGAGGCAAAGAAAAGAGGCAAAAGCCCAAGGATCCCTAGGATGTAAACAGCTCGACAACTGATGTCCAAAGCTAAAAAGCTGAGGTTTCCTAAAAAAAAAAAAAAAAAAAAAAAAAAAATTCAACTCATAAAAGAGGTGTGGCAGTTGCCTTGAACATCGGCTTTACAAGGCTAACGTTGAGAGATCAAAGCACGGAAGATGTATATTTTGACCGCTGGGGCACTAAATAAGATCTGTTGTTTATCTTTGATATAATTTTTAGCAGCGACAAAGAGAGTTTGTGTGATACACAAACTCAGAAGCGGCCCCCGTTGAGAGATCAAAGCACGGAAGATGTATATTTCTGTCGTTTATCTTTGATATAATTTTTTTTAAATGAACTTTTAGCAGCGACAAAGAGAGTTTGTGTGATACACAAACTCAGAAGCGGCCCCCGTTGAGAGATCAAAGCACGGAAGATGTATATTTCTGTCGTCTATCTTTGATATACTTTTTTTAAAATGAACTTTTAGCAGCGACAAAGAGAGTTTGTGTGATACACAAAGAGATCAAAGCGGATCTGACAGGAATCTGACTCCGACGGGGGCCGCCTCTGAGTTTGTGTATCACTCAAACTCTCTTTATAATCTTGTTTTGGCATGGGTTTTTAATTTATTTACAGTTTTTATAATCAGATTTAAAGATGAATGAAGTTGTGGGCTTAGTTGTTATGATGTTGCCTGTGAATCACACAATGAATAATAAACATTTCTGGATTTTCTTTTTTCATAAAACTTATGAAGCCTTTGTGGCGTCCAACCATTGATGGTGCTCCATCACTTGCACAAGCTACTAAATTTTGCAAAGGTATTTCATTATTTGCAAAAAATGTCTTTACTAAGGTAAAAACAGACACTCTTTTGTCTCACGGGTAAGTTTTTCAGAAAAGATAAGCTCCTCATTAACACTGAAATCATCATCAAAATATTGGACATAACCAAGTAATAATGAAAAATTATCATTCAATGTTGACTCATCTATTTGCAATGAAAATTTCTAGTTTGAAGTTTCCTTAAAAGTTGTTGCTTCACATCACTGGCCATTTCATCAATCCGTCTTTGAATCGAAGTGTCACTTAACGGTAATACGTTCTTAACCTCATTGGGATCTTGATGCATCACTGTGGAAATGACTTCTCTTAAAGTTTGGATAATCAATATTTCACCTACGGTGACTTTTGATTTTTTTTGCAATTAACTCTGCAATTTTGTAAGAGGCCATCAAACCGTCTTCTGCTTTGCTGTTTTTCTTTAAAATATTGTTTGTATAATTAATTGTATAATCGAGCGTTTTTTAAATTGCTCATGAATAGTTTTGAAATACTCAATGGACTTGTCCTTTTGTCAGGATGCAAGACATTCATATGTTCCTGAAGTCGACTTGGTTTCATTGCCTCATTGAAAAATGTTTTCATGCAAAGTAGACACAATGGAATACGTTTATCTTCAGGCGATTCTTTGAAACCCATGGAGAGATAATTTGCTGAATACTGGCGAGTTTTTTTTCTTGATCGACATTGTCAATGTAAAATGAACATTACACTCATTTATTTTAACGCTAGCTTTATTATTTAAACCATAAACATTGTTTAATCTATCTATATTATATTTCTCAAAAGAATTAGGTCAGACGTGCAACAAGCAACAACAAGTAAATAGGGAAGATCCCATGGCGCACGCACCACGGTGTGCATGGACCCAATCCGCACTATTATATTCACAAAATAGCATAGCATGCGGCGCAACGCTATTTTGTGAATGAATGTGGTGTAGCCTATATAATTCTCTTCTTCTTTTAATATTATGACAAAGTAAAATAAGTATTTTAAGATTATTGTGTCGTATGACTATCGAAACTAGAACAACAATACACAGATAGAGTCTACTCTCAGGTTTGACTTTAGAAGTACTTTAATTAATATCACAAATTACGCATATTCGTTCATCAGACATGATTACGAAAGGTAACTAATCTCTCTATTCCTAGATCTAGATCTAAAACTCGAATTCAACTATTTGAACTTCTCTTCGCAGAGATAGTTTTATGCTTTAGCACATGGACATACTAATTATAGTCCGTTTAATAAAATTAACATTCAAATTTGTTTTTCTAAAGCATTGTTACATGAGTGCATCTATATTCTTAATATCGCGTAAATTAAGGTCGATTAGCCATTTTGTTAGCTCCATTCATAGTATTTTTCATTCATGAATTCACGCTATCGCTTTACTTATAACAAGCAAATGGGAAGATCCCATGGCGCATCATGGTGTGAATGGGAAATATATTTTCATTCACAAAATAGCATAGCATATTTTTTTTTACTTTAAAAAGATTTGAATAATGTCCGGAAATTTCCAGGACTTTTTCGACCGGCGGCATAGCATTTAATAACATTTCAGGAGATTTCCAGGGGGCTCCTGGTAAATCAAGAGGACGCGGGAAATCTTTTATGTTTTATAAAATGGTTCAATTTCATAATTTATGCACCTGAAAATAAGCACGGGTCCAAAGAAAGTTCGGGACCCACTGTGGTCGCATATGTTGTAGTATTTTTTATTCATGAATTCTCTTATAACAAGTAAATGGGAAGATCCCATGGCGCAGCATGGTGTGAATGAAAATGGTGTATCCGAATCCGCACTATTTTCATTCACAGAATAGCATAGTCATAAATAAATATAGACTGGAAAAAGGAATTAACTTCATGTAAATTGATTTAACAATTCATACACCTAAAACATTAGCACGGGTCCAATGAAAGTGTTGCAGTGCCTAAGGCCTGCCCTGGAAAATAGCGGCGTATGCTATGCCGCCGGTCGACTAGTATTATTTATTATATAACTATGTTACTGTAGATATAATAAACTATAATTTAAAAAAGCTTATTACCTTCTTTATTTATCAATCTACAAAGTGTTTTACGCGCTTAAAACTGTGAGCAAAAAAAAAAAATTACACTTTCTGCTACAGTAAAAACAAAAATAGCAATTGGTTTTATGAATCAGAAACAAGGAATTCCCGAACTCTAAAAATAAAATGATTATTTGTCTATATATACTTCGCCAGTGCTGATTTCAGGAAAATGTTCTACGTTGAAAACGTTTTTCATTTTTTTTTCTTTTGATTCTTCTCTGCGCCACCGATTGCCCCTTATGTGTCCAGCGCCCCCTTACCGCCCACTTTTGTGCCAATCGCCCCCGTTCCGCCCCTTTGGCTCCCAGTGCCCCCCAAAATCTCGAAATCGCCCCCAAGGGGGTGATATCGCCCCCGTTGAAGAACACTGCGGCCTAGGCTGTAGTCTTTTATTTGGGATTGAATTATGGCACCGAGACTAAGGTGCGCTATATGAATTTTAATTGATTACATGTTACATATCAACTTGTGTATTATGTCAATTATGATTACTAGCTGTCATACCAGAATTCATTGGGCTTATTTCATATCATGTTATTATTAGCATTCATTAAACTGTTAACTTTATAAAATTGTTGTTCAGCTGATATAAGTTGGCAATGTTCAGTTGAATGACTTATAGCCCTCATTTACTTGTTCATGCCGTTGCATTATGTATAGCTGAAACTGTTCAGTGAGAGGGTAGGCCCGGGCAAGACTTTATACCCTAGACGTCGAGACGAGTCCACATCCTCAAAACCCTCCCTGACAATGATTACGTCATACGCGTCATGCATTCAGTCATGCATATTAACCAATGACTTAAATGGCTAGCTCAGGCAATCCATTCCATGCTCTAATAGCGCTAGGGAAGGAGGAGCCCTTGTACACATTTGTCCTAGTATATGGGACGGGGAATGTGCCTTTCTCTTTGTGTCTTTCTGAGTATCTCGGGGTAAAGCGACTGGGTATCGAGCTCAAACCCTGTTGACCATTCAGGATTAGCAATTCGTAATGTTAACAACATTTCGGTGACCAGGAGTTGTCTACAGTCATCTAGACCAGGGGTAGGCAAATTAAGGCCCGCGGGCCACATGCGGCCCGCCAAAGTGTTTTATGCAGCCTGCGAAAATCTAAAAAAATCATTGTAAATATCTAGAGATATTAATGAAACTTTTGATTCTTATCATTTGCAATGAAGAGGCTAAAGAAATATTGTCTCCAAACGTCTTTCTATAGTGTGTTTAAAAAATGAAGATTAAATTAAATAGCTATATTCTATAAATTCAGTAAAAGACATAAGTCCTGGCCAGTATTTATTCAATGCTATGGAGAACTATGTTGAAAGAGTTGGGTTGGCTTGTACAAGATGGCAAGGGTAACAACTGATGGAGCTTTGACTGAGAAAAACAACTTTTTAATATAAAATAAAGAACATATCCCAACCATAAGTTAGTAACTGGAAAGTTTGCACATATCTACATTAAATTCACATGATAACGATGGGCATATTATGACAATTTTGCTCAGGTACCGTGATTGTTAAATGGCTAGCAACTATCAGTCGCAAAGGAACTACAGTTTGATAATACAGAAAAGGAATAGAGAAACTTGTACTCAATGTTATTGTTCGAAGTTCATTAGGTCTTTAATAAATTGTAAAAATTTATTTTTCTTTTCATTTGTATATTCTTATTTTATTAGGGCCACCAAATTCACTTCGCCTATAAACTCCAATTCTAAAAAGACCAGTCCCATCTGGCGATTCAGAAAAGCATGTGAAGATGTTGAATTAAAACATTCTGGTGTTTGGTAGCACAGTTGTATTCACTGGCCAATTATTAGATCAATATGGAATTTAAAGGAAGAAATCGTTAGGTTCCTTGGTGAACATTGACTGTGAACTTTTCTTAACATCTCCAATGAAGAGTTGAAGACAAACTTCATGTTTATCATCGGATGCATTTTAATTTGTTGTTTGTACAAGAAATGTATGTAAATTTTTTCAAATAAAGCATATATATATATATATATATATATATATATATATATATATATATATATATGCGGCCCGCCAGGTCCCCAAATTTCATTAATGCGGCCCTAGGTTAAAAAAGGTTGCCCACCCCTGCTTTAGAAAAACAAATTTGAATGTTAATTTGATTAAATGGACTATAATTAGTATGTTCATGTGCTAAAGCATAAAACTATACTTGCGAAGAGAAGTTCTAATAATCTTCTTAGAGTTGAATACGAGTTTTAGATCCAGATCTAGATCTAGGAACAGATTTTAGATGTATAAATTATTAAATTAAACCATTTAATAACATATAACAGATTTCCCGCTGCCTCTTGATTTACTAGGAGCCCCTGCGATATCTCCTGAAATGTTATTAAATATAGACCTACGAAAAAGTACCTGGAAATCTCCGGAAATTATTGAAATCTTTTGTAATTCAATAGTATATATATATA
>JADKLZ010000130.1:8431797-8465034 GCA_021533235.1 Biomphalaria straminea
TTAAACAAACAAATTGAATGGGAACGTTGGCTTCGCATGGTTTTTGAAAGTTAGATACATTTGGCTCATAACTTGTTTTTAGTTTCAAACACGTCTCTAAACCTTCAATTTCTAGTTTACTTTTTAATTTGCTTACAATTATATTCATGAAAAAAAAAAGCTTTCTCGCACGAATATGGCGATCCGAAGATTGCCAGCAATCTAAATGCCCTCACTCTAGCAATTTGGAAGATTCTTCCATGCGCCGAACCAACTAGCGGCATTTCTTTGAAAACTGTCCACTTTTGTTGCGTTTCGTTCATAAATTTCTGGAGCTCTAACTTTTCTAACTGGATTTTTTAACTCTGTAAATTTTCCATTCCATAAAGCTTGAAATCCCTTATTAATTCCAAATGAATCAATGTGGATTTGTAACTTTTTGTTTTAACAGTATTTTTTTAGGAATGGTTAAATGTTTTGTTGGTTTTGAACTGCTCAAATCTGTCAAAAAAAAATATCTTTGATTTTTTAAAACTGCGCTCAAGTAATTCGTGTCAAGAGTAGCTCTGATTTTATTGCGATACTGCTTTAGACATTGAAAATGAAGTGACACAGCTCTCAATATCTTCTGCGAAAAGAGTTAATGTTTCTTCAAAAGAAACCAATTCTTCTACCAAAACATAAGATGGGTTTAGTTTTTTGCAGTGTCAGCTAATTTAATTTCTCTTCTATATCAAACATAAAATAAAATTTTTGCAAATGTTTGTCAATTTCTAATACAGTGAGATTAGTGCCTTTTTCATTTAGGAATGTATTTATTTCATTCAAGCACATAGCAAAACGTCTAAACACCTTAGCTTTGGCAAACTATTGCACTTTATTAGGAAGAATGAGCTCAGAATACCAAGTCTCTATTTTGTTTAAGAATTCTTTAATTTGACGATGGTAGATTGCTTTGGACAAGATGCTGTTAACAATCTTGATTGCCGAATTCATTACCTCAACTATTTTTGATTCGTTTTGGGTACATAGTGCTTCTTGTGTGTATTATTCAGTGAAACGTAAGGATTTCATGGTTTATTATGCTATGAAGAATCGTTGTTACCTTTAATTTTTTCCAGTCATATTTTTGGCTTCATCAGTTGCTATTGAAATGATTTTATTTAAATTGATCTTATTGTTTTCAATGTATTATTGTACCTCCAGTTTGTTCCAAGGTAACAATCCTTTAAGTTATTCTTTTGGACCATAAGAAGACATATAACTGACTAAATGAGCAACTTGTGCCCTGTCTTTGATTTTTTTTTTCAGATTTTTGGTCTGTTTTTTTTAAATCAACAGTTCTTCGGATGAACAAAGGAAGCAGTCTTTGACATACTCACCATCTATTAATTGTTTGCCTTTTTGTGCAATTTCTCGGGTTGCCGACCCCTGGCTTAGGGCCGTCAAGAAATATTTAGCATCGACATATAAAATCTGGACTTATGAAGGGCCCTATATCTAATTACAGCACTGTTCTTAATTATACATGTTTATTATTAATTCATTCATCTCTTTTACGTTTAAACTTATATCCCTTAGTCTGTTGACCGTTGGGGCACAACACAAGATTTGTCGACCGTCTTTCTCCATTCCTCTCTGTCTTTGGCCTTAATAGAATCTATTTCAATATCAGGCCCGTCCATTCTTTTACTTTGCCTTCCCATCAATTTCTCTGTCTGCCTCTTCTTCTTTTTCCTGGTACTGTTCCCTGAAGGAACGTCTTTTTCAAGTTTCAGTTTGCAGTATTTGACAATAGTTGGCAGGTCATCGTGAGGTCCAATCGCTGTGTAATAACACTGTCTCTAATCTCTTTGTTTTAGGTGTGAATTAATCTAAGTTGGTTGCTTTCTGATAGGAAAGCCTCTTTAAAGAATGCAGTTCAACACACACACACATACAGCTAATGACATCATCAATTAACTATTTTAGTAGCACTGACACACACACACACACCTAACAGTGAAATGACATCATTAAGGGCATGTTATTTTTTGGTAACAACATTTCTCAGGAAGAGGAGGAGGAACCAATCAATTTCTTCATCGGTTGACTTTTGTGATGAAGTCGCCTCTCTGCAGGGTCAGAGCTCGGGGGATGTTGACCAATTAATTTCATCTCATTGACTGCTGAACATAAAAAAAAAACAAAAAAAAAAACAAGTTAAGTGGCAACGCTCGCAGATTGCCGCAATCACCGAACATTCCCGAGGAAATGAACTATATAGACGATGGGAAAGAAGATTAAGTAAACAGATATATGTACATATTTTTAAAATATTTAAAAACACCAAAGGTTATCTAAGGGGAAGAACCACAAAATCACAGCCATATATCTCAATACTGCATGAATAAGTTTCCTTTTTTCTATTTAAAGCAAAAATAATTAATTACCGTTAATTGATTAACTAGCTGATTAAGTTTTTGGTTATCGATTCTGAAAAATTATTCTAAATTTCAACTTGATTCGAGAATGGGAAGGGGGGAGAACTAGCGCGTGGCGCAATTGAACCAGACAGACAGACAGACAGACAGAAATGAGTTGGTATAAACTTTGTAATAAGCTGAGTGAAGGTGCTACAGTAGAAGAATGTTAGTGTTTTTTTTTTTACAAATATTTTATTCTCGTTTGTTTGGTCTCTTGCCTTATAAAACAAGGACGTTCCAAGCTATTAACAAAACATAATTACGTCCTATATATATTCATGTTTTAATGTAGTCGTGCATGGCATATATAGCCTTCAACTCTCCAAATAAACGGTTTCCCTGTCCTGTCTCTGTTGAACATTCCATGGTACAATTGTAATGGCTCTAGGGAAGAATAAGCATTAGAATATGGTATTAGAAATTTGCATTTATGTTTTAGTTTTTTTTTTTCGAGTATTTAATTTTCCGTTGTGTTTGTATTTGCAACTCATTGTAACAGTGATTTTTAGAACGTTAGTTACAAAGCTTTGAATCATACCCTCTTAAATTGCCTCAGCTTTAGTTAACTAAGACAGACCATATTACCCCAAAAAAAAAAACAAAAAAAAATAACTTAACACTCTGAAAAGCTACTTAGGAACAACGGAGATGAATTGAACGCTATTTTTCTTAGCATAGACTGAAAAAAAAAGCTTACATCTTAGAAGTAAAAATCTGGTTAGATGAAGAAGAATTCACAATTGCCATGAGTTAGAATTTTTAAATTCCCTTCTGCAGCGCAAGAATTTTAGGAAAGAAACGCAAGAGGTCTAGGCTAGAACTGCTGGAGCCTGGCTAGATGTTTAGGCTAGAACTGCTGGAGCCTGGTTAGATGTTTAGGCTAGAACTACAAAAGGGTTAGGCTAGAACTACAAAAGGGTTAGGCTAGAACTGCAAGAGGTATCTAGTATCCTTCCTACCTGAAGAAACATCTGAAACATAATTTGAGTCAATGTTAACAACCACCAATACTCTCATTAAGTTCAGCGTCACAGACTTAGGTTCACAGAAACAACGGCACGATAACAACACATCAAGACATCACTGTGTCGGATTCAATACCTATTAGAGGCAGAAATAGGAACTGGTGTCGGAAGCGTCGCTAGCGTTGGTGTAACGGGGTGCGGTTAGCAAGTGGTATCATCCTCCCGACACTTACAATCACATTTTTTTTAAATTTTCCAAGTAAATTTTATCATTATTATCAAATGTGGAAAAGCGTATTTGGGCACCTAGCTGATGTTCTTTTAAAAAATATTGATATTTGGGCACACACCCCCAAAACATCATTATTTTATTTTCATCCCTTATTATAATAATAATATAGAATAATAAAATATAGAAATATACGAAATAATAATATATAGGGTCCCCCGGTGCGGTCGGCACCCCTCGTACCCTCTCCTAGCGACGCAGCTGTCAAGAGTTGAAACGTTGTTTTGTTTTCATATAAAAATTGTTTTGCCTTCAATATGAGAGTCGTAGTATGAGAAGAAAGGAAAAGATGAACAAGCATCGCGATAGAGGGAGAGTTTGAAAATGAAAGCTAAAAACTAAAACAAAAAACGACACGGGCTTACAAAACGTCAAAACTCACTTGCCTACACAAATGAGTTCCAAGGCACTCGCTTTTTTTTCGAATAATGATAAAGAGAATGAGCAATCGAACATTGTATGGAGGAAGAAAGAAAATAACATGAAATCATGCGTATGTTCAGATTGAGCATTTAAAAAAAAGAAAGACTGAACAACGTCTTGGCGTGATGGCTGCATGCCGTACAGGTAAACAGTGATAAATTATTGTAACCAAATAGAACATCAAACTATGTAAACATACTTACATAAAAAAAGACTTATTCATTAGCATTTGGAGTTTGTCTGAATGAGAAACAAATTCGTCTCATAACCTCAAATATTCTCATGAGTTTTTCTTGGTGAATGAAATATCTTTATGATCTTCCTCTTCATCTTTTTAATTGTCCTAAGAGTTGAGTCTAAGACTCTTGGAACTCTAGACTTACAGAAGCTTGCACCCATCTGCCTGTCTGAACAAACTTCTGTCTAAGAAAGATCCAAGCAAAATGTATTCATTACAAGCATATTACCAATGGCTCGTAACTATAGATGGCTGGATTAGAAGTGAGGCCAAAGGCCGAGCATACCGGGAGACCTTCCCATGTTCCTTCTCTGTACCATATACAGCCGCGCAGGTGTCCGCCCCTAAGATAAATATGTTTTTGTAGGTGCATGCGCATGTGTGTGTGTGTGTGAGAGAGAGAGAGAGAGAGTAAAAAGAGAAAAAGCAAAAAAGAGAAAGATATAGCATGTAAAAAAAAAGTGAGGAAGAGAAAGTGAGAGAGAAAGAGAGAGAACGTTAAAGGGAAGAGTAACAGAAAAAGAGAAAGCGAGATTATAAAAGAGAGAGAAGTTATAAGAAAAAGAAAGAATGTAAAAAAAAAAAAGAGACAGAGAGAGACAGAGAGATCTTTGTTAGCTTATGTGGCAATGACGAAGTGTAGGATTTGATCTCGGGACCATTGCGACGAGAGTCAAAAATCAACCACTCGACAAAACTGTCAGAAAGACGAAAAAAAATAATTAAAAAGATATTACAATGGTATTTTAAAAACGGCGTTGTTCCTCAATAAATTAGTCTTGCAGCTTGCTACCATTTAGGAACTATGAAAAGCGTGGCGGAAGTAGCTCTCAATCGTAACTGCTGACAATGTATTCATACGCTCATGCAGTATACTCGATGTTCTGTGTGGCAAGTTATTGTTCCCTTATCTCGGAGACAAACCGCGCAATGTTTTCCAGATCAGGCAGTTCTCCGTATAGTTTTTCTTCTATAGGAGGGTTTTGGGGCCATCTTCATCTTCCGATTTTGGGACTATACTTTAAAATTGCCGCTTCACCAAATGCTATAAGCACCATACAAGTGCTATAAACATTTCAGAAAGTGCTGTAAATGCCTCTGAAAGTGCTGTAAACGTCTCAGAAAGTGCTATAAACATTTCAGAAAGTGCTATAAATTTCTCAGAAAGTGCTATAAACATCTCAGAAAGTGCTATAAACATCTCAGAAAGTGCTATAAATTTCTCAGAAAGTGCTATAAACATCTCAGAAAGTGCTGTAAACGTCTCAGAAAGTGCTATAAAAACCTCAGCAACCCACTCCTTTGTTATCTGCAGTCATCATTCTAGAGCATTCGAGTTTGGGATTTTTTAAAGCTCTGTGTCCTTCAATTAATAAAGCATTTAAAAAATCCGTTTACGATATCACGAGAAATATGGATTAAAGGACCTTCATGGGGAAATCGCTACGGGCAGTGTTTCTCAAACTGTTTTCTTAACAGAACGCTTTACACATTCTGAGTATTTAGCGGAACACTTTGCTTATTTTCTAGAGAAATTATTTCACGTGGTAGCCTACTAGTTAATTATTCCATTATATCATGGAACACCTATTTAGGCCTCGCGGAACTTAAGGGTTCCGCGGAACACAGTTTGAGAAACACTGCGATAGTGCATTTGGGGGGCGACACGTGTGATCAGTCATGAATGGTTCCATTCATTCAATGTTTATTGTTAATCTCTGTGTCAGATTATATTAAATAGATTGAACAAAAAAACATGATTTCGTGAATTCCTTCTGTTGATACACATACTTAAAAAAAAAAGATCAGGTCGACCTTTCCATGCTTCGTTAGTAACGCCTTCAATATTAGTATACATTTTATTTCCTTTTGTAAATAGTTAATATATAAATATGGGCAATGGGGGTGGGGGCAGAGTGGTAAAGCATTTGGCTTCCTGAGCTCAAATCCAGTTGAAGATAGAACTTCAGGATTTTTAAAATGCCCTTGATTCCACCCTACTGTAAATGGTGTCTAGCATTAGTTGGTCACAGTGTCTCAAGATATCCTCATTGATAATTATTGAATATATGGGTCGCACGAAAGATAAAAGAAAACAAGTTGTTGAACAACATTGCTATTTTTGTAAATTATTTGTAAATTATTTGTTATAAAGGAAAATACATTCCTGCGGTTCCTTCTATTGTACATAGATTATAACATGATTTCAAAACGAATAAAGCATGAACAATTCCAGAAACATAGAAATCGGAACAATTTAATTGTACCTTTACCTATCTCTTAGTCTGTGGACCGTTGGGGCACCATGCAAGATTTGTCGACCGTCTTTTCCCCATTCCTCTCTGTCTTTTGCCTTAGTTAGAACCTCTTTCAATGGCAGGCCTGTCCATTTTCTTATGTTGTACGTAAAAGGACACTTTGGACAATATTAAGAAATGGAAACTGTTTACTGTGTATCTAGCGAAGATATGTTATAGTACGCTGTTATTACAAATTTGAAAGGTTTTATATAAAGTTTATGTAATTTTCTTAATTGTTTCCACATAGAGCTACTTTTATGCTTAAAGCACGTCAAGTGATCATCATTATGTTATAGGGTTCAATTTTGTGGAAAAAAAAGGGGAGGGGGGGATTATCTGGGAGAAGGTTTGCGTGCTTCCTTTTCAAAAGCTATTTTTTTAAAATCTACTCGAGTCTGAATTCGAACTCAAGCCTCCGCGATGACAGGCCGACGTGTTAGCTACTGAGCCATTCAAGTACTTGCACTTGAAGCCTATGAATAGAAGGTTTACAGTCTATGGTTAGTTAAAATTTTTGAGCAAACAACTAAATACAAAGGTTATCTCCCCCTAATTTAGGACCATAGATATAAATAATTATACACTGGAAAAAGGAAGTAAATTCATGTAACTTGAAAACATGTATATCTATTGTATTCGGATTTTCGAATAATGAAAAATTTAAAAATTGCATTATCTTCAGTCTTAGAGATTAAACAAAACTCATAGACATAAATAAAGTACACACAAACGCCATTCACAAATTTTCGTTTCATAAAACTCTCATATTGGCCAGTCTATATTTATTTATTCTATGCTTATGACATTTTCTATATAAAACAAAATCACGGCGAAGCATAATTGTGCAAAGTTTTCACCTTGATTTGAGAATGTGGAGTGGGAGAAATCAAGTGTACAAGATTCCTGTAAAAACTCAACAATTCCAAATGACAAGACATTATTCAGCACTGTAACAGCCACCACATCGAAACACACAGCCTTTGTTTCACACACGCATGCACACACAGGTACTTTCACACTCACACACACACACTGCAGTGCATCATTGCTTGGCGCCCTGACCAAAAGAAAACGTTTTGATTTAAAATAAAAAAAAAATACAGTGATTCATGAAACTTCTTTTGACCCAACGCCCCCACAAGAAACATACATAACTTCCTCCCAGCAAACACACATCTCCCCGCACTCTTTCTCCTTCACACACTCTCACACTCACACACACACAAATTATCTAGCAGCAATCAGCGTGGGTGATTGCGCGGGGGGGGGGGATTCAGATACACCGCTACAAAATCATAAGTCTATTTGAAGATCTTTTGTTTTTCAATTCGATTTATTCCGTAGCCTTAAATAATTTATTCGCATTGACTGTGCCACAAGGCCTGCCAATGTTTATTCTCCTGTACATTGAACTAAATCATACGACAAACAAACATATCTATCAATTACTCTATTAATGGAATCCCCAATTAATTAGCTTTTTTTAAAATTCTTTTTTTTTAAATAAGAACCTTAAAACAAGTACATTTGGGTTTTCTTTTGGGTTTAAAAATCAAGATTTGTTTTTATGTTGTTTAAATTGACAGCCATGACCTGAGCGTATTGTTAGGAGAATCCTTTCACCTTCACTGACCCCATTGGACCGTTAGGGCACCACAC
This sequence comes from Biomphalaria straminea, assembly GCA_021533235.1. NCBI lineage: Eukaryota > Metazoa > Mollusca > Gastropoda > Planorbidae > Biomphalaria > Biomphalaria straminea. Next base: position 8,440,116 of record JADKLZ010000130.1, read on the forward strand.
AAGATCTGTTGACAGTCTTTCTCCATTCCTCTCTGTCTTTGGCCTTAGATAGAATCTCTTTCAATTTCAGGCTTGTCCATTCATTCGTGCTATCGTCCCATTGCTTTCTTTGTCTGCCTCTTCTTCTTTTTCCTGGTACTGTTCCCTTAAGGAAGATCTTTTGTGATCCCTGAGGAAATTGTAAAAAGACCATAAAGTTCGTTTGCTTTTTTTTTTTGAGAATAGTTAGCAGGTCATCGTGGGCTCCAATCGCTGTACTAATCCTGTCTCTTATCTCTTCGTTTCTGATGCGGTCTTTGTATGTGACACCTAGGATCTTTCTGTAGCATCTCAATTCCTATGCTAGAATCCTCTTCTCTAGTCCTGGAGCGTCCATGTAGCGCATCAGTTTGATTTTTGTAAATGTATAATATTGGTCTAGGATACAAACTTTACAAGAGTCTAGTGCGTTTAATACAACGAGCAAAAGCATTGTCTTGCCAGCGAATAATTTTTTGTAGTATATAAAATATAGGAGTAGTAACAATAATAAATAGCTGACAGTTGTATACCCTAGTTTATAGTATAACAAAGTATTTATTATGCTAACGTTTATGTGTTTGTTCCTCTGTTTGGGACCCCTCAACTCAAGAAAACATTAAGAAACTAGAACAGACACAAAATAGAGCAGTGCGATTCATAACAAACGAATATTCACATTTCACTAGAGTAACACCTTTAGTAAAATCACTAAATTTAGAAAGCCTTCAGGATAGAAGACTTAAGAGTAAAGTAGCAATTATACACAAAACACTAAACCATAATCTCCAAATACAAAAACAAAACTTAATAAAATACTCAGAAAGACACAAAGATAAAGGCACATTCCTCATCCCATATGCTAGGACAAATCTGTACAAATGCTCTTTCTTCCCTAGTGCAATTAGAGCATGGAATGGCTTGCCTGAGCTAGCCAGGAAAACCAGTGACTTGGCAGAATTTAAGTCACTGGTAAATATGCATGACTAAATGCATGACGCGTAGGACGTAATCATCTTCTTTTTTGAAGTAACGTCTGTATTATATAAGATAAGAAGATATGTGTTAAATTTTGTTATTTATCAAAAGTGTATAATCTATCTATCCTCTCTCTCTATCCTCTTTTTCTCTCCCTATCCTCTTTTTTTCTCTTATCCCCTCTCTTTCCCTATTCTTTTTCGTTCTCTATCTCTCTTCTACAATTTTATTTATTTGTTTAAAAGGTTCTCTGCAAGGGTAAATAGATTTATACTGGAATCTAACCTTTTTTTTTCATTTTTACACCCATGTTGGATGCATTATGTCAAAATAAAACATCAACATTTTTTTTTCTTTTATGATTTCAACTTTCTTTCTATTTCACACACACACACTCACACGCACACACACATTTCTTAAGGTAAATACGATGAAGACGTTGAGAAAGCCAGACAGATGTAGAGAGAGTGAGAGATAAATAGAAAGACTGAGAGAGAGAGAGAGAGAGAGAGAGAGAGAGAAACAGATTGAATGAGAGAGAGAAAGAGAGATTGTAACAGGGAGAATGAAAAAGAGAGAGTTTTAAGAAGAGATTGAAAGAGATTGAAAAAGAGAGAGAGAGATTGCAAGAGAAAAGATTGAAGAGAAAGATAGATTCAAAGAGACAGAGAATGAAAGAGAGAAAAAGAGAAAGATTGAAATTAGAGATTGAAAGAAAGATATATATTGAAAAAAAGAGATTGAAAGAGAGATATATTGAAAGAGAGAGAGAGATTGAAAGAGATAGAATGAAAGAGAGAGAGATTGAAAGATAGAGATTGATTGAAAGAGAGAGATTGAAAGAGAGAGATTGAAAGAGATAGAATGAAAGAGAGAGAGAGGTTGAAAGAGAGAGATTGACAGAGATAGAATGAAAGAGAGAGAGAGATTGAAAGAGAGAGATTGAAAGAGAAAGAATGAAAGAGAGAGATATTGAAAGAGTGAGATTGAAAGAAAGAGATTGAAAGAGATAGAATGAAAGAGAGAGAGATTGAAAGAGAAAGATTGAAATAGAGAGGTTGAAAGAGCGAGAGATATTGAAAGAGAGAAATTGAAAAAAGAGACATACAGATTTCAAACAAACACACACACACAAACACCATGAATCATAAAACACGCTACCTTACAAAAAAAAATTCCTCCATGTCTTGAGAAAACAGGAGTGTCTGAGCCATCAAGGGCAGAAAGTTTCTCTCTCTGTTTTCTTGTTAGAACTTTTTTTTTCCCTCACATGTTCATAATTTCAACTTGAAATAGTTTCCAAAGAAAAACTCTATTAAAAAATAAATAAAATTGTACAGACTGTCAGAGTTCTATATCTAAAGGATTTTATCTTACTCCAAAAATTTCGTGCTATGATATATCATGTTGGGGGGGGGGGGACATGGCTGTTTGTCAAGACATTAAACTTTTGGTAGGCGAAAAAGAAAGCAAATACAAATATATTTTGTAACGGACATGACCTATCAATTATTACGTAATAAGGTCAGGGATAAAGTTAAAGTTATCATGTCATTCACTTCAGTTAACACATTGTATTTACTTCCTTTTTTTTTATAACGCTTGTATCAACTCTGTCTATCTGGTAAAAAGTTTGTAAACGTTATTTCTCCTACACCCAATCTCGGATCAAGATGAAATTTTGTACATTCATTTTGTTTACCTGACAACACTAGAATCAATTTAAAAAAAAATCAATTAGTTATTTAACTATTAGTAATAAATTGTTTGTTTGGTCTCTCGAATAAGGGAAAGATATAGAACTTGACTAGAGTGGTGGTATACGCTGAATTAATTCCCTTTATACGTCGCAGCTTCAAAGTAATTTTATACAAACAATAGATGATTATACATTCTTCAATTTTCAGAGGCTTGAGCCATCAGTTCAAATTCAGGTTGTTCTCCTTTTTTTGTAAATGATTTTAAAAAGATTAAGGCACCACGGGAATTATTTATTAATGACATAACATAAAATTGTAAAACACACAAACAAACGTACACCAATAGCGCTTGATGTGCTGGGACGCCATACATTAGCGTCAAGTTAATTACCCCAAAAATAACAAACTACAAACAATCAAATATGTTCATAGGATGAATGCAACGAAGTGTGAAATATGCATACTAGTGAGGTCAAACAAAAAAAAAGCAGCGCTAAGATTAAACTTGTTATCGCCGGCATTGTTAGCATGCGTAGTTCAAACCTCATTTGTACAAAGTTTTAAACCAATGTCGAGCTCGTCAAAGTAAAAAAAAAGTAAAGTAATCTCCCTTTCCAGCCTTCTTTTCAGACGCTGCAATCTATAGGGCATACGCTGTATGCTCGTCAAACTGGATTTACAATCCTAACGATAAAACCGCCTAATTTTGTACTGAATAAAAGAAAAAAATATCCACACTTAAGCATGGGTTATTGTCCTTGCTAAGAGTGTATGGACTACTGGGCGTTGAGTTGGCAATTCTAGGATCAACGTAAGCTGGAAAAGACGAAAGTTTTTTTTTTTTCTATACACTTTGAATGTTTCGTTAACCATGTTGACAATAGAGTTCTACTTTAATGTAACGCGCTCCTGCGATACAATGTGGGCGCAAGTAGATTAACAAGATATGAATATATAGCCACGAGAAGTCTTACCAGAGGTGTTCTAACAATCTAACGACTAAAGAAAAACAGATAGATAGATAGATTAGAAAGATAGATAGATAGATTAGAAAGATAGATAGATAGATTAGATAGATAGATAGATAGATTAGATAGATAGATTTGATAGCTAGATAGATAGATAGATAGATAGATAGATAGATAGATAGATAGATAAATAGATAGTAGATAGATAGATAGATTAGATAGATAGATAGATAGATAGATAGATAGATAGATAGATAGATAGATAGATAGATAGATAGATAGATGGACCCTTCTATTGCCTCAACTAAAAAGAGCTGTATAGAGCATGCATCCTTGCCGCACTCCTATATAGATCTAAAATTTTCTCCGATTTAGTTGTTCAGTGATCCTGAACTATACGCATTTTGGTATGAAGCTTTGATAACTGTGAATACAAAGCAAAAAAAAAAAGAACAACATTATAAAAAGAAATTAAAGACAATAGTTTACAATGTGTGTCTTGAACTGTATATCCATTTTAATCTCTGATCTATCGACATTTTAAGAATTTTCAAACTGAAAGTCATTCCGCTCTTTTGTTTGCTATTTCATTTTAAGATCCCGATTAGAATTAGATATCAGATATCACTTACACAAGTTGGTTGAGCGGTTGACCGGAGGTCCCAGGTTCGAATCCTGGCGAAGAATGGGATTTTTAATTTCGGGATCATTGGGCGCCTCTCAGTCAACTCAGCTCTAATGGGTACCTGACATCAGTTGTAGAAAAATAAAGGCGGTTGTTCGTTGTGCTGGCACCATGACACCCTCGTTAACCATGGGGCACAGAAACAGATACATCATCTGCCATATAGATTTCAAGCTCTGAAATGGGAACTTTACTTTTACTTACACTAGAGACAGATTAAGTTGCCCTTAAATCTAAAGAAACAATAATTTTAAACTCCCCATTTTTAGACAGTTCAGAACAAAAGTACATAGCTAACAGGCTACAGCATTCTATAGTATTGATGCGCATGCTCCGACCAGCGGGCCATATCCGTTCTTAATGGAATCAATTATTTTTTTTTAGTCTGTCATGCGATCTGTGCACGTGTATTATATCGCTCTCCGGCCGGAAAAGTTTAGACCACTTGTATAACAACTGCTGCTTGAGTAGATCAAACAGATTCTGTTACAAAAATAAACGTTCCTCTTAGGAACTCCATTCCCACACGCTTGAGACTGCAAGTTCCACAGTATTACATACAAAACACTTTCATAGTCATGTCAAAGTTTTCGAAACTGAATTGGCAAAGTCGAAGTCCAACGCGTGGGTGTATCTCACAGCGTTTGAACAATCAACACGGTCTCACTGTGTTTAATTTGAGTTGAAAGACTAATCCAAACTAAACTTTGAGAAAGATTACTAAAGATTTACTCTTGACATTCTTGGCAAACTTTTTTGTTATTGTTGTCATTGTTTTAAAATAAATATTTACTTAAGGTTTCTCTTTTTAATAGTCTTTTTAATGTCTTAGTTTTTGATTTTGTAAGTGTTTGTTTTAAAGTGTATTATTTATCGTTTAAGATTTGAGTATATTTTAGGTTTAAATACTTAGAGCTACTGAAAGTTTCTATGATGCGCAGTGGCTAAGTGGTTAAGCGGGGGTCCTTGGTTTGAATCCTGGTGAAGACTGGGCTTTTACTTTTGGAATTTTAGGGCGCCTCTGAGTCCATCCAGCTCTAATGGGTACCTGGCAGTTGTAGAAAAGTAAAGATGGTCGTTGTAAAAGCCACATGAAACCCTCGTTAACCTCGTTATCTATCTATCAAATCTATCTATCTATCTATCTATCTATCTATCTATCTATCTATCTATCTATCTATCTGCTATGCTGTCTCTGAGAGGTAACAACATTTAAAAAGTAAGGAAATGTTCAAACCGTCAACAACAACAACAACAACAAAATGACTTCTGGAAAGCGATTAAAGTGTCCCTTACAAATCACAATGACAAGCACACCAAATCTCGTGAACATCACGTGAGATCTCTAATGTCTAAATTTAGTAACAACGTAATCGACATACATTACTTTCCTTTTATTTAACTATTGTTTGACCACCATTGTCTGTTATAATGATTTAAAATTTAATTGAACTTTTAAAAAGTCTCAGATACGTAAATTATATTTGGATATAATAACTCAACTGAAGTATATTTTTTTTCTTGGTATGACTTAAACTATCAAATGATGGGGACATGCAAACTAGTTATGTGTTGTACTATTGGGAGCTATTTCCCTTGAGTTGCATATTACGTCATCAGTTTCTACGCTGATACCTCGAGTCTTAACTTATGTTTTAGCATTTTCAAAGTAAGTGACATTTTGTTTAACCTTTGTAATAAAATACCCGTGTTTTTGGTTTCAACTAATTGCAGTGTTCACTACTCCGTATTGTTGTCCGAGGTCGTAGGCTCACGTTCTGAATGTAAATGGTTTGTTTTTACAAAGCTTGTTTCAACTTTGTCTGTCTGTCTGTCTGGTAAAAAGTTTGTACACGTTATTTCTTCCCCATCCAATCTCACACTAGCTAAAATCTTGCACAATTATTTCTTTTACCTGACGAAACAAAAAACAATTATCTAATTAGCTATTTGTAATAAATTATTGTGTTTGGTATCTCGAACAAGGGAAAATAATTGTATTTGGATGGAGTGGTATAAGCTGAATTAGTTCCCTTTATAGGTCGTCGCCTGAGTCTTGGTGAACACAAACGAAAAATAGACGAGATTTTAGAAACAATATATAACTCTACAAATCTTCCATGTTCATAAGCTCTCCACTAGCAGAGTAGTTACCATTTTGGCCTGAGACGCCTGAATAGATGTATATGGTGTTACATTGTACAATTTCATACAGAAAAACCTAGATCAGGGGTTCTCAACCTGTGGGTCGTGACCCCTTTGGGGGTCGATTGATCATTTGCCAAGTGTCGCCTAAGTCGCCCTAAGACGATCGAAAATATGGATTGTTATTTTACATTCTTCTATTACTGTATGTGTGTGTGTGTGAGGGGCGTGTCGCGGCAGAGTGGGAAATTATTATGTCATATTGATATTTAAAGGTTGAGAACGCTCTAAAATTGCGCAGTATTAATGGTTAAAAAAATATGCATTAAAAACTCTGAATAATTTTGTCTTCAGAAAGAACTGTAACTCATGTAACTTTCTGTATAGTTACCACATCTTGCCGCTTCAAAAAAACTTTCATGAATGTCTTTCCATAATTAAGTGGTAGTTAGAAAAACATAACAAGTACTATGTTGATCTTCTCTTTTAGAAAATTTTTATATCAGAACTTCTGACTCAACTTCTTAAGTGCTAACCTTACGTTAAACTGAGGCAGTCCCTGGTGAGTGGCGATATTTCCTTATGTTAGACTAGCTACATAAATAGCAACACGTGTTTACATTACACTAGGTGTTACTAACCGATAACTAGACATGTGCATAGAAGACGATATGCATGTACACTGTTACTCGATGCGGCTGCTTACGTTTCATAGATTGATAATCATTATGGCGTTGTTTCTGTTGCTCTAATAATCTAGTGGCACTAATTCTTGATATTTACAAACGGCTAGCTTTATGCATCGTGCTTAAAATAATACTTTTTGACTATGTTAGTAACCATAATAATACTAATGATATCTTATGTTATATAATACAGAAGTTACTGTAAAAAAGAAGATGATTAGACTCTACGCTTCATGCATTTAGTCATGCATATTAACCAATAATCTAAATTCTGCTAAGTTACTGGTTTTCCTGGCTAGCCCAGGCAACCCATTATTGATAATAGATTAAAATGAACGATGGCTGACTGGCCGTGTGGTATGCACTCTCTTCATGGTCTTGAGTTCAAATCCTGCAAGCTACTATCCCCTCGGCGTCCTGAGGGAGGATGGGGCTAAGATGTAATAATCTTCTATTCTGAAGGAACATACGAAACATGTGTGGAAAAAAAAAACAACTATTTGTGATGATTTCATCAATATGGGGACCTGTCTTTCTTTTCCTTGGCCTCCTGCGTGCAATGCACAGAATGTAATAGCTCCGACACAAGATTACACAGAAACATAGACTACTACTTTAATTAAAGAAAAAACAACACAAAATCACACACATAATGTAGGCGTCTAACCCCGTGACGCGTAATCCTAGGGGGTGCAATGCATTTCACTATGCGTCCCCCAGGAGAGACTATGGCTAGACAGTGGTCCTCAAAAAAAAAAGAGAGAGAGAGAAACATAATGACTTTGTTTTATTAAGAAAAAACATGGCTAAGACTTGACGTTCACTGCTACGACATCAAATCAAGAATGGGTTCAAGTTAACTGACATGCATATACCTTCAGCGTTACGAGAAAACTGAGACGGAAGTAGGAGCGCTAAACCAGACGTTCTTCACGCATGGCTGGGCATGTTTCTTGGTTCAGTTTCAATAGACATGCATCGCAGCTATGCAGGGGCGTAGCTACGAATTTTCCATCGTTTGGGGGTCCGTGGGGTATGAACTCTTTGGGGGTCCTTGCAATTTGCGTAATATTTAATTTTTAATGTAAAAAAACACTCATTTTGGGGCCCGTCTCAAGTGGGGCCCCGGGGGGGATTTTCAAATTCTCCCCCCTCCTCCTCCCCCCACGCTAGCTACGCCACTGCGGCTATGTCCTTAACCGAAAATTCTTGTGGGGCCTCTCCTCTTTACCACCTATCCTTTTTCACGTCCTCCATTTCACACTGACAGTTAGTGAGCTAGGTATGAATTAATAGATATCATCACTTTTTTAATTAGCGGAACTGACGGGGAACATGAGTGGTTCTCAATAGAGTGGGTATGGGGGCAGAGAGAACCAGCCTATAACATACTCAAAGTGTAATGTCAGTCCCAGTTCGTATTTAATGTCATTTATTCTAAACCTAGGGAGTAGGTATGCACACTTTGTATACAGTTTATTTATTGGGAAGAGTTAAATTACTTTTTGGAGTTTATATGTATAGGATAGACAACATCATTGTTGGAGTTTCAATGTATAGGACAGAGTTAAATCATTGTTGAACCTAGATGAATAGGGCAGAGTTTAATTATTGTTGGAGCTTAGATGAATAGGACAGAGTTAAATCATTGTTGGAGTTTCAATGTATAGGACAGAGTTAAATCATTGTTGGAGCCTAGATGAATAGGGCAGAGTTTAATTATTGTTGGAGCTTAGATGAATAGGACAGAGTTAAATCATTGTTGGTGCTTAGATGTATAGGGCAGTTAAACAATTGATGGAATTATGCTTAAGGCAGTTAAACCATTGTTGTTGTTGTTTTGTATAGGACGGATTTAAATAATTGTTAGAGTTTAGATTCATAGAGTTAAATTATTGATGGGGTTTTATCGTTTACGTTAACGATATGTTTACATCAGTTGCAACATGTAGTTGTAAACAACAGAGAACAGTGCTCTATACACCTGAAACCTCGGAAGTATTCATTTGATTTTCTATAAGAATTCACTTCTAATGGAAGCCTCCCAGAGACCTATAACATCTTGTTGATAAGATCAGAAGTAACCAATGTACTTCAGTAGAGTATCAGGACTTAGGGACATTTTATTTCAACCATCTTTAATACTCTTTCATTTTCATCACACTCCCCCACCCCATACCCCTCTTTAAAATCTCGTCAATTGTATTCTGTCACTCACCTATGTCGCATATTGTATATTTGAAACGATACGTCCCTTTTTAGCGGCCCCCGTAAGGGGAAAAAGCCGCTATTAGGTTTGTGCAAAGTGTCCGTCTGTCCGTCTGTCCGTCTGTCACACTCAGGGCGCCGAAACTAGAAGAGATATGAAAAATATTTTTTCACCATTAAATGCGGCTTGAAAAGTTTAGGTGCAACGGCTACTTTTAGTTTTCTAAAAGCAAACCGTTTAATTTATAAAAATTATTTTGCAAGTGATTTTTTAATAATAAAACACCAATTGTGAAGCAATTACGTAAATCTAAGGGAGGAAATGTTACTATATGAAATGCTCTGGGCATGTAGATATCACGCACATTTTTTAAAATGACTTTCTGTCTGTCTGTCCGTCTGTCCGTCTGTCAGACTCAGAGCGCCAAAACTAGAAGAGATACGAAAAATATTATTTCACCATTAAATGCGGCTTGAAAAGTTTAGGTGCAACAGCTACTTTTAGTTTTCTAAAAGCAAACCGTTTAATTTATAAAATGAATTATGTAAGCGATTTTTAATAACAAAACACCAATTCTAAAATAATTATGTAAATGTAAGGGAGGAAATGTTACTATAAGAAATAAGTAAGGCATATAGAGTTCACGCACATTTTTTAAAATGATTTTTTAGCAGCGGCTTTCGTGTACTAGCGTAAAGCCCGGAAATGACATGATTCTAAACTAATTTCTTAAATTTTTAAAAAAATCAGATTTTTTAAAATAAAATTGTTTAATACACCCATTATGATGTAACTAACATATTTTTGTGCGTTTTGTCTGTTGGTTGGTCTGTCCGTCACGGTTAGAAAAAACACTAAAGGCTTTTGAAAATATGATTTAACCTTTACTGTTCTTTCAGAAATATTGCGATAGTTTAAGGATGGGAGCATACTGGAATTGAGCCAGGGACTTAGAAGGAACATCCAAAACATCTTGCGAAAAGGCGGATTTGACAGGGATCCGACTCCGACGGGGGCCGCCTCTGTGTTTGTGTATTACACAAACTCTCTTTGTAATCTTGTTTTCTCTGTTTTTCTCTCTCTTCCTCTCTCTCTCTCTCTCTCTTTCTGTCTCTCTCTCTCTCTTTTTCTCTCTCGCTCTCTCTCTCTCTCAAACTCTTTTAATTTCTTTCCCTCGGTGGGACTTGTTATTGCTATGAGGGCAGAGGTAGTGTCAGTGAGTGGGGGGAGGATATGTTTGTGTGAGGGGGGGGGCGAGAAGACGTTGGAGAGGAGGTCTCGCTCGAGTGGCGGCCACGTGAACTGCCACCCCACGAATCCGACGGACAAGCCGTGCTAAAGGAATTAGATCTAGAGCTTTACCTACACCGCTGTCTGGGAATTTTTTTTTTATCTTCTTCAAAAAAACTGACGTCACACAGAGGAGTTGTCCTCGCTGGAATTTAGAATGGAGTCGGTCGTGTGTCGCGTGCTGACATTCTCATAACTAGGATTCGTTGGTTTAGCTCTTGATATAGTGGTGAAGTGTTGGAAGTAAGTCATAAGTCATTCACTTACTCATAAGTCATTCAAGTAGTCATAAGTCATTCACGTAGTCAAACAACTCTTAATTTTTAATTTTTTTTTTAAATTGGTATTCTTTGAGTAGATAGATCGACAGACAGACAGACAGATAGATAGATAGATAGATAGATAGATAGATAGATAGATAGATAGATAATTGGGTAGTTAGGTAGTTAGATATGTATATAGGTTGATTCGATCTTTTTCATTTGTGGTTATAAGGACTTTAATTTCAAATGTGTAAACATTACTTGTACCACTGACTCTATTCATGTCCTTTTTAAAAAAGAAAACCACTACTTCTATTTTCTAAATGCTTGTAGGCCTATTCAATGTTTTCAAACCTAGTGTTACATGCAGGCAAGTTTCAAAGGATATTTTCTTACTGACAAGCAACTTCTGCCATTTCTCCCCCCCCCCAATCCTCAAATAAGGTTGTAAATGTGAGGCTGAGAGGCAGAGAAAGACTGTACCAGAGAGAGAGAGAGAGGGAGAGAGAAATAAACTTAAAATAACAGTTTAAGAGAAAGAAAGAGATAATAATAATAATAATTTTATTTATAAAGCGCTGTTAACAAACAAAAATGTAGGCTCAAGGCGCTGTAAAACATTACAAACATATACATTCAACATGACAAACTAATCTAAAAAAGTTCTAAACAAATAAGTCTTAATGTTCTTCTTAAACGTAGTGAAGCATGTTGTCTGAACTGAAAATCTCCGTAGCTTCTGAGGGAGAAACGTGACACCACTAAAAGCGTTGAGTCCATTGAGCGTAGGGCTCTCTGGGGGACATATGGAGTAATCAGTTCGCTAAGGTACAAGGGCATCTCATTGTTGCATATACACTGCTGACAAAGTGTGGCGACCTTGTAATTGATTCTTGCTTTCACAGGAAGCCAGTGGAGCGTGCACAAGAGCGTAATAGCAGAATCTCGTCTTGTTTTTTTAAGAACTATTCGTGCGGCGTTGTTCTGAATACGTTGCAGCTTGGCTATTTTGTTATCAGGTATACCTGCTAGTACGGCGTTTCAATAGTCAAGGCGGGAGAGTATGAATGCCACAGCTAGCGTTTTTGTTGACTCCGTTGTTAGGTATAGTCGGATCTGGCCTAATCTGCGCAGCTGCAGATAAAGACCCTTGCAGAGCTGCCTTATGTGTGGGTCGAAGGATAGTGTTGAGTCAAAGAAAACTCAAAGATTCCGGACAACATGGACATATTGAAACCTGGCAGTTCGTGATAAAAAGAGAATCTGTGCTCTCGACTTTTTAGATGTTGTTCCGAGTGCCAATCTTAATTACTTCCGTCTTGTCTTCATTCATCTTGAGCTTATTCTCAACCGTCCAATCGCTCACCCTTGCAACGGTACCACTGATTTTCTCTGCCAGATGCAACACCTCTAAGGGTACTGAGGAATCATATAACTGTGAGTCATCGGCAAAAAAGTGGTATAAGATGCCTGTTGGCCGTATGACACCGCTGAGTGGATATGCATACATAGTGAACAGTACTGGGCCTAGAACTGATCCTTGGGGTACCCCGTACTTCAAGTGTAAGCTTGTTGATTCTGTCCCATTAACGACGACACTCTGGGTGCGTTCAGTCAGGTAGGATCCAAGCCACTTTAGGACGGTTCCTGCTAAACCAAAAGTGGCACAGAATCTGGCCATCATAATTTCATGGTCAAGCGTATCAAAAGCTGCGGACAAGTCTAGCATGGAAATAATCGATATGTGTCCTATGTCGGAATTGTGAAGTAAGTCGTTTATTACCCTGACCACTGCTGTCTCTTTGCTACGGCACTTCCTATATGCAGATTGAAATTCTTCCAAGAGACAGTACTGTTCAAGATGAGAAAGAATTTGCGCTAACACGATGCGCTCCAGAAGCTTTGACAGGAAGGGGAGATTTGATACTGGGCGATAGTATTTTAGACATTCCGGGTCAAGAATGGATTTCTTCAACATGGGCCTGACAAGTGCATGTTTAAATTGCACCTGGTACAATGCCTGAAGTCAGTGAAGAGTTCACAATGTTAGTAATTATGGGTACAAGCTCATCTAAACATTCAAGGAGCAATGAAGTTGGAATGGGATCAAGGTCACATGACTTATTTGGCATCTTTAAAATAGTACTTTTGACATAATCTTCAGATACACGCTGAAACTCGCAAAAAGGAGAATTTTGAAAGAGTGGAGAGTGGTCAAGCTGTGCTGAGAGGGAGGGTATGTCATATCTGATATGCTCAATCTTGCCACTGAAGAATCTATTGAAGGAATCAGGCAGTTCAGATACTGGGATAGAAGACGGCAAACGTTCGTAATTTGCTCCCCCTAACATTTCAGCGGTGATCCTAAATAGCTCCTTTGAAGAATCAGAAAGTTCGATTTTTTGTCGAATATGACTAGCCTTTGCATCTCTAATCATACGGTTCACCTTGTTTTTTTCTAGGATGTATATTTGTCGATGTATCGTCAGACCTGTCTTTTGAAATGTACGTTCGGCACGTCGGCGAATAAGTTTGGCAGTCTTTATGTTTTCCGTCATCCAGGATGCAGATGGCCTAACTGAGACTGTACGAGTGACAAGAGGTGCATGGCTGTCCAGCAACTTTTTCAAGCAAGAATTGTAATCGCCCAGAACGTCTGTGTTGTTCTGTTGCAACAGCAAAGAGGTCGCGTCCATTTTTAATGAGGCAATGTCTATGGCTTTAAGTTTACGGGACGTCACATTTTTCTTTGGCTTTTTTGCTTTTGATAAGCGCATTTCAAAGTTTACAACAAAATGATCTGACAAGCCACGGTCTAAGACATTGAGATTAGCTATAAGTCGAGAGTATGACCTTTCACGTGTATCGGAACATTTATCAGCTGGTCTAAGTTGCGGTCCTGAAGCGCATTTTTCAGCGACACCGCATATGTCTCATTTTCACTGTCAAAATGCAAGTTCACATCGCCTATGACAAATAGATCTTTTGTTGTGACTGTCAAGGAGGTCTTGAAACTCTTCAATGAAAACTTTTGTGGTTAATTTATTTCTCTTGCTTGGTGGTGGGCGGTACAAGAAAATAAAAGTCAGTGTTCTACTGTGGTGGGAGAGGCGAAACTCGCACATCTCAAAGGTGGTGTACATTGAGCTGTCAGGTCTTATTGTTATACACTTGGCTAGACTATCTTTGTACAGTATTGCAAGACCCCCTCCGCTGCCTGTTTTTCGAGGTAGACTCTTTAACATAAAGCCTGGTGGCGTTAGCTCAATGGTATTAGACTCATCACCAACTTCTTTTAACCAAGTCTCACTGAGGAAGGCGATGTCGTAGTTATCATCATTGATGGTGTCTGCAAGCTCAAGAGCTTTGTTACTGCATGACGGGGCGTTTAGGTGCATTACTTTAAGCAGACTGGAGGATGAAGGACATCTGACCTTTGTAGTGTGAGGAGTAATAACGGTGGGGTGGTTAACAACACAGTTGTGTAAGGAACTGCTGAACTCTGTCGTAGAAGAAATGACAGGGGTTGGGGAGTTAACTACACGGTTAAGAGTCCTGTTAACTTAGTGACGTGTGTCCGTTGGGTAGAACTGGGGTAGGTTATACCACAGGCGAATAAGACGCCCAGCCCTAGACCCACGAACTGTCGGCAGTTTCCGGCCGATGTCAAGTCGACGAATATTTCGGAAAACCTCGCCATCTAGTCGTGGTTTCAGTGACACACATGTCCGTCCGATGTGTCGTAGTAGATTTGCGTCCATGACTCCAGTACGGCGACTTGACACACTAGCAATGATGACACACAGATTTGCGTTGCGACTGCTATGTAGTGGCCACGGTACGGTTTTACCAAGCACATCAATCCCTCGGGCTATGAGTATCACTCTGACACTGTTTATCTGGATGCTTGTTAAACTAAAGGATAATGAAGGAATACGAAAACTAATTAAATGTAATAAACGTGACTAAAATCTATCGAACTAAATACACCAATCTATAGAAGAAAACTACACAAATCTAATGGTATAAGAAAGATCACTTAGCTTTAGAAAATAGCAACACAAAAATCCTCCAAAACGAGAGACAAAAAAACACGACTGCTGCCTGCTGGCGCAACACACATACACAGATAACCAGACTGATAGAGAAATGGAGGGAGAGAGAAATAGAGGTAAACATATAGACATAAAGAGGAAGAGAGAATCGAGATAGATAGAAAGATAGACAGTGAAAGCGAGGGAGAAAGAAAGAGAAAAAGAGGGAGGGAGAAATAGAGATTGAGAGATAGACACAGGGAGAAAGAAATCAAGATAGACAGATAG
This sequence comes from Biomphalaria straminea, assembly GCA_021533235.1. Classification (NCBI taxonomy): domain Eukaryota; kingdom Metazoa; phylum Mollusca; class Gastropoda; family Planorbidae; genus Biomphalaria; species Biomphalaria straminea. The sequence goes on from JADKLZ010000130.1 coordinate 8,455,380, forward strand.
ACATAGAGAGCTAGAGAGACAGGAAGAGAAATAGAGGGAGAAATAAATAGAGATAGATTTTAAAAAAAAACAGAGAAGGAAATATTGTTGGTAATTCTAAGAGAAAAGGGCGCATCGTGTTTATCCCCAAGAATGACCATGTCTCGAGCTAGCAAGTTTTGAAATTGGTAAATACACAATCCACGTTGGCTCGGTCATGTCAGACACAGAAGAATTCCTGAGAGCATCCTTTGAAGGAACCAGGAATCAATTTATGTAAGGGGGGGGGGGGAATTTCCAATATCATATTTGCTGGTCCTCACAGAAAAACAAAAGGACTGTGGCAGCCTTAGACAAAAGACAGATGAAGAAGCTCCTAAGATCAGTCAGCCTCATGTATGAAATGTTTGCAGCTCCAGAATTGGAGTGTTTCGTCACAGCAGATTTTGGCCTTTATCTGGGCACACTCATGGTCTCTCGAGACTGGGCGACTTATTGAATAAGGAAAAAAATGAATTTCTTTAGTAATAATTTTGAAACTTCAAATGTAAACGATGTTTTTTGACATTACTTTATTTTCCTTTGTTTTTTAAATGTATATTTCTGTACTTACAGATTGATAGATCAGCTCCACGGATACCAACCTAAGGAAACACAGAAAGAAAACTAGGCCGCTAGTAAAAACTGGACTTCACCACTTGGGAACTCGCCAGATTCAAGGAAGCCTTGTGAAACTAACTGACCCGCCCACACCTACAAACACACACTATTATTATTATGAAGCTAAGATTACAGTGCTCTCGGTGCCGCGCAATCTACACCGGGCCGCTGGTTGCTCACCCCTGCCACCTCCTAGCGGTCATCGCCGTCCTCTGTGCCTTCAGCTCCCGCGACACCCATTCCAAAGTCATTGGCACCGCGGAGGCCCCACGCCAACTCCCGAGTCCCCGTACACGTCGGAGGAGCACCTGAAGGCGGTGGCGGACTTTAAGAGGAGGATACTCAGGCACGTCAACCTGCAGGAGCAGATCGCCGACCACCAGCCCCCGCGACACAACGCGACCATCATTAGAAACATCCGGGACTTTATGAGGAGTATGCGCGGCAATGACAGCTTCAAGGATGTTAACCAGGAGCCGAAAAAATATATATTTCCTAGTTCAGGTAAGACGCTACTATCTATTTTAGAACTTAGAAAAATAATAAGACACACACACACGAAATCGGCCCCCGAAGTGGTTCACTCGGGCAGGTAAAAAGGGGGTTTCAATATTTTCAGAATGAACGTCAGAATTAGAAAAGAAAAAATTAGCCGTTGCATAGAACTTTGAATGGACTAAAATATTATGATATCGGATTTTCACTATCTTTTCTAGTTTACGAGATCTAAATGGGACGGACAGACATTTCACACAAAACTAATATCGTCTTTCCCCCTTTCGGGGGCCGCTAAAACCCACTTTTTCCTTTAATATTTATATACATAGCCGTTCAAGTGGAATAGAAGAAATATTTACTGCTACATTGGTGAACAACAGTATTGGAGATTTTGAACGATAAAGTAAGCAATGTCAAATGAAGCTGAATTGAACTCAAAAAAGTTGTCAAATAAATAAAAGCTTCAGACGGGGAGAGCTATCTATCTATATATATATTTCTCAAAAGACCAAGTTCAAACGAGCAACAAGCAACAAGTAATTGGAAAGATCCCATGGCGCACGCACGCGGTGTGAATAGAAGTTGGTGCATCCCAATCCGCACTATTTTGTGAATGAAAGTGGTGTTTATATAATTATCTCTTCATCTCAGATTATTGTCATAATATTAAACGCATTTCCACATTATTGTGTCGTTAGACTATTGAAACTAGAACAACAACAATACACAGATAAAGTATACTCTCAGGTTTCACTTTAGAAAGTACTTTAATTACGCACATTCGTTCATTAGACATGATTACGAAAGGTAACTCATCTCTTTATTCCTAGATCTAGATCTAGATCTAAAACTTGAATTCAACTCTAAGAAGATTATAGAACTTCTCTTCGCAAGTATAGTTTTATGCTTTAGCACATGAACATACTTATTATAGTCCATTTAATCAAATTAACATTCAAATTTGTTTTTCTAAAGCATTGTTGCATGAGTGCAGTTATATTCTTAATATCGCGTAAATTAAGGTCAATTAGCCATTTTTGTTTAGCTTCATTCATAGTATTTTTCATTCATGACTTCACGCATTCACTTTACTTCAAGCAAATGGGAAGATCCCATGATGTGCATGGGAAATAATATATCCAAAATCCGCACTATTTTCATTCACAAAATGAATTTTTTTTAGTTTAAAACGATTTTAACAATGTCCGGAAATTTTCGACCGGCGGCATAGCATTTAATAAAATTTCAGGAGATTTCCAGAGGGGTTCCTGGTAAATCAAGAGGCCGCGGGAAATCTGTTATATGTTATAAAATGGTTCAATTTAATAATTTATACACCTAAAAATTAGCACGGGTCCAAAGAAAGTTCAGGACCCACTGTGGTCGCATATGTTGTAATATTTTTTATTTATGAATTCATTTATAACAGGTAAATGGAAAGATCCAATGGCGCAGCATGGTGTGAATGAAAATGATGTATCCAAACCCGCACTATTTTCATTCACAAAATAGCATAGAGATAAATAAATATAGACTGGAAAAAGGAATTCACTTCATGCAACTTGATTTAATAATTTATACACCTAAAAAATTAGCACGGCTCCAATGAAAGTGCGGGACCCACTGCGGTCGCATATATTGCAGTGCCTAAGGCCTGCCCTGCAAAATAGCGGCGTATGCTATGCCGCCGGTCGCCAAGAGGCCGCGGGAAATCTGTTATATGTTATAAAATGGTTCAATTTAATAATTTATCACCTAAAATTTAGCACGGGTCAAAAGAAAATGCGGGACCCACTGTGGTCGCATATGTTGCAGTGCCTATGGCCCGCCCTGCAAAATAGCGGCGTATGCTATGCCGCCGGTCGACTAGTATAATTTAATTCTGCAATGTTGAAAGATTACAACACAAAATGATTTTACTTTTTAAATACATAGACTATCAATAAGTCCTTTACTTTGTACACCGGATGTTTCAAAAAAAAAAAAAGCTTATTTATATTTATTGTTTTTACACCTTCGATGTAAATCTCCATTAGAAAATAGAATAAACTTACAGATAAGAAATTCTGCTTTGGGATTTACTGAATTGTTCTTTACTGTTGAAGTAAAAAAAGAGATATGTCCACTGGCGGATCCAGGGGGGGGGGGGGAGGGGGGATCGCCCCCCCCCTCGGCCCCCCCCCCCCCCCGGGGGGGGGGGGGCGGACGAATTTTAGTATAGAATTCACACAATTGGTACATGAATGTATTACTTATGTTAATAATATATACTAATTATTTTATATTTCTCTATATTTTTAGATTATTTCGTCCCCCCCCCCTTCTAGTATGTTGGCGATATGGTGGGGTCAGGAGGGGGCGGTGGCATCAATTCCACCCCCATAAGCTTTCGAGTGGGGAGGGTCCAATTTCGGGTGGGAGGCGGAAGAATTTTAGTTAACAATTCACCAATTGGTAGACGAACTTATTACTTGTGTTAATAATATGTACTAATTATTTATATTTCGCCCCCCCCCTCTAGTATGTTGGTCGATATGGTGAGATCGGGAGGGGACGGTGGCATCAATTCCGCCCCCCCCCCATAAGCTTGCAGACTTCTGCGATTTATAGGGCAGATGATGTTTCCCGTGTTCTTTTTTATTTTTATCTAGTAAGTCTGGTTGGACGACCTGTACTTGGTATAGATACCTGTTGTCTGTTACCTATCCCTTAGTCTGTGGACCGTTAGGGCACCAAGCAAGACTTGTAGACCGTCTTTTTCCATTCCTCTCTCTATTCTTTGCCCTGTTTAGAACCTCTTTCAATGGTAGACCGTAGGCCCGTCCATTCTTTTATGTTGTCCTCCCACCGCTTTCTCTGTCTACCTCTTCTTCTTTTTCCTTGTACTGTTCTCTTGAGGAATATCTTTGCGAGTCCTGAAGATCTTGTTATATGGCCATAAATTTTAAGCTTCCGTTTTTTTCACAGTAGTTAGCATGTCATCATGGGTTCCGATCGCTGCAGTGAACCTGTCTCTAATCTCTTGGTTTGTGATGCGGTCTTTAAATGTGATGCCTAGGATCATTCAGTAGCATATCATTTCCATTGCTAGTATCCTCCTCTCTAGCTCTTCAGTCAGCGTTCAAGACTCACAAGCATATAGAAATGTGGCCATGACATTGGTATAGATTGAGGAGTCAAAACCTTTGCGATTTTGCATTGTTATAATTCCGCACGAGTAAAATCGGGATTTAGAATCTGTATATATAGCGCACTACGTCGCCAAACCATGCGGGACAAGATGCACGCACGCTGACTCTCTAACCCTCGATGAAGAGTCACCCCACGTAACTTACGCGGCTACAGAGAGCGCGGTTCAGAAAAAATATAAAGTGAAGGGGAGAGAACACGTAATCTTCTCACCAAATAGCGGAGTACGCTACACAGCGAGTCGGCTCGTTCTGATAATTCGATTAGATTTAGTTAGTTAGGAAATGCCAAACAAACAATTGATGCAGTCGACACTAGTTTAAAATAGAAAACAATTTTAATACCTAATAAGGTCCGGTCTTTTGTTCTAGGCGTCAGTATCAAATATATAAAAAAAAAACGACTTGTTTTTACTGTCGAATAAAGCGTTCTACTTTCTGTAATAAACTTTACGTCAGGCATGTCAAACTCATTAAGGTTTATGGGCCGCATAAAAAACTTACTATGACCCGAGGGCCGCAGGAAAAAAAAGAAAATAAGTTGCAAAACAGCCTACTTGTTTTATGTATATTAGAAATAATACAATAGAATACAATAATTAATGACATGGTCCCCCTGTTAGCTGAATTTGTAGTACTATTTCGTAATTAAAAGTTACTGATTACGCATTATTTTTATATCCTGGTGCTTCACATCTTTTCTGGGATACAAATTTATTAATGTTGAAGCTTTTTATCACTGATGACAAATTTTGATCAGATAATCTCGAACGGTGAGGTGTTTTTGTAGCTTTCATTATGGAAAAGAACTACTCACAGAAATCAGTGCTTGGAAACAAATCTATAGAAATCTGGCTGCAAATTTCTGCAATTCAACAAACCGTTCGGGGTAAATAACTGTAAACTTTTGGCACAGCCACTTTTAAATACTTCGATTTCAACAAAGAATCTCTGCAATTCTATCAGCTCTAGTTGCACATAATCAGCATCATTTTTAGAAGTAAATGAGAATGGAGATACTATCAACGAAAATTCTTGCTTATATGAAACGAAGTCACGAAAACAGTTATTGAAAGCATCTCCTAACGATTCCAGGTGTAAGACACATTTACCAAATGTTGCAGCCTATTTAATCTTTTTATTATCTAATTAATCTTCTCTGTTCCTGAAACGTTGAGAAGTGAATAGGATTTAATCTCCATATTTGGTTCATCCACAGTCGTAATTTGTCTGAAACCACTTCACACGCAGTTGTGACAATTTTGTCTTTACTTTGAAGTTTTAAATTCAAATATTACAGGTGACCAGTGAGAACAACTGTAAATGGCAAATCCCGAACCCATTCGTCAGTTTGAAAATGTTCAACAGGTTCACCTTCCATGTTAATAAACAATATGATTATAAATAATTAAAGATTTATTCATTACCTATTTTATTACATTAAATGTAAAAATATATTTTTGAAAACATGAAATCCTATTTTGTTTAAGATTGTCTCTGCATAGATCTCAGATCCTTCTATATCTGCAACTATAATTGCATAATAACTTTAACTTTATAATTTATGAACTCCAGCAGGTATATTACAATGAACAATGCATTTAATCATTAACTATACACAACCCCTCAATAACCTTGTCTACTCAATAGTATTATCAAGGTCTGGACGTGGATACGTTAACCTGTTTGTCTTGTGTGTTACTGTAATGGCTTAAAAGCCTCAAGAAATTTGCACTAAGAATGTCATAGCAAATAAACAAATCAATTCTAATATCATCTTAAACTAACCATTTCAAATGCCATATTTAACCATTGTTAGTATAATCTTTAGCTTACCATTTCAAATGCCATCTTTAACCATTGCTAGTATAATCTTTAGCTACCCATTTCTAATTCCATCTTTAACAATTGCTAAATCATTTTTTGCTGTTTCTAACATTCCATATAACCATTTATGATATCATTTTTAATCATCTTAAATATCATCCATTTCTAATATGATTTTTATCAATTTTTATTCCTTTTAATCTTGACGATAGTGGTATCATCAAGTCATTTTTAACCAGTTATTAGTATCAAATCATCTCCAAGCAATCAATACCACATAGACTCAAATCGTCCATAATCATCAAATTATCATTTCTTGGGTTTCTAATATGACGCAAAGAAGACTCCCATACAAAATGATACAAATGACCTAAATCTAAAAGTCTAAATTCAATTCAAATTTGTACGAGATAGTTTACAATTACATCAACATTAAGTTTACATTGCCATGCCAACTTTCTATCAAGCCATTGATTTGATAAAAAAGATTATAATTATCAATATTTACACAGACTCTTCGATAGAACGATTCCATCCTGAAAAATCATTCGACTTTTTATTTTAATAGTCTGTATTCGATATATTAATTTTGTTTAAAATATAGTTTTATAATTTTAACATTGTAGCCTGATTAAGTGTAGCCTAAGAAAGTGTATCCCGAAAAAGTGTAGCGTAAGCATATGTAGCCAGTGTAGCCTAAATAAATATAGTTCGAGTAATTGTAGTTAAAATAAATGTAGCTACAGTAAGTGTAGCCTAAAAATGTAGTCCTAGTAAGTATAGCCGGATGAAGTGTTGTCTCTGTAAGTGTAATGTATAGTGTAGCCCGTTAAAGTGTAGCCGCAGAAAGTCCCTATAGCGTAGCCTTTGCAAGGATAGCCCCCTGCAAAGTGTAGCCTAAACCACCATTGCTGTAGCCTGTGACGGGTCGCCGCGTGTGAAGTCTATTTAGCTTGTTTGGTGTCTAGGGGATGATTATTTTAAGTATATCACACACTGACCCGTCAGCAGACAAATCGGGAGCAGACACGCAACTAGACAAGCAATTAAGAGAGATACAAATTGATAAAAAATATAAAGAATATTTATTTAAATACATATTTACATAGAATACTAAAAAGGGGGGGGGGTTGTATCTAACTCTAAACAATGTTATATTTGATCATCACTTATGCACGTAATGAGAGAATATGCAACTTTGTCCTTGGTACTTAGCTCTTTCTGTCTTGGATGAATCGCAGTTGTCTGTATCCTGGCAGGCAGTGGCGTTTCTAGCGTGTAGAGGGACGCCGATGATATAGTCTTAGTGGAGTTTCAGTCCAAGAGTCCTAATATCTGTAGTGGGCACAGTAGGGCGGGTGGTCGGCTACCGTGGGCACAAATGTACTGCGGGCAGAGCTGATCTGCCGTGGGCAGCGTCGGGCAGGATAAGTCCAGTTAGTTGGCGAAGCTATGACGTCTCGCACAGAACGGATCTATAGGGGCGTCGTATCTAATGGGCTGACAGGCGGACTGTCAAATAGGCAGGCTTGAGCCGATAGCGCCAAGTGGACGATGAGTAGCGACTTTCAGCGCTGAGAAGCACTTAATAGTACGTGGTACTCGTTCTAGATTCAAGTGAGCAAGCGATGCTGATTAGTACCAAATAGGCGAGTGTGTCAATACACATAGGTATGTAGGCAGATCCTAGTAGGTAGCAAATAGGCAGACACCTGAGGGAGGCTGCGGATAAATAAAGACAAGTTAGGACATGTCTCTCATGCATCTTATCGATCCCCTCGACTGAGGTGCATTCGTCAGATTGGTAAAATCGCTTTAGTGCACAATGGGGGAAAATGATGACAAATGGAATTTGGAAAAAAAACTAGAGGGTTGATACTAGTAATATAAAATGTACATAGAAGGGGAAAAAGCAATATATATGTACATAAACGGAAAAATAAGAATCTTAATAAAATACAAGTACAAAGAGCATGGGGGGTAGAGAGGGGAGAATTGGACGCTGGTGGTCAATGACCGTGACGCTATTGTCTACACACGGCCGGGGCCATGACATGAACAATGAATGTCCGTTCAAGGGGAGGGAACAACTCTGGCAAAAGCAAAATGATTAAAATGAGAGATGTTTCTGATATCTCTGTTACAATTATCGAGGCGACCAGCCGAGATAAAGAAAATAAACTAAGATGTACATACATGTACAATGTTGCGTCAATTATCAATTGAGCAACGTGGCAAAAATATTGCCGACATAGGTTAACATAATATATAAATATATACATATGCAATGGTTAGGTTTCCTACTTACGACAGTGAGAAGTACACAATGCACAAATTAAATATAAATGAAAGAAGTAAAATACACTTGATAATATCCAGAATGAAATATACACACAAGCCAGATAAAATGGACTTGTGAATGACGCAGACTCACCACAGATAATCCTCTAGGAGTAAAAATAAATGAAATGGTCCAGTCTCGTATGCCAGCGAGAGAGAGAATGAAAATGAGAAAGTTGGAATAGTTTAGCTTATAAAAGTCAGACGTGAGACCGGACACAGGAAATGTGACAAGAGAGGGATTGTCTCTCACGTGGTCGACTCGAGACGAATATTTCACATATTGGAAAGAGGCCTGAGATATGTGGACGCGAGATAAGGGGCACACCTTGGAGGGTCGATAGACGTGTGGCCTCGAATAATCTATTTGATCAAGAAGAGGCGCGGACAGGGATAGATGAATGGACAATCCTACCCAGACAGTGTCGACTATCAGTCGGACATCCGGCGCATAAGATCAAAGTAAGCGATCGTGCGTTTATCTTTGCCCCGGTCAAGGGGAGATAAGCGAGGAGTGGCGACAGTCATGGTCCATGCGCTAGACGTTATGTCTAGCGTAAATAGGAACTAGGTGCGGTTGTGCGAAGGAAAAGGGGCATAGAAAGGAGAAATAATTGAAATAAAATAAATAAATAAAGATAAATAATAATTAATGCTGTGATAAAAGTGAGCAAATCTGACGGCGAGTTTTTGACTTGTCACATAGCCTACGCCCTAAAAAATTTTATCAAACCATTAGCGCTGCTAAATCGTTATTAGAAAATTTAATATTTAACATACACTTTTTTTTTAAGAAACGAAAAATGAGAAAAGTAAATATGCTTGAAAATAAATAACATATGTATTTCTATAATTCAATTTTAATAAAAGAAAAACAAAAATGAAATTGAAAAGATGCAAGAAGAAACTTGAAAGTTTACCAAAGATATAGACTTAAAGATTGAACTGTTCAATATGCAAAACGTAACGATCTGACTGCGCATGACAAGACATAAAAATGTAAGCATTATAGATTTAAAAAAAACTAATTCAGAGAGAGACAGGGACAGGGAGAGAGAGAGAGACAGAGACAGGGAGAGAGATAGAGACAGAGACAGGGAGAGAGAGAGAGACAGGGAGAGAGAGACAGAGACAGGGAGAGAGAGAGAGACAGAGACAAGGAG
>JADKLZ010000130.1:8465134-8476129 GCA_021533235.1 Biomphalaria straminea
AGGGAGAGAGAGAAAGACAGAGACAGGGAGAGAGAGAGAGACAGAGACAGGGAGAGAGAGACAGAGACATGGAGAGAGAGACAGAGACAGGGAGAGAGAGACAGAGACAGGGAGAGAGAGACAGAGACAGGGAGAGAGAGACAGAGACAGGGAGAGAGAGAGACAGAGACCTGGAGAGAGAGAGAGACAGAGGCAGGGAGAGAGAGATAGAGACAGGGAGAGAGAGACAGGGACATGGCGAGAGATATATATAGAGAGAGATACATAAAGAAAGAGATGAAGAGACAAAAGAAAGAGATGATATGAAATAGAAAATGAGAGAATGTGTTTCAGAAAGAGAAAGAAGAGAGTGATGGAGAAGAGAGAGAGAGAAAGAAAAGAGAGATGGAGAGAAAAAAAGGAGATAGAGAGAGAGAGAGAGAAAGAAGAGAGAGACTGAGAGAAGAAGAAGAAGAAGAGAAAGACAGAAGACAGAATATGAGAAGAAATCAAGAGAAAGAAGAGAGATAAAAAGAAAGATAAAGAAGAGAGAGAGCGTGGGAGGGAGAAGAGAGATAGAGAAAGAAAGAAAGAGAAAAGAGAGATATAAAAAAAGAGAAAGAATTAAGAGAAAGAAAAAGAGAGAAGAGAGAGAGCGACATGTAAATACTGAACTGTATAGTTGTGACAGTGATCAATGTCATAGTAACTATTTCATTGGACTCTGATGTCACGTGACTGCCTTTTGTCTTTCACGCCCTACCATCAGCTGACATTAATGTCATAGTCACACATACACACAATCCTAATCATTATCCTAGTGAGATGAAATTCCGCACGTTAACTCGGAAAGATCATCTTATTTGATATCATTAAAAATTTTATATCAAGAAAAACAAAAAAAAAATGCTTTATTTACAAAAGACATGGTGGATTATAGGTGCAATTGTATTAATTGGTGTATATCAGTCATGTAATTAAATTTATAATAGATTTGGATAAGTTCTAATAAATCTGTGTGATTTTTATTTTTATTTCATTATTTCGGCTTTTTAAATACGCTACGATTCTATCACTTGTCTGGACCACTTGGGAAAGGGTGCCTTTCAAGGAGGGGGGTATTACCCGTGAATGTTACCATAATAGCTTTTTTTTTAATTTAAAAAAAAAGAAGTGTAATCAGAGCTAAAACCTTCTCAAGGGGAATAATTCAACTTTTACCACCACATCTGTCAAGTACGTATTCTCTCCCTTGTTTGATATCAAAACAAAACAATAAATTAACAACAGTTAATTAACTAATTGATTTTTTAAATTGATTCTTTGTTTTGTCAGGTACAAGAAATAATTGTGTAAAATTTCAACTTGATCCAAGATTGGGTGTGGGAGAAATAACGTGTACAAATATTTGACCAGACAGACAGAATGAGTTAATATAAGATTTGTAGAATGAAATCATATCCGCCTGTAAAGCCTTGTGTTCCATCTATGTAATTTAGAGGAACTAGCACTAGCGGTAATATCTCCTTGGCATATGACCTCCCCCAGGAAAAGATAAGACTTGAGATTATTATTTGTTCATGAAGTAAGAATTGAACTTTTCCTACTTTCAGCAAAAAAAAAAAAATATTTTTTTTTTGGCTCATTTTTCAATCTCAAATTTAAATCACTTAGACATCCGAATCCTAGCTTATGTCTTTTGATATGATAATCTTAGGGCTACCTCTCATCTATGGAGTCAGGTTCTAGATTCTAGACAGTGTTTTCATATGTGTTTGCAGTATATATGATTGTGTAATTAACATTTAAAAAAATCAACTTGATTTGATAAATACATTTGGCCGCAAAATACGTTAATTATAAGCTGAAAACGTTATTAAAAAAGTACATGTTATTATAAGAAAACAAAGACGAATAGGCAAACATGTATTTTCTCCACATGATGCTCTGTATTAATCCGCATCGTGTTCTGTATTACTCCGCATCGTGTTCTGTATTACTCAGCATCGTGTTCTGTATTACTCCGCATCGTGTTCTGTATTACTCCTCACCATGTTCTGTATTACTCCGCACCGTGTTCTGTATTACTCCGCTCCATGTTCTGTATTACTCCGGGTAAAACTTTACATCCAAGGCCCCTAGGTTTTCAGGTCAATTATTTGGCAACTGTCTTTCCGCACGTATGATGACGTACTGACGTGACCTCACCTGCGCGCGCGCGCTGTACTAGCAGAGCGCGCCCGGTCACTGCCTCTCTCTTTCGCTCTCTCTCCTCCTTTAGTAAATCTTAGATCTATGTAATATAGATCTAGATTTTTCTCTACAAATCACTCTTTGCATAATATTGTTTAGATTGGGAAATTTAATTAATATATTATTAGTAATTAATTATACGTCTCTGCTAAACAAATCTAAGCGCGTGTTAACTTTTTTGTTTATTTTAAATACGTTAAATACGAGATAATAATAAACATAGCAAAAGTTTAAAATATATATATATATATTAAGATACAAATTTTAGATGTAGATTACATCTTTCTTCTTTAAAATAATTACAATTATTTAATAAGCAAACGAAATACCGGTATATGTATTTTGTTTGTGTTTAGGTTTGCGGAAATTTAGGCCCAAGGTTGACGCACTGCCGTAAATCCGTAACTGGATTTTATATTACGAGTACGTTATTAATGGATATTTTGTTACACATGACAAAGTTGCCGACCGTAATATATCTCGTTCTGTCTTCCCTCTGTCTTGAAAGACAAAGGGTGTAAAATAATGCACTCATATTAAAAACTAGTTAGGGTTTCTTTTTGCGTCCACGAACAATTGGATGTCAGTAAACCGATTCCGAAGTGGCAAAGTTAGCCACTGTTCGTGCATCTGAATGCTCCAGTTGTAGGACTATAAAACAGGGCTGCTTTCTTTTGCATCTCCTTGTTTATGGCAGCTTCATTTCGTTCGCTATCTGCGAGGTTCGTACCAGCGCGCGCAGTTTTTTCTGTTGTCCATCTTGCGCGATTTTCTCAAAATATTTTTTTATAGGCCTACATGTAGTCGTCAAGAGTTCACTTGCAGACATCTCTGTTGGTACGTTTCTTGGATCTCCACAAGCTCATCGGATGTTCTTAGGAATTCTTTCATTCACCGATCTAACTTGGTCTTCTGTGTCAAAGAAGGATTGTACACATTATGGACATGAGCACCCAGGGAGTATTCCTGATGCTGTCTAAGCAGGCTCAGAGAGCACTTATAGGGTGGAGAGCGCATGGACCACGGATAATAATAGTCTCATACCATTCAGCGATGAAGAGGATTAACTTAGATATTGTCTTATGCAACACAAATGGCAGAGAAGAGGAAGAGAAGAATAATATTTACAACAGACGGACTACCATACCATCATACTCGACTGACCTAAAAAGAGAAAGAGAGGGAGGGCCCAGATATACATGGCGTCGCGATTTGGAAGCAGAAGCCAAGAATCTGGTTAACACACTAGGATGCCACAAAAAATCGCGTATAACCACATGGCCCAGTCCTAATGGAGAACACCACAACCAGATCGACTATATCATGGTGCAACGGCGTTTTAAGACAAGCATCCATAAAGCCAAAACAAGAAGTTCCGATTCTTCGCTCGGAAGTAGCGGCAGCAGTAAAAGCCTTGAAGAAGGGAAAATCGGCCGGAGTTGACAACATTCCTGGTGAACTTCTACAAGCGGGAGGAAAAACCCGGCACTCTATATAATTTGCAACAAGATCTGGCAATCAGGAGAATGGCCCAAACCCTGGACTCAGTCACTCATTATCACTCTTCCAAAGAAAGGCAATTTACAACTATGTCAAAACTATCGCACCATCAGCCTCATAAGCCATCCCATCAAAGTGTTGTTAAAAATTGTATTAAATCGACTAAAACCGATATCAGACAACATCATATAAGAAGAACAGGCTGGTTTTAGACCCGGAAGGACAACAGAGAAAATCCTAAACTCAGAATTCTCTGTGAAAAATATCTCCAGCACCAAGAGAATCTATTCCATGTCTTTTTTTTTTTTTTCAAGAAAGCTTTCGATCGAGTATGGCACTGGGCACTCTGGGCGACAATGGAAAAATATAACATTAATACAAACATAACCAAAGTTATTCAGAACCTATACAAGGATGCCACCAGTGCGGTGTACTTCAACAACAATATTGGGGATTGGTTCAAAACCAAGTTGGAGTAAGAAAGGCTGCCTCCTTTCACCAACACTCTTTAATATCTTCCTTGAAAGGATACTGGAAGATGCTTGGTCAATGAACAGAAGAGCCGCGTTTAAGTTCTTATTTTTGCTGAAACAGATGAAATCTCTCAGAAAGTGATTCATTTCAAGAATATTATTCTCAGGATTACAGCAGAATTGATCTTGTCCAATGAGGTGAGGAATTAGCGGTTTTATTCTAAGAAAGATCATTTTCATCAACAGCTTATAATCATTTTTTTATTGTTCTTTTTTTTATGTTTAAAATGGTTTATTCAGATTATACTTTCGTTTACAGTAACACACAAGACAAACGGGTTAACGTATACACGACCAGACCATATAATACTTTTGAGCAGTGAAGGTTATCGAGGGGTTGTATATAGTTCATGATTAAATACACTGTACATAGTAATATACATGCTGGAGTTCATAAATTATAAAGTCATAGTTGCATATAAAGATATCGGCCCAGAAAGTAAAAAAAAAATTGATATGACACATTATTTATACAGAAAAAAAAGAAACATATTACGCTTTGAGAAAATTGAATAATTAATTTATTTTCGAAATTTTAACTCGTGAATTAGTGTCATTCGTAAGTACTTGCCTGGGCCCCAACTAGAAAAGTGCAATGAACCCATTTTCAGCTATTGTTGTTAGTGTGCCGACTGTGGTAACATCAGAGGACTCTATGAGGGCATAAAAAAAGCCTTTGGACCTCACACCAGCAAGTGTGCCCCACTTAAGTCAAAAGATGGCTCAATCATTAGTGATCGTGCACTACAAATGGAGCGTTGGGTGGAGCACTACGCAGAACTTTATCAGATTGAAAATGTCATCTCGCCAACTGCTTTATCTAACTTCCCACCACTTCCAGTTTTGTGCGAACTAGACGAAACACCCTCTGTAAAAGAACTGAGCACAGCCATTGACATGCTTGCACACGGGAAAGCGCCCGGAGGAGATCTATTCCTGCCGAAGACATTCAGGCTGGGAATCATGCCCTAATCAAGCCACTCCATGATCTGCTAAGTTTGTGCTGGGAGCAAGGTATGGTCCCCCAAGAATTGAAGGATGCCAACATTGTAACTATTTACAAAAATAAGGGCGACCGCACCGACTGTAACAGTTATAGAGGCATCTCACTTCTTAGTATAGTTGGGAAGGCTTACGCCAGAGTAATACTGAAGCGGCTGCAGATCTTGGCAGAACGAGTTTACCCAGAATCGCAGTGTGGCTTCAGAGCCGGTAGATCCACAACGGATATGATCTTCTCCCTGCGGCAGCTACAGGAGAAAAGCAGAGAACAAAAGCAGCCCCTCTTTATAGCCTTTATTGACCTTACCAAGGCGTTTGATCTTGTCAGCAGAACCGGCTTGTTTGCTGTATTAGAGAGAATCGGCTGTCCAAAAAAGCTACGGAAACTAGTGTCAGCTTTTCATGAAAATATGCAGGGCACCGTACAATTTGACAGTTCCGCCTCTAGGCCATTCTCCATCAAGAGCGGAGTAAAACAAGTATGTGTTCTGGCTCCAACACTATTCGGCATCTTCTTTTCCGTCGTTCTCACCAGCGCTTTCAAACCCATGGAAGATGGAGTATATATACACAGCAGATCTGATGGAAAGCTTTTTAATCTAGCACGCCTAAAAGCCAAAACGAAGAGACGGCGTATCTTGATAGAGAACTGCTGTTTTGCCGATGATGCCGCACTCATATCTCATTCACAAGAAGGACTGCAGAGGCTTGTGAATGCACTGGCAGCTGCTTGTCAGGATTTTGGACTTACAATTAGTCTCTCCAAGACTGAAATCCTGGCACAAGATGTTTCAGAAACACCAGTGATATACATCGGAAATCACACACTTACGGTGGTGCAAGAGTTCACATACTTGGGAACAACGATAGCCAGCAACCTTGACATAGACAATGAGCTTACAAAAAGAATAGGGAAGGCATCTGCAGCAATGGCAAAACTCTCTAAGCGTGTGTGGAAAAACACCAAATTGACCACGGCAAAAAAATCCTTTTCTACAATGCCTGCGTCCTAAGCACACTCCTCTACGGCAGTGAGAGCTGGGCAACTTACAAGCTTCAAGAACACAGATTAAATGGCTTCCACCTACGTTGCCTGCGACACATAATGTGCATCTCCTGGAGGGATCATGTCACAAACCAGGACGTTTTGACACGGGCCAACATGCACAGCATCTATGCTCTCCTTCAACAGAGAAGACTACGCTGGCTGGGTCATGTCACGCGCATGCCAGATGGAAGAATCTCGAAAGATATCCTATATGCTGAGCTAGCAGAGGGAGCCAGACCCAGGGGCCGCCCAAGATTAACTTACAGAGATGTCTGCAAGCGAGACATGAAGGCAACGGGCATCGACCAAAGCATGTGGGAGGAGATAGCCCAAGACCGAACAGCATGGAGCTGCATCGGCCAAGAGAACGAAAAAGAAAGCTGCCCTGCTGTCAGTCAGCCCTAAAACTGAGGAATATAAATGCACGAACTGTGGCAAACTATGCCGATCCAGAATAGGCTTGATCAGCCACTCCAGATTCTGCCCTGTCTCAAGACGTAACCAAAGCATCCATTGTCTTCCGAGACAGAAGGAGCCATATATAAATAAATTGTTTTTTAGTTATGTGCACAAAAAGGAATTTATTTAAATTATTATAATGACTATATCGGTTTTGTTCTCTACCGACAATTTTATCCCACGGATGGACGACCAGTAACAACACACCATCCTCCCAGACAGAGGAGTAGCTAGCAATTTTCCATCGTTTGGGGGCCCGGGAGGCTTGACCTCTTTGGGGGGGGGGCTGTATTTTACCTAATATTTAATTTTTAATGTAAAAAAACACTCATTTGGGGGCTCCCCTCATGTGGGGACCCGCGGCGATTTTCCAATTCTTCCCCCCACCATAGCTACGCCACTGCTCCCAGAAGTTTACTGATGAAAGCTTCGGGTTCAACCCTGGAGGGAAAAGTCAGACTGCGGTGACCATTGAACAGCTTGCAGCATTGAATGCTACATAGTGGCAGAGGCTTCAAAGGCGACTATCCCATGCTGTTTGGGCAATTGACGTTCCTCTGGACACATCAGACGCAAGTAGAAAAGGGGAGAAGACTGCTGTGTGGGCGACGTCGTCCCGAATACACATCATTGCTTTTGGCCAGTTATTCATCTCATACTATGAGATGATACATAGTCTCTTTGCGACTGAAGGTGGCCATATACAATGTACATATTGATATAATTATTTGCGTTGCATGCGCTTTTTTTTTCGTTTATATTATTACAACCGCGCCGACACTGATGGTGCGCAACAGCACACCGTTCAACACGATGAATAGACGACATATTGATTCTAGATGAAGGATTGTTATAGATCCGGCTGAAGTGATCTGCAGGTTATAGGAGTCTGAGTTGTCTGGTACTGAGAGTCTTCCTTTGTGCTACCAGTGAACTGTATTGAGGACCTGGAGCGATACAGGGAAGTGTGTCGATGGTCTGTACTAATGATTAGGTAGAAAAGGACTCATCATCATTGGCCTCCTTCAGTAGTAAAACGACTATGGTTCATCTCGCACACTTCCTTGTGTGGTTGTGGAGCCCTATTTTGGAGAGACACAAATATCGCAGGTAAAGGAGGTCTTCGCTACAGTGGTTGAGGAGCTGGCCATTTTCCGCGTTTTCCGCTTTTCTTCCAGAGCTGAGGCCTTTGCTCTTTCGCTGTCCATAGCTTCCTAAGTCATTGTCTCTCTCCATCTGGTGCGGTCTAGAGCTATGTCTTCCCACTGGTCAGTATTGGACTGGTGGAGACTCCTGTGACTAACTGTGTATTTTATAACTGTAAATAAATACATCGTCTATTATTACTTTCTTTCGTTTAGCGCTTGCATTAATAAGAAGAATAATAAGGTTTGTCTTTGAGTCGGAAGGTTAATGAGGAATGCAGTATTCTCAGTTGCAAAGCAGCCCCAGCTGGGACCTACTTGCATTAGATTTACAATATCATAAGAGCATTTCTATAAGAAATACAGAAAAGCTCCAAACTTTTGTTAACAGTTGCCAACGCCGGATATTAGGAATTAGGTGGCCAGGAAAGATAACCACTATTGATTTGTGGGAGAGAACTAGACACTAGCCCATAGCACAAGACATTACAAAACAAAAATGGAGCTGGATAGGACACACCCTGCGAAAACCAGCTACCAATGTTGCAAGGCAGGTACTTGACTGGAATCCAGAAGGAAAGAGGAAAGTGGGCAGACCCAAGCAAACTGAGTAAAGCTGAGGGTACTGGAATGACATGGGAGCAGATGAAGAAAGCTGCTCAGAACCGAGTTCGGTGGAGAGGTATGGTTGCGGCCCTATACTCCACTGGGAGTACACAGGATTAAGAAAGTAATTTGTATAAGAAGATCTGGTGATTAGTTGTTTTGGGGTAGCAATTTTTCCCTTCAATCTTTGGAGTTTATATATTTAGTCACATAAAACAACATAAAAAGATAAATCACTGGTATCAAGAGTCAGCAGCGTATGATAAACTATGTGACCCTAATCACTAATAACACTGCTGTCATATATCCGCCGCCATTGTTGTTGTGTCACATGACTGACGCGTGTCATTTGTATCTGACGTCAGATGTCGTCTGCTGATAGTGTTTCCACTGGGAACTGGGAGTGTAAGCTGTCACCTTTGATACATATATAATAAGTCAACATATACTTTTTGTTATTGCTAACTTTTTTTTAAAACTTGTTTATGAAATACAGTGTGTTGGGGAGGGGCGGGGCGGGGTTCGCTTTGATTCACCTATGACTATTTTAAGTACTCAAAATTAAATTTAACACTAAACCCTTTCGCTATAAGGCTAAAATAAAGTGGTATAATTTAAATAAAACAAAATATAAAAATATTTAAAATTAAAAACAATACAAGTTAAATAAATAAATAAAATACATTTACAACCATATATCTTAATACTGTAAGATTTATTTTTCTTTTTCTATATCAAACAAAATTAATTATTTACCACTTAGTAAAACAATAATTGTTTTAACTTTTAATTGATTTATGTTTTGATAGGGAAAAATAATAATTGTGCAAAATTTCATTTCAACTTGAGCCTAGAAGGGGAATTTTTAAATTATCCCCCCTCCTCCCCCACCCTAGCTACGCCACTGTCTTGATGGGAAAAAAAATGAGGGTTGAATATTTCTTCTATAAGACACTTGAGAGTCTTGTCGTCGGACTCTTCAACAATTCATATCAACTTTGAAAAAAAAAAAGATGTGCTGTATGAACTCACTAACTTTCATGTCCGGTATATGCTCGTCAAAGGCGCCGTGGTCGGTGGTGGTAAAGCTCTTGGCTTCAGCTCCGAAGGGTCCAGGGTTCGAATATTGGGATTTTAAATTTGGGATCTTTCTAAATAACATAAAACGTAAAACATAATGCAATTTATAACATTATTAACTGTCTTAAATTAGGTCTTATTTATAATGCACACTAATTAGAAATTAAAAATTTCACTTTTAAATACTGCTTGCATAAAATGTTTTAAAAAAATTAATTTTGAGCTTTTAGAAAAGAAAAAAATAGCCGTTGCATCAGAACTTTGAATGAACTAAAATATTGCGATGTCCGATTTTCATTTTTTTTTCTACTTTCTGAGATCTTAACGGGACGGACGGACGGACAGACAGACAGAATGTCCGTGCAGAAGACAGGCTCAGAAGACCTAATGGAAACTTAAGTAGACCTAAAAAGAACAACGACTTTGTCTGCATCAGGTGTGGAAAAATATTCAGGTCACTCATCCAGTCATCCTTAATCTTCGGAATTGAAAGCATTGTCATTACATAATAGTATAGATTTAAACATCTAGATCTTGAAGACATGTTACGATCTTAACTTGTCGTTCCGAATTATATAAACAACGAGATCAATATTATACAATTCCTCTTAATAGATAGATAGATAGAAAGATAGATAGATAGATAGATAGATAGACATAGATAGATATATCTAGAATAGATAGATAAATAGATAGATAGATAGATAGATAGATAGATACATAGATAGGTAGGTAGAGATAGATAGCTAGATAGATAGATAGAGAGAGAGAGATTCCTTAGGTAATAGATCTACAAAGTATATAAATATTTAAAGCCAAAAAAAAAAAGATAAACAAAGCAACAAAATCCACCGTCAATGTCGTCTTCCTCTTTTATTTTTCGGAGGAACCTCATTTCTCACACGCTCTCCTCTTTACCTCTTTTCGATGAAGTCAGCTGGGGCGACGCCCATGCCTTTGCCTGGCGTCTGTCTGTAAAATCGACCATAATATACTTCCCCAACGATAGCAATCTGCTGGAGGAGTGGGTGGGTCGCTCTGGCAAGAGTTCCCCCCCCCCCCAAAGACAAACTATTTATCCAGACCTTCGCTAGTGCAGACTTGATCAAAGCCGATAGCTTTGTACAGGTCCAAATGATAATAATATCTTGTTAAGTGGCCTCTCTGCTGGAAGTCTATGAAAGACACTAGAACAAATAAAAAATAGCTGTATGATTTACTTCAATATTGTCAAGGACCATGTTCTGAAAAAAAGACCTGAAATCTTAGGGAGAGCTTGTTTTATGATATGCAATGTAGATAGAAAATCAAAAATGGCGCAAGTTATGGCTTTGAGGAGAACTGTGACTCTCAAAGTCACTTGACTTCAGTAAATATAAACATTATATAT
>JADKLZ010000130.1:8476229-8491841 GCA_021533235.1 Biomphalaria straminea
CAAGTTCTCCTTTCAGACCTTGTGGTCTATAGGGCAGATGATGTAAAGGTCATCTGATTCTGTGGCCTACGGTTAATGAAGGTGTCATGTGGCCAACACAACGACCAACCGCCTTTACTTTCCCCCAATTAATGTCAGGTACCCATTAGAGCTGGGTGGACTCAGAGGCGCCCAAGGATCCCGAAATAAAAATCCCAGATTTCCCCAGGATTCGAACCAGGGATTCCCGGTTCAGAAGCCAAGCGCTTTACCGCTCAGCCACCGCGCCTCACGGAGCTTTGTATCGAAATGAAAAAAAAAAAGGTTAAGTCCGTTCTGTTTTATTAATATTTATTGGAGATGTGTTGTGATTACAGGGACTCGATTCACAAAGCATATATCAACTTTCTATGCTTGTCTGCCTAGTAAAAATTTAAATCACGTTATTTCTCCCACATCAGTGTCGTAGCTAGGGTGGGGTGGGGGAATGGGGAGAATTTGAACATCCCCCAGGACCCCCAAAGGAGTGGGTTTTTTTTTACATTAGAAATTAAATATTTCGCAAAATGCAGGGGCCCCCCAATGAGGTCAAGCTTCAGGGCCCCAAAACGATGGGAAATTTCTAGCTACGCCCATATCCCACATCACTTTTCGGATCAAGTTAAAACTTAGCGAAATGAAAACATTGGCAAAGGCAATACATAAATCAATACAAGATTGTTCAATTAATTATAGGAAAATAATAACTTTGTTTTGATACCAACATCGAAAATTAAATCTTCAGTATTTACATTCTTGTCTAAATATTTGAGGATTTGTCCACATACAGAATTGAATACTTTACGTATCAGGTTGAAACTTTAAACTATTATTTATTTCATCTAACAAAACATAATTCAATTAAAAATAAACAACAATTATTTGTAGATATTTTTTTTTGACATCGAAAAAAAAGGGAAAAAAAAACTTCTATATTATTGAGAGATATAGTTTTAAGTTTGGACATTTTTCCCTTAGAAAAAGCTTGTTTTTTTTAAAAGTATTTTTATATTTTGTTTGTTTGCTTTGAAATAATATATTGCCTGTTCCTAAGGCCTATTGGAGGCTGATGAGGCCCTAAGCGTGACGTGGTATGGTATGTCTAATTTATGCTTACGGTTCATGGGCCCGCGTATGACACTCGCCGGGCCCCCGCGTACTGCTAAGGCCGCCTCTGCTTTTAAGTCCTCATTGTCGTTCCGCCAACACCCTCTGCCAGGTACTGTTTGACTTATGTGAGACATGAATCGCTTCTCGGGAGTGCCCGGTATTGACGGAACGACTGCTTCTCAATGAATCGAGATATTAGAGCTCGGCGGACTCAGAGACATTACTAAAGATCCAGAAATTTAAGAAATTCCATATCTTCACTAGGATTCGAACCCTTCCCCACCCCCCTCCGGTTCGGAAGTGTTAGAACACGATAAGGAATTTGGCGCGAAAAGTTATTTGTTTCATCAAAAGGGGTAAAGTTTTGAGTTATAGCGACAATGACGCGACTTGTCAAAATAAGTCTCGAATTTGATGTGTAACGAAAGTAAACACAGAATACTCTTATCTTATCTTATACAATACAGACGTTACTTCAAAAAAGAAGATGATTACGTCATACGCGTCATGCATTCAGTCATGCATATTAACCAATGACTTAAATTCTGCCAAGTCACTGGTTTTCCTGGCTAGCTCAGGCAATCCATTCCATGCTATAATAGCGCTAGGAAAGAAGGAGCCTTTGTACAAATTTGTCCCAGCATATGGGACGAGGAATTTGCCTTTTTCCTTGTGTCTTTCTGAGTATTTTATTAAATTTAATTTTACTCTTGGCAGCTAAAGATAGAAGTCGGCTATAGTTTCTGGAGTAGATGTTGCTTCGTGGACGATGAGACAATAGAGCACATTCTGCACGAATGCCGAGCTCTGCAAGATGAACGATCGGGACAAGGTAATGAGAAGGAGAGAGAACTGGTCCATGTGTGGCAGAAGGTCTGTCCTTGTACGGGCATATGGCGACCCTAAAACTCACTGCTCGCTTCCTCTTCCTGGCTCTAAGGGAGTAATCTCAGCATGGTTAGTTACTAATGGGGTATCTTATTCGGAGTAGATATTTAACTTAGCGACATATGACGGGAAAGCGATATTAGACGGGAAAGCGACATTCGACGGGAAAGCGACATTCGACTGGAAAGCGACATACGACGGGAAAGTTACATTCGACTGGAAAGCGACATACGACGGGATAGTTACATTCGACTGGAAAGCGACATTCGACTGGAAATCGACTTTCGAATGGAAGCGACATTCGACGGGAAAGTTAACAGGAAGCTACATTCGACGGGAAAGCGACATTCGACGGGAAAGTTAACAGGACGCGACATTCGACGGGAAAGCGACATTCGACTGGAAGCGACATTCGACGGGAAAGTTACATTCGGCTGGAATCGACATTCGACTAAAAATTACATTAGACTGGAAAGGACATTCAACTGGAAGCGTCATTCGACGAGAAAATTAAATTCGACTGGAAAGCGACATAGACGGGATAGTTACATTCAACTGCTCGCTTCCTCTTCCTTGCTCTAAGGGAGTAATCTCTGCATGGTTCGTTACTAATGGGGTATCTGATTCGGAGTAGATATTTAACTTAGCGACATATGACGGGAAAGCGTAATTCGACGGGAAAGCGATATTCGACGGGAAAGTGACATTCGACGGAAAAGCGACATTCGAATGGAAAGCGACATACGACGGGATAGTTACATTCGACTGGAAAGCGACATTCGACGGGAAATCGACATTCGAATGGAAGCGACATTCGACGGGAAAGTTAACAGGACGCGACATTCGACGGGAAAGCGACATTCGACTGGAAGCGACATTCGACGGGAAAGTTACATTCGGCTGGAAGCCACATTCGACTAAAAATTACATTCGACTGGAAAGGACATTCGAATGGAATCGTCATTCGACGGGAAAATTATATTCGACTGGAAAGCGACATACGACGGGATAGTTTCATTCAACTGAAAAGCAACATTCGACGGAAAAGCGACATTCGACGGGAAATCGACATTCGAATAGAAGCGACATTCGACGGAAAAGCGACATTCGACGGGAAGCGACATTCAACGGGAAAGTTACATTCGGATGGAAGCGACATTCGACTGGAAAGTTACATTTGACTGGAAAGGACATTCGACTGGAAGCGACATTCGACGGGAAAGTTACATTTGGTTGGAAGCGACATTCGACTGGAAAGTTACATTCGACTGGAAAGGAAATTCGACTGGATGCGACATTCGAAGGGAAAGTTACATTCGGCTGGAAGCGACATTCGACGGGAAAGTTACATTCGACCAGAAAGCGACATTAAACGGAAAAGCGATATTAGACGGAAAAGCGACATTCGTCGGGAAAGTTACATTCGATTGGAAGAGACATTTGACGGGAAAGCGACATTTGACGGGAAAGTTACATTCGATTGGAAGAGACATTCGACGGGAAAGCGACATTTGACGGTAAAGTTATATTCGACTGGAAGCGACATTCGACGGGAAAGTTACATTCAATTGAAGCGACATTCGACGGGAAAGCGACATTCGACGGGAAAGCGACATACGACGGGAATGTTACACTCGACGGGAAAGGGACATTCGAAGGGAAAGCGACATTCGACAGGAAAGCGACATTCGACGGGAAATCGACATTTGTGGGTTCATTTCATTACGTGTTCAACTTCTTGTTCGACCATCGTTCATCGGCGTCGAGCACTTTCATACTGTTGACCTTTCACCTGTGTTGTTTTGTTATTATGGTGTTACCTCCGTTTAGACTGCGCAAGACACAGCGCGATGGCGCCTAACAGAAGCCAAGCGGTTTACCAATCAGCTATCGAAGGTCCCAAATTCGAATCCTGGTGAGGACTGGGGATTTTACTTCGGAATCTGAGTCCACCCAGCTCTAATTGGTACTGACAATAGTTG
Source organism: Biomphalaria straminea (assembly GCA_021533235.1). NCBI lineage: Eukaryota > Metazoa > Mollusca > Gastropoda > Planorbidae > Biomphalaria > Biomphalaria straminea. The sequence continues at coordinate 8,480,228 of JADKLZ010000130.1, forward strand.
GGGAAAAGTAAAGGCGGTTGGTCGTTGTGCTGGCCACATGACACCCTCGTTAACAGTAGGCCACAGAATCAGATGACCTTTACATTTTATGCCCTATAGACTACTGAACGAGGAACTTTACTTTTTTTCCAAGTTTATTACACTACATATATATAATGCGAAAAGCTAACTAGCGTTAACAGCTTTAAATACCTCGGAGCTATTGTCTCGGATGAGGGAACAAAGCCCGAACTAATGGTTCGAATAGCACAGTCCACAGCGGCCCTTTCTAAACTCAAGTTGATATGGAAGGACAAAGGCTTATCCCTCGGCACCAAAATCAGACTGATGCGCTCCCTGGTCATGGCCACATTTCTATATGCTTGTGAGTCTTGGACACTGACTGCAGAGCTAGAGAGGAGGATCCTAGCAATGGAAATGAGATGCTACAGAAGGATCCTAGGCATCACATTTAAAGACCGCATCACAAATCAAGAGATTAGAGACAGGGTTACTGCAGCGATCGGACCCCATGATGACCTGCTAAATACTGTGAAGAAACGAAAGCTCAAAATGTATGGCCATGTAACAAGATCTTCGGGACTCGCAAAGACCATCCTCCAGGGAACAGTACCAGGAAAAAGAAGAAGAGGCAGACAGAAAAAGCGGTGGGAAGACAACATCAAAGAATGGGCAGGCCTACCATTGAAAGAGGTTTTAAACAGGGCAAAGGATAGAGAGGAAATGAGAAAGATGGTCCACAAGTCTTGCCTGGCGCCCCAACGGTCCACCAGACTAAGGGATAGGTAACAGGTAATATGTATAAACTAATAATAATAATATATAACCTCCTGCAGGAGGGAAGAAGAAGGCGGTGTGTGTTTGTGTGGGAGGGATGTGTGTTCGAATTCGGAGCAGTCGCGACAATACAACAAGGTCAAGCAACAGTGTAACATACAACGACACCCATTTCTATTTCACATTAACGGAAACGGAAAGCTAAATTCAAACACAATTGGCTAAGCTTTCTAATTGTTTCTCCTCATCCAGGAGATACAAAGAACATGCATAAATGTACCCTGCGGGACCAAGTAAAACAAAGGACGTTAAGGCCACGAGGCCTTCATCAGCTACAAAACAAACAAAAAATAACAAACAATTAACACAAAAGAGTCTTAAGGTAACTTATCTGTCCGATGTTGTTCTCTATCGAGGCAGAAAAGAAATGAGCGTTTTTTTCTTAAAAGCTTGTTCTCTTTTTAGATTCTCCACCCGCGATAAAGATTTTTCTAAAATAGTTCGAGGGTAGCCACGGCGCAGGAAAAATTCTATCATTTCCGTGGCTTTTTCGGTGAAATCATTGTCGTCTTGGCAAAGGCGGCGGATGCGTAGAAGTTGGGAGTAGGGGATAGAATCTTTACAGGAGGGTGGATGGGATGATGAGTATAGAAGATAGCTATGGCTGTCTTTATCTTTGTAATGGGTGGATGTGGACAGAGAAATTTGGGTTAAGTTTATTTGTATGTCTAAGAAGTTCACCCTAGTTTTGGAGATAGTTAAGAAAAAAACGCAATCTGGCAACGTTGAAAGATTCAAATTAATACTAACCTACCACCCTCACAACGTGAAAGCCAAAAACATATTTTTGAAAAATCTAAACATTCTCCTAGCCGATGAAGATACTCGCGACGTCTTCTCAACCCCACCTCTTGTGGTATTCAGGCGAGACCAAAACCTACAAGACATCTTAGTACATACTAAACTCCACAACATTTCAAGTGAACCTGGCACTTGGCCATGTAAGCGACGTAACTGTCAGACCTGCAAACACACGCTCGCCACCCCCACCATCACCTGTCCTAAAATGACCATCAAGATCAGTGGCAAATTTAACTGCAATAGCAGAGGAGTCATATATGCCATCTTATGCTCAAGGTGCCAAATGGTCTATATTGGAAACACGGGCAGGACTTTAAAAACACGACTCCAAGAACACCTTAGAGACATTCGTAACTTTGCTACTAAGCCCGTCTCTATCCATTTTAACAATACACATCATAGGGGTACCACTGATCTCCTCATCACTGTTATACAACAATGCAATGACAAAAACACCCGTCTGCAGATCGAAAACAAACTTATTTTCATGTCAGGCACTCTCCAACCTAACGGGATCATTAACCAACACACCTTTGTTTAATATGCGACGGTCACCCTACTCCCCCTCTCCCCATCCATCTTTTCGTGACCTCTCCGCCCCCTTCCGTTTTCCCGCACCTTTACACCCAGCGTAGCTCATTTCTTTTCTGCCTCGATAGAGAACAACATCGGACAGATAAGTTACCTTAAGACTCTTTTGTGTTAATTGTTTGTTATTTTTTGTTTGTTTTGTAGCTGATGAAGGCCTCGTGGCCCAAACGTCCTTTGTTTTACTTGGTCCCGCAGGGTACATTTATGCATGTTCTTTGTATTTTCTATACAGTCGTTTACCCCTGCAGCAGTACATTTTGTTTTTGAGTTTTTGAATTTCCTCATAAAGGAGGTAGTCGATTTCTATAGACATTTAAGTATCACATGAAACCGTGCTGCCCAGTGGCATGTGAAGAGGTCGACACTATTATTATAGCTTTTACATAGCGCAACTTTCATGCTTATAGCATGCTCAGAGCGCTTTGGTCCAATCTCATTTGTGGAGCAGTGGGGAGGGGGTATCTAGGAGTTGGTTTTCCGTGCTGCCTTTTGGCGCTCAGTAAACACAACTCTGCCCGAGTCGGGTGTCGAACCTCGAGCCCTCTTCTAGGTAGCCAGGCCAGGTTCAAGCACACTTAGCTTTTCGACCACGCTTATTAAGGAGGTAGTCAGTCAACATTGATTTGTGAAGCTTTCTTTCTGTAGAGAGACTTCTACCTTCTGGATCGTTTGGGTATGAATGATAAGACTTTTTGGGTGTGAAAGATAAGACTTTTTGGGTATGAAAGATAAGACTTTATTTCAAGTCAGAAGATGAAGTAAAGATGAAGTGCTTCGAGTGTCTTCAGAGATACATATGTTGCCACATTCAGAGCAGACAAATTTAATCAATTTCTATAACATAGTATTTAGTCTTTAGTTAAATAGAAATAAATCTAAAATAAAACTTGTCTTCGAGTCCGAAGATTGATGAAGAGTGCATCATTTCATGTGCCTACGCAGGCCCAGCTACGACCTACATATTTTGCCACACCTAGAGCTGAAATAACCTTAGTCTTCAAAAAAAAATGCATCAATTACAACAATAGAAGCACCAACATTTAACAGTTGCAATAGCAACGACCAAGATAAGAATAACGAAAGCAACAAAACAATAACATAATCAACCGAAAAAAAAACAACAAATACATCAAACGCAACATCAATAACAACAACAATAACAACAGCAACAACAACAACAGCAGCAACGACAGCCATAACAACAGCAATAACAATTACAAAAGCAACAACAAAACAGCAGCAACAACAGCAGCAACAATAGCCATTAACAACAATTACAACAGCAACAACAATAACAACAGCAACAACAACAGAGCAACAACATCAACAGTAACAAACGAATCAAAAAAAGAGAACAAGAAGTAATAAAAAAAAAGAACGCCAGATACTCATCAATATTGACTTCGTAAAATCGTGCAGACTCTCTCTATCTCTAACCCACTGCACCTTCCCCCTTAATGTTTTTTATTTAAAAGAAGCACTAATACGGAAATCATTAATTAACCGGCAATAATCTTTTTACTTCACATCTTGTGTGCTTCTCTCTCTCTCCCTATCTCTCTCTCTCTCTCTGACATGTTCATGTCATTAAAACACATTCTAAACACATTCTGAACTCATTCTAATCAAATAAAACTTTCTCTAAAAAAAAGGCAAACACCAAAACTTCCAAGGGCCATTACCCAAGCAAGTGTTAGCCATCCTATTGAAAGGCGAAGGCTATCAAAGTATGCTCATAATGACCCCCACTATCTTTTATCGTTCATGCGCCCCTCCTCCCTCCAGACTATCCTCCCTCCTCCTCCTCCTCCCTGGTATATGTCACATAGAATTCCTCCTCAATAACGAAAAACTTAATTATCTCACTATTGTTTCAAAGAGGCATCTATTTGTTGGCAGATGCCAACATGTTGGAAATAACAAAAATAGTAGGGGGGGGGGGCGACGTTTCCTTCATTGGCAGCTGAGACATGGCCACGTCATTGTTAAATGACCCTCCAAGTCCTCCTCGGCCCACGTATTTTCTCGTTGATTTTTTTTTATTCGTAGAGTGAGGGCCCGCGGTGCTGGACACGTGCTAAAGAAAGAGGAAAAAAAAAAGAACAAACCTTGAGAATAGATAAGACCAGAACGTTATCGATGCCACCTCGTCTCCTTTTCTTTCTCAATCCTTATCACATGCTTTAATCAACTCAACGGAAACACTAAACAGAAGCAACATCAACCCCCCTACCCCCAGCCCCCCTTACGCCCCCTACTCACTTCCTCACTCTACCAGTCTCTCCAATATTCTACTTTTTCCTTCCTCCCACTGAAAAGATCGGCCTTACCTTTCCTACATGAAGAGGACATGAGGACGAAGAGCAAATGGAAATGTGTCGGACTTTACTCACCCCCCCCTTTTTAACCACAATATGGACATCGACTAACTCAGCAAACAGAACGCCCCCCGCACCAGCACCTAATAATGTCTCACTTAGAAAAAAAAACACAACTAATTAATATATGGGGCATGGAAGAAAAAAAAAACTATAGGGATGAAATGTGCTTCAAGCCTCCATCTCATAACCGGAACTGAAAAAGAGACGCGGCCATCTTGGTCTTCAGATGACGAAGCTTGACGGCGAGTGGGCGGGATATTGAAGCTATCTTTTTCCTTCCGGTAAAAACATTTACTTTCGTATAAACTTGTTTTTTTTTGGTCTACACGAGAGTCTCTTCCCCTTAAGCCGTGTGTGTGTGTGTGTATGTGTGTAAATTGTAACAATGATTTACTAACACGCTTATTTCCCCGGTCATCTTTGTTCATTTAACTTGTTAGTGTTGTGAGAAGATGATTCCCTTTGTGACTTTCAGGCTCTCCCATATCTGATGATTGACCAGATTATACTTCAACACAAAAACGCGATGAAGCAGCTAGAGAAAAAGGTACGCGACGTTTTTAGCGCGAGCCGCTTTGGCGCATCCTTTTTTAGGCGGGAGTGGTTCTGACGACAATTAATAAGGAAGGAAAATATATAAATTCATTAAAAAACAACAAAAAACAAACAAAGCTTATATTAAGTGTAATCACATAAGTTTGGATCAGTCATATATTTAAACGTGGAATACATCTAGGCAGGGCCGGCCCTATGCGAAACGGATTGCGCGGGGCCTTATTTGGTTAGTGATAAGGATAAGTTGAAATTAAGATTTTGTATTAGACAATACCAAAAAAGCCGGCTTTGAGTCCACCCAGCTCTAATGGGTACTGACATTATTTGGGAAAACGTAAAGGCGGTTGGTCATTGTACTGGTCATATGACGCCACTGATAACCATGGGTAACAGAAACTGATTATCTTATCTTCTTTCTTATCTTATATAATACAGACGTTACTTAAAAAAAACTGATTATCTTATCTTCTTTCTTATCTTATATAATACAGACGTTACTTCAAAAAAGAAGATGATTACGTCCTGCGCGTCATGCATATTAACCAATGACTTAAATTCTGCCAAATCAATGGTTTTCCTGGCTGGCTCAGGCAACACATTCCAGGCTCTAATGGCACCAGGCAAGAAGGAGCATTTGTAAAGATTTCTCCTAGCATATCGGACGAGGAATGTGCATTTATCTTTATCTTTGTGTCTTTCTGAGTATTACAATCTTAAAAATCAACTGCACTATAGATTACAAGTTCTGTAAGTGGAACTTTACATTACCTTTTTTTACTTTACTTTACCCTATTCAAATGGCCCATTAGAGAAGCAAGATTTGGTAAATCTATTTAAATAGTACTTTTACAGAAATAAATAAATCTGCCCTTAAGTGTCCAAATATATTATGTGTCTACTTAAGAGTGTGAAGGTTCGAAAATGTTGATTTGTTCCGTATCTGCACAATGTTACTTAAATTATTATTTTCTCCACATCTTCCACCTGGTGTTAATTTTTGACATCCCACCCAGCTTCCCCTCCCCCCCCTACGACATCTAGCACCCTATGGGCCGAGTACAAAACATTTAAGTGAGTCAGGGAGAACAATTGCAACGAGCGAGTTGGCGCCACAGTCCCCCCCTGTATCCTATAGGTGTCAAAAAGTTGCTCCCACACAGGAGCAGCGCCCTTTCACCCGCGAGTAGATGAGCTATCTCCACCCACATCTTCCTGGGCGCTGATATTTTCTCAGGGGCGGTTGTTTTTGTTTTTTTAGTCTTTGACACACGAAAACAGTCCGAAGTTATGTCGTCAAATAGTGATGTGCATTTTGTCCCCCTGCTCTGTTTATTTCCACTTCTCTCTCTCTCTCTCTCTCTGTCTCTTTCTGTCTCTCTCTCTGTCTCTCTTTGTCTCTATATCTCTATGTCTCTCTGTCTTTCTCTCTCTGTCCCTCTCTCTTTCTCTCTGTCTCTCTCTCTGTCCCTCTCTCTTTCTCTCTGTCTCTCTCTCTGTCTCTCTTTCTCTCTCTGTCTCTCTGTCTCTCCCTGTCTCTCTCTCTGTCTCTCTCTCTGTGTCTCTGTCCCTCTCTGTCTCTCTCTCTGTCTCCGTCTCTCTGTCTCTCTCTGTCTTTCTCTGTCTCTCTCATTTTGTCTCTCTCTTTCTCTTCCCCTCTCTCTCTCCTCCTGGTCGTCTCTTTTCTCACTCTATCTGTCTCGATCTGCCATCTCCAAAATTAGCTTCTCCGACAGACAGGAAATACGTAATACGTAAAAAAAAAGTAAAGTTCCCCTTTCAGACCTTGTGATCTTTAGGGCATCTGTTTCTGTGGCCTACGGTTTAAGAGGGTGTCATTTGGCCAGCACAACGACGTCAGGTACCTATTATAGCTGGCTGGGCTCGAAGGCTCGAAGATCTCAAAATTAAAAATCCCAGTCTTCACCAGGATTCGAACCCCGATCCTGGTTCGGAAGCCAAGCGCTTTAACGCTCATCCCCACCCCCCTTAACACCATGCTTTTTTTTTTAGTTCGGTGGCTAATTTGTTTTTCAGTTCTGTTGAAACATTAGTGTTGTTTCTCAAAAGTTGAACAATGTTTATACAATTAAAACAACTTTAACCTTGCAAACGGAAAAAGTCCTGGAAATCTCATGAACAATGGACAAGACTGTCATCTATGGAGTGCAAAAAAATACAAACAGCATAGTGAGCTTTCATTTAATAAGAATGTATTACGACGTCAAAGGTATTGTATAAAGAACACAAAATTTAGACATTATGCTTATCTCTATCCAGACTGGGCCCCGCGCAATCCGTTTCGCATAGGGCCCCGCAATTTCTAGGGCAGGCCCTGACCATACATATATATAGCTCTATGGTTTTATGATCTAAAGCGAAAGTCCCTTAGTTTTCTGTTAATGTATTTCAATTAACTCTTACTGAGACTTACACCTACATTCCCCTGCGTCGCACTTGGAGGCAGAGGCGTCACTAGGCAGGTGCGGGGGGTGCGGTCCGCACCGGGTGACACCCGATAGGGGGTGACACCCAAGTGTAAAAAAGTCACTTAAAAAAATAATTTTAAAATACCAACTTTTAAAATGTGACAGAAGCAAAATCATAAAGCTTAGAAATTGTTGAATAAAATTATTCTAAATGGGAAAACATCAATAGCAAGTTTTTTTTCTCCGATAAATAGTGGACATGTCCACAGCGAGAAACTCGAGAGAATACTGAAGGACATTTATCAGGCTTTCAAATTAGGAACATTTTGGGAGCAGGACTTTAGCTTCCAAAAATTGACAAGGACGTCATTGCTATGATTGACGTTAAGATGGGAAAACAGAGGAACATCTTGTATTATAGACTGCTTACTATCGCATTGTTTCTAGCAAAGAAAAAGTTGGTATATGGTGGCGAACTGAAGATTTTTCATTGAATAATGAAATTTTTTTCTCGGCATTGTGGAAATGTTATCCAAATATGAGCCAGTGTGGAAATAATAACTTATACGATCGCAAGTCAGCGATGAAAATAAAAGTTACTTTCCAAGCTTGTACCAAATATATATATATATATGTTTTAACAAACCACTTAAGGGATATACTTATCAGAGATGAGAGACATAAAAGCTGCAAGGTACTCTGGTATCTTGTATTACAGCACACCTAACATAGATCTCTGAAGTTGTAAGATATATTAACAATAGCAATTGTAATGTTGAAATGACAGAAATGTAGGATATTCCTCTTAATGTGGGCCAAATCTGGTGTATCAGTTCTGATAATTTAAAACGACTGAAAAGAGATGGGCTTAACGTATCGATATGATGAGCTCAGGGACATGGAAATGCAGCTACAATGTCAAGGATTCACGAAGAAGTGCAGGCGGTGATAAATGAAGAACAGAAAAGAAACTTGAATGGATGTGTACACCGTTTACTTAAAGCTATGTGGTCGAAATTCTTAATCGGAAAATATTTTCCAATTATACTTTCTTGGTTCTCTAGAAAAAGGGTTTTCTTTCTTTGCCACTAATACTAATAGATAGGATAATATAATTAATGATAGCGTGTCATATAAACAAATCGCTGGTGTGCCCATGGTGTTGCTGTTAGACCCATGAAAGAACGATTTTATGAAAGTTTGACGGCGAAAATCTTTGCCGTCTCTCTGAAAATACAAACACTAGAGGCGCAGCATAAATATGATTGCCAGCTGTCTGTGAATACACGCATAACTTTCATTGCTTGACTTTCTTATTGGCAGATGTACTCAAAAAAGTAAACTAAACACAAAAGTACCTTCAAATTAACGTGTTAATTATTTTCAAAGTGGTGGCTAAGCTCGAGCACTTAAACATTTACTCTACGAAATATGTGAAACGTTAGCTCAAAATGTTATTAAGATAACTTTTCTCAAATCAAACTAGCATGTTTATGAAAAAGAAAAATACGTTTTAACAATATAAAAATATCAGGAAAGTATTCTTAAGATTTACTATTCAAATAGAGAGCAAGAAGTTAATTCTGAGTGCATAAATCTTTTTTATATTGGGCCTTACGGCAAGATATGTGAACAGAAATACTAAAACTAGAATACTAGAATGCAGCAAAGTTTTGAAAGACGACAACGAATCTCTACCAGCCTTTGAATTAAACCTTTAGCTGTTTCTTGCAAAATGCATGTTTACAAGGCGTGATGTGAAAAGAAGCTTTGCAAAACTAAATTTAACTTACAACGTTCTCTCATTAAAACATCAACTAATAACGTTCTCTCATTAAAAAATCAACTAACAACGTTCTCTCATTAAAACATCAACTAACAACGTTCTCTCATTAAAACATCAACTAACAACGTTCTCTCATTAAAACATTAACTAACAACGTTTTCTCATTAAAACATTAAATAATAACGTTCTCTCATTAAAAATCAACTAATAACGTTCTCTCATTAAAACATCAACTAACAACTTTCTTTCATTTAAACATTAATTAACAACGTTCTCTCATTCAAACATTAACTAATATCGGTCTCTTATTAAGCATCAACTTACAACGTTCTCTCATTAAAACATTAATTAACAACTATTTTTTGAAATCAAATTAAGAAATTCTGTCCATTCAAAATGAAGTCGCAAAATATATTGAGTTTAAAGGTTTTTTTTATAATTTTCTAATTTGAAATCCTGGAAAGGAAATTTAAATATTTATTTTCTAAAGTTATTGTAAACTTTTATATGTAAAAACAATTCTTTAAAAATGTTTGTACCTATCAATATACTTTTCATTAAGCTGCATTTTTAATTAGTTGTCCTCATGAAACTACCACTATATGTGATTATAATGTTCAAAAGTTTCCATTAAGAGCTGTTTAATGTTTAATAAGGAAAACATGTTCAGTTGGTTTTTAATTTCTTTCTATTTAAAAAGTCGTAGATGTTAATATGTAATGATTAACGATAATATGTAAGAGAAAAAAAAACATAATCGATACTCATTTAAACTTTGTGTAGCAGCAATTAACGAACTGTATTATTGCGCAAAAAACAACAACTGAACAACGATAGTTTTTTATTTGAAGAATAAGTGGAACGCTGGGGGGAGGGGTGACACCCTGATTTTACCGCACCGGGTGACACCCACCTAAGTGACGCCTCTGCTTGGAGGCAAGGTTTCTCCACAAAGATCTGTCACTTGCAATGTCTGAAGCCTCTTCCACCTGATGTCCACTGCTCTGAGATCCTTTATGAAAGTGTGGCGCCAAGTTACACGTGGACTTCCTTGTTTAGGCTTTTCTCGTATTGGCTTTCATGTCATCGCAACTTTTAGTATAAGTGGTTCATCTTGTCGGAGAACATGTACCGCAAACCTCACGCGACGCTCTTTTATAACCTCACTAAGTGGTCGACTTCCAGTTCGGCAGAGGATTTCCTTGTTTGAGACCCGAGCTATATAATTGACTCTTTTTTTTTTAATAACGCTATTTCATGCTTTAAGTTTGCTCAAGGCGCTATGATCCTTTCACATATCTGGGCCAGTTCGGGAGGGGGATGGGAGGGGAAAATAAAAAGATAGCTGGGTGAATTTACCGTAATCAGTTTTTAAAAGAATTAATGAAAAAAAAAGGTAGGAGGAACGACCTTAATTCTATGACTCCTAATCGACGATACCATCGTTGATTTTAATCTCATTAAAATAAATTAATGCTTAATCTTAAAAACTTGACTTTGAATTATATAAAAAGAGCATGCATTTTCCTTTAATTGTATACCAAATACAACATTTTCTGATAACAAACAACACAGCTGTTGAAGCTTAATCATAACAGGGTAGTTTAAGAGTAATGAGCAAATAAAGAATTTATTTGAAACGTGGAAAAATAATTATGGAAAGAATGAATTAATTCAAACTCAAGTCTCAAGGCACCCAAGCCGACATACTAACCACTTTACTAGTGAGATATTACTATAGATTGAAGATTGTATAGTTATGTATTGTTTGTTTCAAACTTACTTTAAAGCGTCTTATACCACTATTATAGTCAAGTACAATTTCTTTCCCTTGTTCAAGACACAAAATATGATAAATAATTACCAAGGGCTAGTTTCTTAATTTTCTTTATTGATGATTGTGTTGTTAACTATTCGACCTCGCAACGACGCTCCCATCGTTGATTCTATCCAGATATAAAGCAATAAATTCCGTCCAAACGTGGAAAAAAATGACGGTGTCAAAGAGTTAAGTAAAATAAATAATCAATTAAAAAAAATTCAGTTTGATCCGAGATTGGGTGTGGGGGGAATAATCTCTACATACTTTTTACACCAGACAGACAGGCGGACAGAGTGACTTGATATAAGCTTTGTAAAAAAAAATCATCAATATATAAATTGAGCAGAGAAAAAAAAATTCATCAAAGCTGTGGGCATTCAAAGATGAGTCCAAGCTCTCACATGTTGAGCAGAAG
>JADKLZ010000130.1:8518663-8530312 GCA_021533235.1 Biomphalaria straminea
ATGTATGTATGTATGTATGTATGTATGTCCCCGTATAGAAATCAAAACCGTTTCACCGATCCTGACAAAACTTGACAGAAATGTTCCTTGGGTACTAACTTAGACCTGTATGTATGAATTGTAGCCCTTAAACAAAGTTAAAACCCTCAAATAAAATAAAGTTGCTTAACTCTATTAAACTATCTATAAATGTAGGTCACCATTTCTTCTTGATATGACCGCATCGACACTCTTTTCCATAGCGAGCTAGCGTAGTGATACAAATGAAGTTGACGTCAGAGGTCATAATACCGCGCACTATACAATAAAGGCATATTATTGAACTAATAAACTACGTACACAATACACTTTACTTTTCCATATGTGTTGTTAAGCATTTATGCCCACAGCTACCGATTCGGTTTTATTTTAAGTCTTTATTTTCAATTTATTTTTTTCTTTCAGGTTTACTTATGCGCATTTAGACCTTAACACCGTCAAAGTGGGCGTGTAGCTAGATCTAGATCTAGGTCAAAGTCAAAGTGTTTAGTCATTTACTTGGCTCAATGTGTTTAGTTATTGACTAGACTACAATTGCATTCAAGTTTTATTTTTAGATTCTTGATTTATATCTACATAAAATTAATTATTATTGATTATAAATTTATATGTTATCGCTTTTTGTCACCCATTCATGTGTCATGCACATAGCTATGTAAACACACTATGGTTAGAGAGGCCGCGTAGTGATACGAATGAAGTTAACGTCAGGGGTCATAATATCGCGCATTATAAAAGGATATTATTGAACTAATACACTACTTACATAATGCAATTTACTTTCCAATGTGTTTTGTTTAATCATTTAAGCTTACTGTTACCAATTTGGTTTAATTTTAAATCTTTATTTTCAATTTACTTTTTTATTTAAAATTTACTTATGCGCATTTAGACCTGATAACGACGTACGAAATGAATGAATGATGATGAAATGAATGAAATACGGCTAATGTGTCTACGTCAACACGCTAAGTGTATCTAGGTCGATACAAGCTCACACTCACAGTATTTATAGTCTTTTACTATAATAACTACTGTGGCATTCAAATTGTTTAGATTTTAGATCTAGAGCTACATACAATTAAACAAACAATGTTATATTAACAATTACATCCACGTCTTCGATTTGATTATAAAAGATATTTTATTGCTTTTTGTCGCTTACAGAATTCACCAAGGCAACGCGTATTGAGGTCATGAACTTTCGGCTGTAAATAAAATTAAAAAACAGATGTTAGCTTTTGACTAATAAATTGAATAAACTCTATTTTGAGTTATTTTTATATTTAGATCATTGACTATGATTGACAGTTCAATATTTTACTCTCTTAAATTTACGTTTGACTATACTCTTAAATAAGAATACACATTTGAAATATATATATCAAACCTACTTTCATTTCTTTGGTCCAATATCTAGGCTGGAACTCTTATATTCTAAAGATACTTTTCAGTTTCAGACGTGAGTTTATTCAATAATTTATGAAACATAAACAAGACAGCGAGATCTATACTAGATTATATATTTAATAATGGTATACAGTGTACACTTTGCAGACGACTTAGCTCTTCTTTCTCACACACAGCAGCAGATGCAGGAAAAGATAAATGTTGTTGCAGACAATTCAGCTAGAATGGGTCTTACCATAAACAGAGGGAAGAGCAAGGTATTGAAGATAATGGCATCCAATTATTTACCCACTACAGTCCAAGGTGAGGCGCTGGAAGAGGTGGAAAGCTTCACATATCTCGGCAGTATCATAGATCACCATTAAAGAACAGATGCAGATGTTAGAACCCGCATTGGTAAAGCTCGAGCAGCATTCCATCAGCTGAAGAACACCTGGCAATCTTGGGAAATAAGCACCACCACCAAGCTTAGGCTCTTTAACACCATTGTTAAGCTGATACTACTTTATGGAGCAGAGACCTGGAGAACCACCAACACCGCCATAAAAAAAAAATCCAGGTATTCATCAACACCTGCCTGAGGAAAATTCTTATGATCCGAAGACCAGACAAGATCTCAAATGACGAACTGTGGCAATGAACAAAACAGCAGCCCATTGAAATAGATGTCCTTCAAAGACGCTGGAGATGGATAGGTCAGAACCTTAGCAAGCCTGCATCCAACATAACAAGGCAAGTCTTAACCTGTAACCCCCCAGGAAAGAGGAAGAGAGGACGGCACAGGAATACATGGCGCTGTGTGTGTAGACATACCATATACACATACTCTTAAAATTATACGAAAACTCCGCCTAACATTATTACTAAAGCGTGTCTCGATTTGAAAATATGATTTAAAATACAACAATATTTAATCCAAATCCTATAATGTTAATCGCAGACTTACTTAATTGGCACAAAAATCCGAACCATCCCGTAACGCAGGAGGATCCATTTAAGCAAGCTCCAAACTTGTCACAGCCTTTTTGACAGTGGCACTGGTTGCGACACGAGGGTCCAAAGTAGTTTGATGGACACGCTGTGAATAGGAAGGTTGTCATTTTTAAGAAGTGATACAGCGCAGCAGCGTCGCTATGGGGTTGCTGTCACCCAGGGGCGGAATGGCTATATGGGCATTCGGGCAAATACTCGGTGTGCTGGCACTTAAATAGGCCAGTAGGACCACGGTAATCTTCATTCTTGAAGTCACGTCTGTATTTTATAAGATAAGGGCGGCATATATTAAACTATAAAAGGTTTTATAGCACACCCTTATAAAACCTTTGTGTCCCCTCCACAGTGCCGGTACCTTGAAGAATGACTTTCACCCGTGGGTCATGTCTTGCACTGTGACCTAATCAGCTCAAATTTTCATCTCTTCGCGGTATTTTTACTGCGCGACTATACAAAATCTGCTAACACACGGAAGAACCTGTTGGCATGGGAACGCTTCAGCTAAACTTTTGCGACGTCTATAACTTTACCACATTTAGATGAACTTTATGAATAAAAGCGTTGCAAAATCGAAAAAATCTTGTACGACACGGCCACCCGCACCATCAGAACTACGCCAGATCGTCGCGAAGTGGGCGACTGCTGTCAATCTAAACTTGAACGAAGAGGTACAAAAACTTGTTCGTACCTCACTCGGTCAGGCTCTATCACCGCCACTCGATAATCAAGAAACATGAAAAACACCAGGATGCCTGTGTGTAGTCGCTGAATGAACTCTTTTATGCTGTGTCTGTTGTATTTATGTGTATTTTTCTGTTGTGTTGTCTTTATATGAGAAATCACAGCACATTTCCGTGAGGATCAATAAAGCAGTCTTAGTCTTAGTCTTAGTTTTAGTACTGAGGTGTTTCTTCTTTTACCTTCATGAGTATCGACTTATAAAAGCATACTAGTCGACCGGCGGCATAGCATACGCCGCTATTTTGCAAGGCAGGCCTTAGGCACTGCAACACATGTGACCACAGTGGGTCCCGCACTTTCTTTGGACCCGTGCTAATTTTTTAGGTATATAAATGATTAAATTGAACCATTTTATAAAACATAACAGATTTCCCGCGGCTTCTTGACGACCGGCGGCATAGCATACGCCGCTATTTTCCCGCGGCCTCTTGATTTACCAGGAGCACCCTGGAAATCTCCTGAAATGTTATTAAATGCTATGCCGCCGGTCGAAAAAGTTCTGGAAATTTCCGGACCTTATTAAAATCTTTTTAAATTAAAAAAAAATATGCTATGCTATTTTGTGAATGAAAATAGTGCGGATTTGGATATATTATTTCCCATTCACACCATGTTGCGCAATGGGATCTTCCCATTTGCTTGTTATAAGTAAAAATGCGTGAATTCATGAATGAAAAATACTATGAATGGAGATTTTAAAAAATGGCTAATTGACCTTAATTTACGCGATATTAAGAATATAGCTGCACTCATGTAACAGTGCTTTAGAAAAACACATTTGAATGTTAATTTGATTAAATGGACTATAATTAGTATGTTCATGTGCTAAAGCATAAAACTATACTTGCGAAGAGAAGTTCTATAAATCTTCTTAGAGTTGAATTCGAGTTTTAGATCTAGATCTAGATCTAGGAACAGATTTTAGATGTATAAATTATTAAATTAAACCATTTTATAACATATAACAGATTTCCCGCTGCCTCTTGATTTACCAGGAGCCCCTGCGATATCTCCTGAAATGTTATTAAATATAGACCTACGAAAAAGTCTTGGAAATCTCCGGAAATTATTGAAATCTTTTGTAATTCAATAGTAGATATATATACATGTGTTTTCACGAAGTTACTTCCTTTTCCCGGTCTATTGATTTCTTTATGTCTATGCTATTTTGTGAATGAAATAGTGCGGTGCGGATTGGGTCCATTCACACCGTGGTGCTTGCGCCATGGGATCTTCCCTATTTACTTGTTGTGTGTTGTTGCCCGTTTGACCTATTTACTTTGAGAAATAATATATAGATACTTTGTATCTGATACCAAGAAGTGTTCTGTATCTTTCTGTATCTTTCAAAAATCTAAATGTTACGATGAAATACAAAAGTATGCGAACATGATAAGATTTATAAAGAATCAGTTTGGAGGTTCAGAATGACTTTGTTAGGAGGTTCACGTGGTTCAAAAACAAAACTGAACCAAATGTGAAGAACTTTGGAAAGTCAGTCAGTTAATCCTTGCTTAAAAAAAAAATTCAACGTACATTTATTTACAGCATCATTGATTTGATTTTTTGACATTGGCACAAACGCATATCGGCACAAAATCAGAGTTTTGTGCTCTTAGTTGGTGACGACATTTCAGTTAGCTTTTGAACTTTGCACTATTAACTGTAGAACTAGAAAGGAAGATCCTAGCCATGAGTTGTTACAGAAAGATTATAGAAATACACATGAAAAATATAAAAAATATTTTTTTATAGAAAACAAAGTTTATATTCTGTGTAATCGTATCAGTTTAGATTACTTTGGATGTCAGGTCATTCAATTTGTAGTAGATTTAGACAAAAAAGACTAAATATGTGCGATTAGAATTTTGTTTATCGCTGTTTCATGCTTTTGATTTTATCAATTCTCTGGGATCCAATCACACAACTGGTCCCTTTGGGAGAGGAGGGGAAGAAAGAAGGGGGTACCTGGGGGAATGTTACTATTATATTTTAAATAGTTGTACGAGTAAAATTTGAGCTGGAGGTCTCAACCCTCATCTACACTAACCACTGTGCCAGCGAAGTACTTATGAAAATAGAAGGTTTCATTGCAATCGATTGTTATTTTCAAACGTTTAAGGGTTGACTTAATTCTCTTATACTAAGTATAAAGGGGGCTAATTCAATTCAACTCATATTATTATATCTGTTAAGTACACTTTTTCCCTTGTTTATATATCAAACAAAAAAAAATATTAATAGATAGAATATTTCTAGCTACGCCCCTGGTCAAACGGATTAAGTCTCTAGAAGTCTCTAGCGCTCAAGATAACTAAAGTTATAATAATTAGTTTACATTTACTGACTCTTAATTCTTAACACCACATCACAAACCAATATTTTAGAGACAGGGTTACTATAGCAATTGCATAGAACAAAGACCCGATAGCTATTGTGAAAAAAAAATTGAAACTAAAACACTATGGCTATATTACAAGGTCTTCAGGGCTTGAAAAGACCTTCATTCAGGGAACAGTACCAGGAAAAAGAAGAAGAGGCAGAGAAAGCGATGGAAAAACAACATTAAAGAATGGACGGAGAGGAATGGAGAAAGACGGTTGCCAATCGTGTGTGGCGCCCAATGGTCTCAGACTAATGGATAGGTCATGGTGAAGGTGATGACGTAATGCTCATCCGCCTCTATGGCCGACGGTTAACAATTGAGTCATGTTGCCAGGACAACAACCAACCATCTTTATTTTTCACCAGCGAATTTCATTAGAGTTTGTTTCACTTATTTTGAAAATAATTTATTTCAAGACCCCAAGTCTTTAACCAGGATTAAATTCGAGAGTACTCGTTTTTTCCAAGCCATTCTATCCCTAGACCACCATGCCCCACAATTTAAGTGGTAGGGTAACACATGTATCCATGACAGTAAACAGTCTCTCCAAACAGACGTGGATCTGTGGTCTTTATACTTCCAAATGCAAGATTTTAGTAAGTAAATCAACGAATACTTGTACGACGCTTACCTTATAATTGACAAATAGAAAAAAAAAAGTAATTACCTAGTAGCACGTCGTAAAAACTGCATAGAATAACAACTCGCACAAACATAACAACGACGATTTGTTGGTCTGAAAAAAAGGTAAAAAGTTATCTTAACACTTTCAGCGCGAATTGTTTTCATCGAAAAAAAAAAAAGGAGACGAACGAACTGTACAACGGTGTAGTGTTACTCAGAGGCGTCACTAGGGTGGGTGTCATCCGGTGCGGTAAAATCAGGGTGTCATCCCCCCCCTCCCAGCGTTCCACTTATTCTTCAAATAAAAAACTATCGTTGTTCAGTTGTTTTTTGCGCAATAATACATTTCGTTGATTGCTGCTACACAATGTTTAAATGAGTATCGATTATGTTTTTTTTCTCTTACATATTATCGTTTTTCATTACATACATTAACATCTACGATTTTTTAAATAGAAAGAAATTCAAAACCAACTAAGCATGCTTTCCTAAGTAAACATTAAACAGCTCTTAATGGAAACTTTTGAACATTATAATCAAATATAGTAATGAAAAATGCAACTTAATGAAAAGTATATTAATTGGTACAAAAATTTTTTAAGAGTTTTTTTTAACATATAAAAGTTTACAATAACTTTAGAAAATAAATATTTAAATTTCCTTTTCAGGATTTCAAATTAGAAAACTTATAAACTCAATATATCTTGCACTTCGTTTTCAATGGACAGAATTGCTTGATTTGATTTCAAAAAATAGTTGTTAATTAATGTTTTAATGAGAGAAAGTTGTTAGTTGATGTTTAATAAGAGACCGATATTAGTTAATGTTTGAATGAGAGAACGTTGTTAGTTGATGTTTTAATGAGAGAAAGTTGTTAATTGATGTTTTAATGAGAGAACGTTGTTAGTTGATGTTTTAATGAGAGAACGTTATTATTTAATGTTTTAATGAGAAAACGTTGTTAGTTAATGTTTCAATAAGAGAAGGTTGTTAGTTGATGTTTTAATGAGAGAACGTTGTTAGTTGATTTTTTAATGAGAGAAGGTTATTAGTTGATGTTTTAATGAGAGAACGTTGTTAGTTGATGTTTTAATGAGAGAACGTTGTTAATTGATGTTTTAATGAGAGAATGTTATTGCTTAATGTTTTAATGAGAGAATGATGTTAGTTGATGTTTTAATTAGAGAACGTTGATAGTTGATGTTTTAATAAGAGAAGGTTATTAGTTGATGTTTTAATGAAAGAACGTTGTTAGTCGATGTTTTAATAAGAGAACGTTGTTAGTTAATGTTTTAATCAGAGAGCGTTGTTAGTTAAATTTAGTTTTACAAAGCATCTTTTCACATGACGCCTTGTAAACATGCATTTGGCAAGAAACAGTTAAAGGTTTAATTCAAAGGCGGGTAGAGATTCGTTGTCGTCTTTCAAAACGTTGCTGCATTCTAGTATTCTAGTTTTAGTATTTCTGTTCACATATCTTGCCGTCAGGCCCAATATAAAAGAGTATTCAGTATTAACTTCTTGCTCTCTATTTGAGTAGTAAATCTTAAGAATACTTACCTGACATTTTCATATTGTTAAAACATATTTTTCTTTTTCATTAGCATGCTAGTTTGATTTGAGAAAAGTTATCTTAATAACATTTTGAGCTAACTTTTCACATATTTCGTAGAGTAAATGTTTAAGTGCTCGAGCTTAGCCACCACTTTGAAAATAATTAACACTTTAAATTGAAGGTACTTGTGTGTTTAGTTTATTTTTTTGAATACATCTGCCAATAAGAAAGTCAAGCAATGAAAGTTATGCGTGTATTCACAGACAGCTAGCAATCATTTGTGCTGCGCCTCAAGTGTTTGTATTTTCAGAGAGACGGCAAAAAGTTTCGCCGTTACACTTTCATAAAATTGTTCTTTATGGGTCTAACAGGAACACCATGAGCACACCAGCGATTTGTTCATATGACACGCTTCATTAATTATATTATCCTATCTATTAGTATTAGTGGCAAAGAAAGAAAACCCTTTTTCTAGAGAACCAAGAAAGTATAATTAGAAAATATTTTCCGATTAAGAATTTGGACATAAGTAAACGGTGTACACATCCATTCAAGTTTCTTTTCTGTTCTTCATTTATTACTGCCTGCACTTCTTCATGAATCCTTGACATTGTAGCTGCATTTCCATGTCCCTGAGCTCATCATATCGATACGTTAAGCCCATCTCTTTTCAGTCGTTTTAAATTATCAGAACTGATACACCAGATTTGGCCCACATTAAGAGGAATATCCTACATCTCTGTCATTCCAACATAACCATCGCTACTGTTAATATATCTAACAACTTCAGAGATCTATGTTAGCTGTGCTGTAATACAAGATACCAGAGTACCTTGCAGCTTTTATATCTCTCATCTCTGATAAGTATATCCCTGAAGTGGTTTGCTAAAACATTTATATATATTTCTGGTGCAAGCTTGGAAAGTAACTTTTTTTTTCATCACTGACTTGCGATCGTATAAGTTATTATTTCAGCACTGGCTCATATTTGGATAACATTTCCACAATCCCGAGAAAAAAAAATTCATTATTCAATGAAAAGTCTTCTTCAGTTCGCCACCATATACCAACTTTTTCTTTTCTAGAAACAATGCGATAGTAAGCAATCTATAATACAAGATGTTCCTCTGTTTTTCCATCTAAACGTCAATCATAGCAATGACGTCCTTGTCAATTTTTGGAAGCTAAAGTCCTGCTCCCAAAATGTTCCTAATTTGAAAGCCTGATAAATGTTATTCAGTCTTCTCTCGAGTTTCTCGTTGTGGACATGTCCACTATTTATCGGAGAAAAAAATCTTGCTATTGATGTTTTCCCATTTAGAATATTTTTATTCAACAATTTCTAAGCTTTATGATTTTGCTTCTGTCACATTTTAAAGTTGGTATTTTAAAATTATTTTTTTAAAGTGCCTTTTTACACTTGGGTGTCACCCCCTATCGGGTGTCACCCGGTGCGGACCGCACCCCCCGCACTTGCCTAGTGAGGCCTCTGTTACTAAGACTAACATATTGTTTATCTCAATCATCTATTTTATTAAATTCTTATATATCTGATTTTATTTCAAAAGAAAATGATGGCTAAAAAAATTAATAATAAAACTTAATTATAAACTAAACCCATTTTATGACTCAATATTTCATAATACCAACGCACTAAAAAAGTTGTTTAATTTTACCTCTTTCTTTGGGGGGGGGGGGAGTTTACCGCAAAATGAACAAAAAAGAAATGTCCTATAAATAATATGTAGAATTATAAATACAGATTAAAGCGAATTTCTATTTCTATATCTTAGGACTAATTCGTACAAGAACTTTGTATTCTCTTGTACCAATAGAGCATAGAATTGGTTGCCTGAATCAGCCTGGAAAACCAATTATCTTGTCATTATATTGTCTTATCTTATAAAATACAGACGTTACTTCAAAAAAGAACATTATTACGTCCTACGCGTCATGCATTTAGTCATGCTTATTAACTAATGACATAAATTCTGCTAGGTCACTGGTTTTCCTGGCTAGCTCAGGCAACCCATTCCATGCTCTAATAGTACTACTGAAGAAGGAGCATTTGTACACATTTGTCCTAGCATAGGGAACGAGGAATATGCCCTTAACTTTTTGTCTTTCTGAGTATTTTATTATATTTAGATTTTGAAGATTATGGTTCCTAACCAACATGCAAGACGATATTGTCACATGGGTACATTAAAGAAACGTTGTTTTGTATTTTAATGTAGCGGATCTAGACATCTATGAGATAAATATAATAACAAACAATATATAATTGTATACATCCTAATCTAGAGCAAATTAGATCTTAGACTTCGGTCTAGAAGTAGTAGAAGCTCCGTTAATACTAATAGGCCTATGCTCAAAAGACGCATGTGATATGTACATTTTGAATCGACAATTTGCAAAACAGGGTCTAATTAAATGAAATGTTATAGAAGGGAGGTTTATATAATGATCAATGTAATATTCGGCCCTACTTCTAACCTATTTGTTTATTATAAATTAGATCTAGACTAGATCTACAAACTCTGTATTTTGTTTATGCATAAGTCGAAAATGTAGTTCAGGCCTTTAAAAACACTGAATATAAGGAAGAGAGACATTTTACGGAAGAAATAACTTTAATCTTTCCAAACATGCTTCGCATTTTTGGCACATCTATTATTATTATCCTAAGCGACCTGATTTATTCATGTGCTTATCATATCGCCGTGGGCGAAAAATAAGAAAATTGAACCAGTTATTATTTTTCGTGTGTCTATGTCAACTAAGCAGCTTTCACGATCAAAACCGCAGCATTTAATATACCAAAAGCCATTCTTTCTTCACACTTTATACACAATATGTTATAATGTGTTATCTTTTCTAAGCCGAAATTTAACCAGGCTTAAACTCTTTCGTTTTTAATAAAGCATGTCTCAGAGTCCGAAGATTAATGATCAATGCAGTGTTTTCCGTGGCTACGCAGCCCCATCTTTGACCTACATATTATGCCAGAATAATCATGGTCCACCGATGGTCGAGTAAGATTTTCTATTCACCGTCTGCGTCTGTCCTCAGCAGCGGATTTTCTTTTGTTCTCAGATGTCTACCCCGCGGCCTTCATTAGCAACCTCCAGCAGTCTCGTTTTTAGGCACTATTTCCTTTCTTTTCTTTTTCTGCGTATACTTCTCTTGAATCGAGAGCTGCTTTTGTAGATATGGTATCTTTCTGGTCATTGAAAGAATAAGTGGGTGTAAAAAAATGTCTAAAAATCAAATGTGATGTATGCATACTTTATTAATTTGTGTGTTGGGGGTGAAAGTTTAAAATGTAGGTAATAGATTTCTAAGACGAGAGAGCGTTACGACGCCAAATCGATTAAAAGAAGGATGGGGGGCCGGGGGGATTCCAACCAAAAGCATCTCAACCAAAAGCAACTTAGGGCTTATGAAATACTTAATCATGGACACAAGATGACAGGACCGCACTACAAAAAAGCTATGTCCTTGCGAACGCCGGTATTGACAGTATAGAGGGACTTCTTATGGTCCGACAGCTACGCTCTGCAGGGCACGTATCCCGTATGGGAGACAAACGTATGCCAAAGGCAGTCCTTTTTGGTGAGCTAAAAGGTGGTCGACGTAACAGAGGCGCCCCAGCTTAGGCGTCAACTTTCCTTGGCTGACATAGAAGAGAGCACCTGGCTGCATGCGGGGTCGGAAAAAGATAGCTGCAGGTCACTCACGAAGGCCGCGGGATACACATTTGAGACCAAAATAAAATCTGCTGCTGAGGACAAACGCAGACGACGAAAAAAAAATCTAAAATCGACCACCTGCGGACAATGGTTATGCTTGCCCTTGATGTGGCAAAATATGTAGGTCACGGCTGGGGCTGCACAGCCAC
>JADKLZ010000130.1:8530712-8546814 GCA_021533235.1 Biomphalaria straminea
TCCTTAAGGGATGTCCTGAATGGATGTCCTGAGTGGAAGTCCTGAATAGATTTCCTGAATGGATGTCCTGAGTGGAAGTCCTGAATGGAAGTCCTGAATGGATGTCCTGATTGAATGTCCTTAAGAGATGTCCTGAATGGATGTCCTGATTGAATGTCGTGAAGGGATTTCGTGAAGGATTGTTCTGAATGGAAGTCCAGTATGAATGTCCTAAAGAGATGTCCGAAACATATAAAACACAACAAACTAGTCACAACTCTATAAAGTTCTTTGAATGATGCAATGAGCATGTCAAACGGTGACGCGGTGACTGAGTGGTTAAGCTCTTGGCTTATGAACTGAGTGGTCCTGAGTTTGAATCCCGGTGAAGATTAATTTTTTTTAATTTCGTGATCTTTAGGGCGCCTCTGAGTCTACCCAGGTACTTGACATTAGTTAGGGAAAAGTAAAGGCGGTTGGCCATTGTGCTGGCCACATGATACCCAGGTGAACAGTTGGCCATTAAATATAACCTTCATTTTATGAGCCCTATAGAATGCAAGGTCTGAAAGAGGGAGCTTTGCTTATTTACATGTCAAACGTAAGTCAGTAAATTTTTTCCTACACTTAGCAATTCTCAGAAGTTGTTTTTGATTCTGAACCTTTAAATACAAAGAATTCATTAAGATATGGATGAGATTTTTGCATATTTCACATTAATAAAAATTTCTATGATCCCGCAGGTTAAGGATGAGTGCAGTTTTTCGCATGACCACGCAAAGCCCAGTTGTGACCTACATATTTTCCCACACCTCATGCAGACAAAGCCGTTGTTGATTGGCAGTCTCAGTTTTTTTGTTCCTGTCTTCCAGGTATATTGCGTCTGCTGTGTCAGACTCGCTAATGCAATAGAATCTCAGCACATGGGAGTATTGGCTTATGATAGTCAAGAGGGACTTAATCGGTCTCAAATGTACCAAACACCATTTCTTCGGAAAAATAAAGCAAAAGCAAAGTAATATTAAAACAAGATTACAAAGAGGCGGACCCCGTCGGAGTCGGATCCCTGTCAGATCCACCTATTCGCAAGATGTTTTGTATGTTTCTTCTAAGTTGAAAATAATTAACTTCTCGCTGGACGACGGAGGATTTCGAGCAGGGTATAAACCTGCCTTATCTTGATTTTTGCGCACTAGACTTTAGTTTGGATTTATCTTTGGTCCCTGGCTCAATTCCTGCATGCTCCCATCCTTACACTATCACAATAGTTCTGAAAGAACAGTAAAGGTTAAATCATATTTTCAAAAGCCTTTAGTGTTGTTTTTTTTTTTATCTAACCGTGACGGACAGACCAACCAACAGACAAAACGCAAAAAAATATGCTTCTTTATTCTAATGGGGGAACTAAACAATTTTTTTTTTAAAATCTGATTTTTTAAAAAGTTTAAGAAAGTTTAGAATCATGTCAGTGCCGGGCTTTACGCTAGTACACGAAAGTCGCTGCTAAGTTCATTTTAAAAAATGTGCGTGATATCTGTATGTCCAGAGCATTTTTTATAGTAACATTTCCTCCCTTACATTTACGTAATTGTTTTAGAATTGCTGTTTTGTTATTAAAATCGCTTGCATAATTAATTTTTTTTAAATTAAACGGTTTGCTTTTAGAAAACTAAAAGTAGCCGTTGCACCTAAACTTTTCAAGCCGCATTTAATGGTGAAAAAAATATTTTTCGTATCTCTTCTAGTTTTGGCGCCCTGAGTTTGACAGACGGACAGACGGACATTTTGCACAAACCTAATAGCGGCTCTTCCCCTTACGGGGGACGCTAAAAATTACACATTATAGGCCTATAGTCATACCACACACACATAATGAAATAACGCATCAGCGAATTAAGAAAAAAAAATAACATCCATAAGAAAAGAAACAACAAAAACACTAGTAGGCCTAACGATTTTTTTTTTATATTTGATTAAAATTGGTCAGATTCAATATTTTATCTTATCTTATATAATACAGACGTTACTTCACGTTACCTCGCAATGTGACCAGTACGAGGCGAAGTCAGAACCAGCACGGTGTGTCCGGAGCAAGACTATGTTTGTGTAAAGACAGTGTTATGTGATTGCCACTTGTGATGTATTTGAATTAAAATGTCACTGATAGTTTTGAACCCTGCGTTGTGAGGTTCTTTGAAGTTCGCTGTATCGTGTTTGCAGAGAGTCTGGATAGTAGAGATAGAGCGATCGTTACAATATAATAGGTGATTCCATTAATGTAAGATTTATATTAAACTCAATTCCTTCTTAAATGAGATCCACTCTCGTGGACCCTCATTTGGATGTCATGGACCCCCAATTCTTTTTTTCACTTTCGTGGACCCCTTGGAAGTCCTCGTGGACCCCTGGGGGTCCATATGGACCACTTTGGGAATCACTGATCTAGATCTAGATCTAGCTGTTACAACAAAAAAAAATGGCGGACAACAACAATGTGCGGTCTAAATCCAAGGCGAGCAGATCATTAGTAAGGTCTAGGTCTGGTAAAGATGACAAGATTGCTAGATCATCTAGTTATGAAGACTCAGACTGGCAATTAGGTTTGGCAGAATCTAGTAGGGCACCCAAGCCCAAGGTAAAGAAAGGTACAAGACGTACAAGCCCACCGCCAGCTAGATCTACTTATCACTTTGACTTTGATGACTTTGCCAGTGCCAGGCCCAGTGGCAGTCGAAAACACAGCAGTAGACTGAGGTCACTGAGTAGAGCCAGTGGACGCCATACTGCCCATAGTAGTAGGCCTAGTAGGCAGAGTGGTGATAGATCTTCGAGATCTAAAAGTAGCCATGGCCATAGGACTCACAGACAGAGTGTCACTGTCAGTCTTGACCGACAATCCATCAGGCCAACTGCTCATGATAATGATATTGATCATATTCATGATATTCCTACCGGTATGTGAATGTGCAATTCATTCAATTCCACTTGACTAGATCTAGATCTAGACTCTATATAAAGTATATAGATCTAGATCTCTAGATAGTTCCCTTTAAAAAAATCCTTTTTTTCTTCTTGCTTTCTACATAGTACATAGGAGGCCTTTGCTATGTTTGTGCTTTTAAATCCATTATTATAATCATGACATTGCTGAATATGATTACTTTTTATATTATGTCAGTTATACTTATAGTTATAAATTGTAAGACAAATTTCCTTACGGACAATAAAGATTATTATTATTATTATTATTATTATTATAATATATATATATATATATATATATATATATATTTAATCTATATAGATTATATTTAGACTCTATGTAGATCTAGATCTACATTTTCTTAAACTTTTTTAAAACTTTTAAGTAGATCTATAGATAGATGTATTTTTTGTTTTTTGCATTTCTGTTAAAAGGCTTAAGAAGCTGTTCTTGAATACTGTTTTTTTTTTTTTAATTTTTTGAATTGGGGGTGTGTCTTATGACTCGTAGGTACTTGCACAGTCGGCCATTTTGGATCATAAGACACATTTGACATCATAAACAATTTCCTGTTCAGGTTTTACAAACCTGAAATTATGCATGTCCTAAGAAATGACATTGCTTTAAAACTGTGTGTTTTTATGACATTTTCTTGAGTTTACTCTAAAGATAAGAGGTTCCTCTAATGGCTAGTGGGGAAAAAATTTTTTTTTTCTCTTACTATGTCCAAAATATTTTAATCAGAAAAATTAGAAATTTTCAAATAACAAGGAAAAAAATATAGGTCTCTGTACATCTTTACTTTTTAACCATACACTTAAAAAATTCATTCAGCTTTCCAATGATACCAAATTTATTATGATTAAATGAGTCAACGATACTTTAAAACTTAGCACACTTTTATCAGGTACTAAAATTTCACTAAGGTCGTGATGACCTTTTATCATTAATATCCCTTTTTACAGTAGTAAAATAAAATTAGTGTAGACTAAAACATGTAAAATTGAATCAATCACTTCTTTATACCAATATCATTTATTTTTAACACTAACTGTAATAAAGATCTGTATGCTGGGGAGTTCTTTTGGACAGTCGATGTCGAAGCTAAAATCTGTAAATCTAGATTCTAGGTCATATCTAAAATATTCTTTCATATAAATATACTAAAATAGATCTAAATCTTATATCTGAAGATTCTTTTACTAATCTACTCTATTGTTATGTAACTAGATAGATCTAGATCAATTTATAAGCTTTTTGTGTTCAAAACTTGACAACCAGGAGCATTTTTCTTTTTATAGACTATTTAAGGAAAATTAGAAAAATTTTAGTTTTTTGTAGTTTACTAATGATATTTTAAAATTTTAATTTCATTTTGATTTGCCACTTATATAGTAAAATTCCTCATTTGAAACTGTACAATTTAATATGTACTTTTGTATATGTATTTACAATAGTTTTCGAAATATTCACATTAAACAAACATTTGCTTCACTTTTTTTTTTATTTCTCTATATAAAGTCCATCGGATGTCAGGACACTTCGGACAAACTTAAAATCACAATAACTTTTGAACCAATAATGCTAGCATCATAAATTTGGTGTTGTTGGAAAGCATTTTTCATCCTCTTTCATTCTATTACACATTTGTTAGCATAGGATCAATTTAAATTTTTTGGTAATGAGTGAGTGTGGAGAGAGTAGCCAAATTTTAGTAATTTTTTTCACACCACCAAATCAATTAACTTCTAAGTAGCAACTGAACATGAAGTGCTTCCACTGGTTAATCATTAATGTAGCAGTAGATTGGCCCTGGGCCGCCAGACGTATGGAATGGATGGCTAACCAGGTAATGTATCATTTGGGAGGCATGGTCCCATATATTGAAAAAGGGTAGTATCAGTTAAAAGATAATTTTTTTAGATAGATGATTAGATCTAATCTGTAGAGGGACTAAAGCTCTTCAACTATAGAAAAAATAGATTCTACTATTGGATCTTTCATCTAGATTCTAAATCTATATTGATACAAATTATAGATCTAGTTATAGTACAAGTATATTAATTTAGACTAGTGACAGTTACACATTAAGCTAAATTAAGGTAAATAGTGATTGATTCAATTTTACATTTTTTATTGTACACTAATTTTATTTTACTAATGTAAAAAAAAAAAAACAGCATTATTGATAAACCTTCAAGCCAACCTTAGTGACATTTTAATACCTGAAAAAAGTGCTAAATTTTAAAGAATCGTTCACTCATTTAATCATAATAAATTTGGTATCATTGGAAAGCTGAATGTATTTTCTAAGTGTGTGGTTAAAAAAACAAAAATGTACGGAGACCTAGTTTTTCCATTGTTAATTGAAAATGTCTAATTAAAATATTTTAAACATAGTAAGAGAAAAAATTTTTTTTCCCACTAGCCCTTAGAGGAACCTCTTTTATTTAGAATAAATTCAAGAAAATATCATAAAAACACTCAGTTATTTTTTAAAAGCAATTTCTTTTCTTAGGACATGCTTAATTTCAGTTTTGTAAAACCTTAACAGGAAATCGTTTTGATGTGTTTTTAGAGCACAGAGCACTCAGTGGTCACATACGTCAAGATGACGATAGACAGGAAGTTTCTGACTCAGACTCAGAAAATTATAAGCCGGCTTTAGACAGGTAGATCTATTCTAGTTATATTTAATTAAGATATTTATTAAGATTTATCTTATACCTTATAGTGACTTTTGGGAACCATATCTATAGACACTATAGTTCCTGCGACCTCTTGATTTTCCAAGAGCTCCTTAAAATCTCTTGAAACATACTTAGTAGGTAGTTTCATAAAAAATTCAAACACAATACACTAATAAAACCTTTATGGCTCAAAAGGACTTCCTATTCCAAACCTCCCTCAGGACGTCGGGGGATGGGAGCTGGCAGGGTTTGAACCCGTGACCATCAATAAATCCAAACAACAGTGCAGCGTGCAAACCGCTCGACCAGCAGCCATCCTGCCCTTAAAATGTTATAGCTTTTTTTCTTAAGAAGCTAATAATTCAAAACCATTTTTAAATAAGACAAATAAAATATAATATAGATCTACTCCTAGATCTAGGCTCAATATACCATATCATAAAAAAACTATTGTTTGTGTGTGTGTATATATAGACCAACATAATATTGTACATATCATATATATCAATAGAACAGCCCATATTAGCATGTGTGTAAAGTTTTAAACCAGAAAACTTTTAGCAACATGGCCAAGTGGTACAACTGAGGAGGGAGGTGTGGAAACATGGAATATCTTAGAGGGGGGTAATTTTCCTTTGGTGGGTTCTTTTTGTTCCTCCCCCCCCCCCTTCCCTTTTTATGTAACAGGCCTTTCATTTGTTGACAATGTAGTAACATTTCAAAGCTTAGGAATCCTCCTTTAAGATTATTAAGTTTAAAAAAAAATGAAGCAAATGTAAAAACAACAATCAGTCAACTAACAACATGGGTTTGAAATTCCTGCCATATAGCAGCTAGTCTAGCAGTTTATAGGTCAGTAGAGTAAGAATGTCAAAGTACCTACTATGGTATAGTACCCTTACACAAGAAAAAAAAAAAATTTATTTTATTTTACTTGACTGAAGTGGTGGTTTAAGCTGGTTTAGTCTACTTTATAGGTCGTCTGAGTCTTAGTGAATACAAACATGAAAAGTAGGGCTAGACTACAGAAACTTGATAACTAGATAATTATGTTCATAAGCAGCATGGTTACCATGTTGGCTTGAGAAAGCTTATAGCCTTGAGTTCGAATTCAAGTCATTCACCTTTTTAAATTTTCCTATAAATGTTAGTTTATTGTTTGTCTAGCTCTATTACAAATATTGTTTTTATTTCAGCTCTAATCCAAAAAGTTCAGTTCTGTTTACTAAAAACATCTGCATTAATAATTATGGCAATGTAAGTATGCAAAAAGCAAGTCTTTGCTAATTTATCTAATTTTTTTTTTGTGGGGATTTTTAGTACTGGTACTTTGTATGCATGCTTAATAAAAGACTAAAACTTCATTAAAAAAACTGAAAATAATAGGAAAGAATATGTGAAATTAATCTAGGTAACCATAAAGTATTCTAGACAACCATTGAGGACAGATACAGATGTAAGAACCGGCACTGGGAAAGTTCAATCAGCCTTCCATCAGCTGAAAAACACCTGGCGATCTAGGGAAATAAGAACCACCAACATTACCAATTCTACTAATCCACCTCACGTTTGACAAATCAACCACCCCCATAAAATATATGCTTTTTGCACACTCAGTGGAGGAGCCTCAGCCACTAATGGCTGCTTCTCTGATCCCTGAGTATAACCTAACCATTAGTACAAAGAAACACCCTACATAGCATAATTTCCTTAATCTATTTCAACATGGCTTAATAAGGAACAACATGGCCTAAATGTGCCAATGTGCCTTAACTCAAAAAAAGTTAATTTGGAAATTTAGGTTGTTTTAAAAAAAATGTATTTTTAAGTCTGTTTTTTTTTTTCCTTGATTTGCTTAGATTTATTTTATTGCAACCAAGAAGTTTAATGAGTTGGATTTTAACGAGCAGTCGGCCAGTGAATCAGACAATGAAAATACAGGTAGTAACCTATCTGAAAGCATCAATGATGAGAGTTGTACTGAACCCACATGTCTGTTGGAGAGAAATAGGCGACTGCCATTAAATATCCCAGAAACATCTTCGTCCTCGTTTTATAGATCAATCGGTAATAGTAAAAACTTAAAATTGTATCTAAGTTTTTCCAATGAACTTGACACAGATTTTCTATAACAGGCATGGTAATATATTCACTAAGTACTTAAAGGCTGCATTGAAACCTGCTTCCGAATACCTCCTCCTCTAATAGCTCACATTGGATAATGGTTAGCATGCAATAAGAATGAAAGTTGCACTATAAATACAATTTATGTATTAAAGTGCAATTCATATATTTGATCAACTGTGGTGTAGTATCAGAAAAGAAAGGCTTTTATTGTTTTTTTTTTAAATGTTCCAAACATGGCTGAACAAATATTGTCCATGCCTGCTTCTAGACCTAATGGATCAAATCTGTATTTAAATCTTCATTATTAATAAATTATAGAATATTGTATTTAAAGTGTCTTTAATGTAGAATTTTTTATTTTTTTTTACATTAATAGTATGTGTCCTCTACTAATAATATCTCTATTAATAGTATAGTATCCTCTAAAAAAAAATTATTTTAATTTTAAAATTTGATTACAAAATTACTTTTTCATTTAATTCCCAGATAGAAGTAACAATAGTTCACAGTCACTAACAGGTATGTTTCTATTTTTCCTAATTCCTGTGTCTATTATAGTAGTGGTGACTGTCAGCATCCTATGATGTCAAGGTTGGGTGGGGGTCTTTTTTTTTTAAACACATTTCATACCTGTATGATTAATTTTACTTTCATAGCTTTAGGCTTAAACTTTTTAATTTAGATTAATCACTACATTAGTCCTTTCCTCCTCCTTAAACCTGTGTTTGATTAGGTTTCGAATAAATGTGCTCTCGTCTCCTTGGTATAAATGTTATTAGATCCTACTTGTCTGCAGAACCAGCTGTATGTTAGGACTGTCAGTTACATTTCCCAACTAATGCCAGTGGTAGGTTTTCCCTCAGGAATTAACTAGTAAACACTGCACTCTATCGCCATTGGAATGAATGTGTCATAGGTTAATAAGATATCTAGTTATAGTTATAATTAACAAAAGAATAACAAAATTAAAATTTTAAAACAATCTTATTAATGAACTGCATCATAATCTTTATAAGACACATTTTTTAATGAAATGTTTGTTAATATATTTTTCATTTATTACAATTTTACAACCCTTTTTTTTTAACAGATACCACATTGTTGAGTGAACACACTATCATTGATTTATCTACTGGTGTAGTTACATTCTATATGGACACTTTGACACCTAGAACACCTGGTAAGCTAATAATAATAATAGTAATAATAATTATTATTATAATATTAATAATAATAATCTTTCTTATCCTTGATGAAATTTGTTTTACAGCTGTGCATTACAAATAAAAATACTTAATTTGAGAAAACAATTTATATGAGAGAACACAAAATGTACATTTATACCCTAGTTTTTCTTAAATTAAATATTACATGTGAAATTTACATTAGTAAGTTAGAAAGAATTCATATTATGATTTGAATGAGCAGTTAATTTATTGTAGGTTTGTTTTGTAAACTAATGTGTTTTTATATTATTTAGATTTTTTATTCGTCTAAAAAAATTTCAGCCATCGCTGTTGCCTCTGGACCATACATTTATGTGTATAAAAACTTGCATCCATATTTCAAGTTTACCTTGCCACCTCTGGACATACATCCAGTTGAAGAAGACTTGTGGAACCAAGCTAAAAATGTAAGGAATATAAGAAATTTTTTTTTTTTTTTTATTTAGAGTTTCAACTATTTCTTTTTAGGTAAAATTCGAAGACTATTGTTTTTTATATTTACCACTCATAATTCAGAAAATTTCTCTTTGTTAGGATCAAGTTAACATACTCAACATGCGAGATACTCTGGAGGCAATGAGGTAGTAGAAAATATTGAAACTATATATATATAAAGAGTTCAGTATTGACAATGTTACTCTGTCCTATCTTAATCTTTAGTGGTTTGCTACTAATTTATTTGTTACCATCCAAAAAATATTTGTTACAATGTTAATAATGAAATTGATTGTCAAGCATTCATTGATGATTATTGTAAATTTACTTAACTTTTATCATATGAAATAGAAAATAAAAGATATTTTTATTTGTTTTGTTTCCTCTGTGTACAGACAAGAAGGAGCATCATTAACTGTCAGATCTATTAAACTTCTTCAGATGGAAACTAATAACTTACAGAACTTTGTAAATCTTCACAAAAACACACCCTTGAAAAAGCAGGTCATTCATTTCATTTGTAATGCACTCAAAATTATCATTGACAATTTAACTTTAAAAAAAAAATAACAAGTATATATATATATTATATTATTATATTATTAGTATATTATATATATATATTTATAATTATTATTTTTCAAAAAATATATGTATTTATTAAAATCAATTTTATTATACCTTTTTTATGTAATTAAAGTACTTATACAATATTCAGTAAAATGACCTTAGTTATCTATGTAAGCAAATTAATTAATCAAGGCTCATAAAAATTATTATATACCAGAACTTAAAAAAAAAAATTAAAAATGCAGCATAGTTAGACTATTTAAAAACAACTTCATATCATAAATGGGGGGCACAGTGGCTAAGTGGTTAAGCGCTTGGCTTCCGAACCTGGCGTCTTGAGTTTGAATCTTGGTGAAGATTGGGATTTTTGAATTTTGGGATTTTTAGGGCGCCCCTGAGTCCACCCAATTCTAATGGGTACCTGACTTTAGATGGGGAAAGTAAAGGCGGTTAGTCATTTGCTGGCCACATAACACCCTGCTTGTTAACCGTTGACCATAGAAACAGATCATCTGCCCCATTGATCGCAAGATCTGGAGGGAAACTTTTTTTTTTTTTATATCATAATGATGGTAGCTAGTTTCCCACTAAACATAATTTGAGCTACTTATTGTGGCAGACAATGTGAGATTTTAAGACAAAATTCTTTACAAAGGTGTTTTAAAGAATAACTTTTCTAAACCTGGGCCCCTTGATTATTAAAATATGTAAAATAGATTATTTAGTTAAGAGTCCATCATTTTAATTAGTTGATAATGTTAACAATATTTCTTTGATCACAGACTGTGATAACCTGTTTGAGCACTATGAAGAAGTCACTTCTTGATGATGATGCAATCAGTTGTCTTGTGCTAGGAACTGAGAACAAATCAATCTATATTTTGGATCCAGTAGCTTTCACTGTCCTTGCAACTGTTAGTGCACTATAGTAGTTTTAATATTGCTGTATCCTTAAGCTTATAAGCCATATAATGCTGCATCATTTTAATTTTTTTTTTTTTTTTTTAAAGGTAAATCTGCCAAATGTTCCTGTATTTATAAGTGTAAATGGACTTTTTGATGTGGATTACAGAATTGTTGTTTCTTGTAGAAATGGTTGTATATACACACTCAAAAGGTAAGTTTGTACAATATTTCAAGTTACAGGCACAGCAAATTTTTTAAAGTTATAACTGAAAAACTAATAGTACTGTTTTAGAGTCTAATATAATGTATGCCTGAAAGAATGTTACATTAACTTTTGAAAAAGTCCATAATTCTTTTTTTTTTTATCCAAATTTTGCTTTTATTTTGTAGAGTTTAAATTCAATTTATGGAATCTGGTGTAAGTTACCAATTTATGTACACTAACACTAGAGAAAATTAAGGTCAAATTAAAATAAATGGAAGAAATAATTCTGACACAATAACTTGCTTTTATTGTATAATTTGTATAATGAAAAGTCATCTTAACAAAAATCTCACTTACCAGACTTTAAAGTGCAATCATTATAGGGGCAGTACAGA
Organism: Biomphalaria straminea; assembly: GCA_021533235.1. Lineage (NCBI taxonomy): Eukaryota > Metazoa > Mollusca > Gastropoda > Planorbidae > Biomphalaria > Biomphalaria straminea. The sequence goes on from JADKLZ010000130.1 coordinate 8,542,229, forward strand.
TGTGACCAGGAATATGATAGAGTTGAACTCACAGCCTTTTGGTATGGAGAGAGGCAATAAAAATATCTATGTGGGATGTATGGATGAAACATTGCACTGCTTCACATCAAAGGTATGTACTAGCTTTTGAGATAAACACATTTATTTCTTAAGAAAGAATGATCTCATAAGTCAAAGCCATGTAGAAGTTATACTCTTTTCCCACAATGATAAAATGGTTTATAAATCTTCTTATTTAAAAACAATTGAAGTTATTTGGTAACAAGTCTAATAGATTACTACAGAAAAGAAAACTTTAAAAAAAAAACATGCTGGAAATAAGGCTGGAATTTTTTAAAAATCCAAAACTCACCAAAGGACCATAAGCCATTTTGGCTAAATTTTTAAAAAATAAAGAAAGAAATAGGCTCTTTAAAAATTTCACTTTTTTACTTTTATAAGTAAATTTTATGCATATAAATGACAAATAATAAATAAGTGTAAGCCAACTTATTCCAGTTATGATTTGTCAGACAGTCCTAATACATTAGATTAGATTGTTGTAATTTACCATTCTAAAAAAATTGTTAAATTGAAAGGGTTAAATTTTTTCATTGCTACTTTTTGGTTTAATATCAGGGTAAAAAGCTGTGGACAGTGCGACTACCTGCCAGCATCACTGCCATGGAAGCCATAGACTATAAGCCTAAAAGTTTCACTGCTGTGATTGTTGCACTGAATAACCAGGAGGTACACATCTACAAAGAGAAGTATTTAGTGGATGTTCTCAAGATGGATGATGTGGTCACTGGCATGAGGTTTGGCAGATTTGGAAGAGAAGATGGAACACTGGTCATGTCAACGAAGCGTAAGAAACTTTTAGATTTTTCAATTATTACTTCGTTAATTGTTTAAATATGTCTTTATTATTCTATTTTTATTATTTATTTCATTAGATTGTCACATATTTAACACCTTTGTAATAACAATTTTTGAGCGCATAGATTGTCGCTGGTACTGGCCATGAGGTTTAAAGAAGAAATGATGCTATTAAATAGAACCCAAAGTTTGAAATCTTGTGGAGGATATGATCTTTTATTTAGGATTTAAAGATTATTTTAAATGTAACCAGTGATAGGACAAAGCTAAAAGCATGAAATAATGCTAACCAAAACTATTGGCAAAAATATTATTGATTGCACAGATTTATTGTTATTGATCTAGATCTATTACAAATCAATTACATGACTAATCCAAATAATTGAAACAATTACACTTCATGTAAGCTTTGTTTTTTTTTTTTTAAAGTTTTTTTTTTAATTTTTCTTGTTTATTTAAAGTGGATTAAATTTGTTTCAATTTCTAGGAGGAGGTCTGTATGTGAAAATTTTGAAGAGAACAGCCAAATTTGAGGAAAAGGATAAGCTAGCAGGCCCTCCAGCTGCTCAAAATACCAAGCTGAATCTTCCCAAGAAGACCAAACTGTTTGTTGATCAAACTCAGAGGGAGAGAGAGCAGTGTGTTGGTCAGTTATTTTTACTTTTGATATTTTAAAAATAATTTCAAATTATTATTTATATACATTTTGATTTACTTGTCAAGCTGCTTTCTAAAAAAAATATTTCCATGTTTCAACCAAACATATGTAACAGTGCTGACAACTGTTTCTTGATAAGAAAGTCAAAATAAAAGATTTAATTCATTAAAACAAAACATTAGAAAGTCTAATGGAACTGAGCCTCAACACCTTCAAAACACTGAGTTGACAGAAGACTCCAAGATCAGGAAAGCACTGCATCAGGAGCCAGATATGGCCCATGGGCTGTAATTAGTTTAGGCATCTGTGTTCAGATTTACTACTCAATGTTTTATTTATTACATTTTGATTTTAACTCTCCCTTGTTGGCTAAATCTTGGCCAATATACTTTTTTAATATAATTATTTGAGGGGAAAAATGTTTAAAGGTTGTTGCACCTCTGTTACTCCCACTTTAAGTGCTACCATTTATGACCCTCCACTATTTGTACTGCTAAACCATACTTGTAGAGTGCATTGTTTCTGGAATAGTCTTTGATCCCAGAGAAAACCAATTTATATCTCTTCATTGGCTTACAGTGTATCCTAGATTCTTTCTATGTAGAGAATATGGATACATGGAGAATATGAATATATTGAAAAGTGTCTTTCAGTCCTTTTCATAGAAAATCTAAGATGTCTCAAATATGTATGTGGTGGCCCTTGTAGTCATAGACAATAAATATTTATGGTTTGATTCTTAACAAATTTAACTAATATTTATGTTGTGGTCCTTGTCATAGATAACAAATATTTAAGGGGTGCTCCTTGTAGTCATAGAAAGCATATTTATGTGATGAAGTGGTAATGCTTAAAGTCAGACAGTTCAGTTTCTAGAATGACAACCTTCCAAATGTGTTTCCAAGTCAATCCTAGTGCACTGCTTATTGGCTTATAATTTTATCATTTTCATCAGGATCTATGATACTATTCTCAAATTTTCTGTGGTGGTTATAATCTCAGATTGTCATTAAATTCTTATGCTGTGTTTGCCTGACTGGAAACTGACCTTTTTTTCCTAGCTATTATCCAGATTTCTAGCTTCTAGCAAATGTTTTTTCAAATATCATCAACTTATGTACTTATTCCAATACTTTGAGTTATCTGTGTTCTACCAATTATTGTTGTTAATGAGCGAATGGGTCTTTTTCATGAATTCATTTTCCCATTTTAAATTGTCTCTTATTTATAGTATTTACTTAATGTTTGAAAATCAAAATCTTTTTATTCAGATTAATCTGGAATTTTTTTTTACTAGACCTGCTGGTTGTTATTTAGCATGTAAAGCAATATTGGTACACTCACCAGTTATGAAGGATGTTTTAAACAGTTATATTCCTTACCTTCAGTGTTATTGTAAAATTTAAATTATTGATTAAATGTTTCAACAGAATCTAAGGAATCTCTTGTGTTGGCGCACTCGCTGTGCATAGTGGAAACAACACGAAAGCTTGTTGTTTCGGTGGGAGCCTCGGACTCTGTCAGGTAAATACTAAAAATGTTTTAAAAGAAAATTTTTTTTTGTCATGGCTATGAAAGGACACGGAAAACCTATGCAATATTACTGAAGATCTGGTGCGATTAATAAATATGAAATTAAAAAATTATTTTTTTTTAGTATTTAAGCTTTTTACTTTTCTTGTAAGAGGTATACTTTTAAAGTGTCAGGAACCAGTATTTTTAATACTTAGATTCATGAGTTTTTATTACAAGCTAAAATATATTTAGTATACTTTAGTGACACTGCTCTAGGTTTCTAGGCTCATATCAATCTAGGTCAGTAGGACTGCATTTTGCTTGATAAAAAAAATTGAGGCTTGTATATTTATATAAATATAGAGAGTGCCAGTGACTGGGTTTACATAAAATTCATAAATGCCTGTCTTGTTTATTATGTTTCAGAGGTCAGTTAGGGTCAGTATTTGACCAGATAGTTCCTGTTAATTTGCTGGACAGCAGTGACACCTGTAACCATGCTCTACTTGGCAGGCCAGACTTGAGTGTCACTTTAGCTCAATTCCAGTGTTGGAGATTGACCCAGTTTAGAAAATGTGTGTTCATGGATGCAGACACACTGGTAAGATGTTTACTGAGTGGTGCAATAGTGTGTAGTGTAATTTGGCAAAAATGCTACCCCTTCAGGCTTTGGCACACCAAGGAGATCTGTGTTTGGGAATAGTGGATCTTTGTTTTGTACTGGAGGAACATCCACTTTTGGCTCAACTTTTGGTGGCACAGTACCTTTTGGTGCCCCATCTACCAGCTTGTTTGGAGGTACAGTCTACAGTCTATACATCTATACAATAGAAACTAAAAAGTATTCTTTTAATAAATCTACCAAATAAAAAAAAATATATAAGGGTAGGTTTTTTTCCCTTTCTGTGTGTCAATGTTAATATCTGTTTAAGTTTAGACTCATAATCTAAGTGTGTCTTGACTAAAAAAAATTTGGACCCTGCAATCTTAGTGTGTCTCAACCACTAGCGGATCCAGAACTTTGGAGTGGGGGGGGCGATTTTTTTCCAAACCCTAACCCTAACTCCCAGTAAACCCTAACCCTATGCATAAGCGTGTGTACAGCATATATATATAGAGCTTGCAAGGGGAAAAGATCGTCTCTCGAGACGTAAAATGCCACAGAACAGAATATATATATATATATATATACTTACGAGAATAAAAAAGCAGTGTTTTTTAACCTTCGTGAAAAAAAAAACCAAAAAAACAGTCATGTTGAGGCAAGCTGGAGTCTAAGGAATGGTTGTAAGCTTCGTCAGTGGGCTTCGGGGCGAAGCCCCGACGCTAGAAGCGTTTTCTGGCATTTTTAACTGCAGAAACGCATTCTTCTGATATCTACAACTCATTATTCATCAGTAGATTTCGGGGCGAAGCCCCCACGCCAAAAGCGTTATTTTGCATACTTCACTGTAGTAACGCATTCTCCTGAATCTTCAACTCATTATCAATTATTGGGGTTCGGGGCGAAGCGTTTTCTTGCATTCGTCACTGCAGAAACGCATTATCCTGACAT
>JADKLZ010000130.1:8568925-8580431 GCA_021533235.1 Biomphalaria straminea
TTAATTAACCGAGCAAGGCTCGGCCACCTGATATTCCTATACTCTTAAGCGAGCAATTCTTGTATATATATTTCTTCTATTTCGAAAACGGCTCTAACGATTTTCTTTAAAATTTCAACGTATCTGCATATTATTGAGAAAAAAATTTCAGCTCATTGGCCACATCGGGAATACTTGAGTTCGACCGTTATTTCGATACATAAAATGTCGCGTTGTAAAATTATTTTTGGTTTGAATAAATTTATGAATGAAAGTTTTCCATGACGTAAATGGGAAAAACTCTGCTTACGTCACTAGGCTTACCGTAGTACACTAAAATATTTATTTCCAAACAAGAACGCGTTTAGAGATATGAATGAAGGGATGTGTAAAACTAAAAGCAGACCACGGGCTGTAGCACCACTGGAATGGATGGATGTCAAAAGCCGGTATGAACTTCTTATTGTCCGACAGTCAGGCTGGGCAGGGCATTTATTTAACCGATCAAGGCTCGGCCACCTGATATTAATGACAATGTATACAACTTACAACTCACTCTAAGAGATACATTCGTCTCTTGCTAAACCTCTCACTCTTATTCTCCTATATGTAATCACAACAGCAACAAATCTTCTCGTGGTTAGGCTACATCAGAATGTAAAGGCCAAAAGGATAGTGAGACTTCACTGCTATCTAGTCTATCTCGGTAATTAGACTGACGAATTGTGCTCATTTACTAGTACAGCGAGAGAGTCTAAACAGGCGCCCAATAGTGAAGTGGTTTAAGCGATACTGTGGCATAGAGAAAATGATAATAATAATAATCACAATCTTAATAACATTTCTGTTCACGAAGAAAATTTCTTTAAGCTTGATCCGTTTGTATGCTTCAGATGTACACACACGCCATAGAACAGAAGCTGACGGCTGTTTGAGTTCTGCTATTTTGACGGCAGTTTCAGAAGCGTATACCGCTTGACCAGGCAGCCATCTCCTGACAAAAGTTGTTGTTGTTTTTTTACATCATCTAAAGACACATGAATTGCAGACACCGATGAACTATATTGTAAATCTTCCATTGAGTCCGAAATTATAAAAGGTTTTTGAAAAAGATAAAATCATTTTTTTAATGGAATAATCTATTCGGGACGAAATAATTTATGCCCTTTTTGTGTTTTTTTCTTTTATGGTTAGAATTCTAGTAAAAAAATTTTTCAGACCTAGCAGTCTATATGGTCATTGTGCTGGCCACATGACATCCTCGCTAATCGTGGTTCACAGAAACAGACTATCTTTACATCATTTGCCGAATAAACGCAAGATGTGAAAGGGAAACTTTTTTTTTTACCCGTTATTGTTAGTTGGGTTCAGAGGTGACTTCAAAGCCCCGAAATTCACCCTCTGGTTCACCGAGATTTGAACCCCAAAACACTTGGTTTAGAAGTCAAGCTCTTGCATCTTGTGTCTGTAAGGGTAAGATAATAAAAAAAGATAACTTAATAGGATTGCGTTAATTGATAAAGTTTCTAATCGTTTGGTCTTGACAAGTGCAAGTCTTTGGAGGAGAGGGCTCTATCTTGTTGGAACTTATTAAAAGTATTTGAAAAACAACGATCCATTTATATTGCTTAATAATAACAGCTCCTTTCTTGTTTAAAAATATATAATAATCTTGGGAAGTTCAATTTCATTGACCTTGACCCCCACACGAATAAAATGTCACATTGATGACCCCTGCGCTGAAATATATTTAAAACGCTTTTGCCTTTTTCCTTTCTTTGCAATGTCTATGATCGAGTCTCTCGTGCAATGTAACGACACTCCAAACTTTAATATGCATTTTTGTTCTATTAAAAAACTTTTATTTTTGATGGCGAGAAAAACAAAATGGCGGGAAGAGTGAAGTCTTTGAAGATGAACCCTTCACGTCTGCATGTCTTGGGATATTAAAAAAATATTTGTAGGATGTCCCCGGGATACTTGAGGGGCTAGAACATAATGTGGGACAGAAAGAAGAAAAACTTGAACTGGTCTCTGATTACATTTTAAATTGATTTCGTGCCTTCATTTTGTTTTTAACAATCATACATTAGGATAGACATTGTATTTCTCGGTTAATGAACAAATTCACGTCATTAAAAAAAATATGGCCGTGGCTAGCACTGGGTTACGGTACCGAAGAACTTCCTACTATGCAAAAAGGAGAATAGTATTGTTTATGACTTCTGACCGCAAGAGTTCCTAATGATTGAAACTATATCTAGTCATTATTCTTGGTATTCACGTCTCTTTAAGAAACATATAACTCAGTGGCGTAGCTAGGGTGGGGAGAGGAGGGGTAGAATTTGAAAATCCCCCCGGGCCCCACCTGAGGGGGGCCCCGAAATGAGTGTTCTTTACATTAGAAAAAAATAATTACGCAAAAGTAAGGGCACACAAAAAGGTGAAGCTCCCCGGGCCCCCAAACGAAGGAAAATTCCTAGCTACACCCCTGGTACGATTGTTGCTTTTTCGGAAAAATGTGAGCAGCTAGGCTAGTCAAGAATTCAAAGTTTTTAACGTCTGTGGCATTTCACGGTCTCGTGAGACGATCTTTTCCCCTTGCAAATTCTTGTGCGGCTAAAGAGGCCAATCCTCGATACACAGACGCGGTTGCAGGTTGGGCATATAAAATCACCAGGCGGAGCTGCATTTTCAGCCTTCTTTCTGCTTCTGTTGTGTATGGCATCTGCAATCCGAGACCCTTCTCTTATGCTCTTTTTCCATGTGGATCTATCCAGTGCTACTTTTTCCCAGCTGCTAGTGTCGATTTTAAATAGCTTCATGTCACGTTTGCACACATCTGTATACCGTAAAAGTGGGCGACCAGCGGCTCTCCTGCCTTCAATAAGATCGCCATATAATATATCTTGTCTACCTACTGGCATTCTGCGAACGTGGCCGAGCCAGCCAAGGCGTCTGCTGCTGATAATAGAGCGGATGTCATATTGTTATCTTATCTTGCAACCTTATTTTAAAGATCCGCCTTAGGCATCGGAGGTGGAAGACATTCAGCTTTTTTTTCCTGCCATGAGTAGGTTGACCATGTTTAGCAAAGTGCTCATCACGCAAGTCCGGTAGACTAAGGCTTTAGTATTGTTAGTCAGCAATATGTTGTCCCACACTCTTTTCTGCAACCTTGACATGGTGACCATTGCTTTGGCTATCCTATTGTTGATGTCTTTATCCAGTTGAGCATTCATTGAACTTCAGTAGTTTGGGAGGGCGACCTATTTTCCTCAGGAGCTTGAAAAGGCCAGTTTTTAATGTAAATACATTTTAATTGGCTGCTTATTTTGCACAAACACGTTTTTTGCGTATTATGTTCAAGAATTTCTATCAGAAAAAAAAGTATAGCTCCAAAAAGAGTTAATCATTTGTTATTACAATTCCTCTTTTCAGCTTGTAAACTATTTATGGGAAGAAAGAGGAATCTGCCTGGACACGGTTCTCGAAAACGGCTTCATCGATTTTCTTAAAAAGATTTTTACAAAAAAAAAAAAAAAGCTAACTGGGCACCTCTATTCCTTAATATCAATTTATTAAAATATTCAAAAGACCAAAGACGTAATCCAAAGGCGTAATCTACTCAAAATGAATATCAAATACACACCTTACTTTGAAAAGTTATAACGGTCAAACTAGAGCTTTCCCAGAGTGGTCAACAGGCTAGTCATTCTTTTCCCAAAAATTTTCGTCAACTGTCAAATTTCTAGGACAATCATTAGAGCCGTTTTCAAGAACTGTGTCCAGCTTTCATTTGTTTCCAGGATCTAGAATCCATTAGTTTCCATGAATGTTCAACCTGAAAAGAGGAATTGTAAAAAAAAAAAAAAAAGGTAATGACCACTTCCAGATACTACCAAGTGTAACAGCCGCTGAAAGAAAACATTACTTCGTCCTATTTTTTTTTTCTTTCTAAGTGGGTCCCGCACTTCCGGTTGAGTGTATTGTCATCTTGTAGAAACCTACTCCATTATTTCTCCTTATAATGCTGTACTCATTGCACGTCATCAAAGCGGGAGACGTTGGGTTCACATCCTGCCTTTAAATAGCTCATTGACTAGCTTCTTGTAAGGTCTGATCACATTCCAACTCATTTCCTGAAGTCATATGGTCCATCAAATGGCCTGCGTAGAATCTATATCTGAGCAATTACAGGAAACCTGACGACCAGAAAATTAAATTGTAGAATATGTTGTCGCCAGGTCGACAGTAGAATGTCGACTTTAGACCGACTTTACTGGCTAGTGTCATTTCCTTTGTTGAAAATGTTTTTTACATGATCAATCCTTTGTTTGAAGAGTTTTTTTTTTTTAAATTATTTTTATTATCACGTTCATATTATGACTCAAGAGGTTTAATGTTCTTACATTATAAATTATGGGCGTTCATTCAAAGAGAAAGATAATTACGTTTCATAGACATCCGTCAGTCTAGTCATGCATGTTAGTTAGAGACTTACAACTCTACTAAGTCATTGATTTTACTTTCTGATTCAGATTCTAATGGTTGAGCTGAACAAGATCATCTCTGTTCACATGAGTGTAAGGCGCCTTGTACATTAGACGGTCTTCACCGCATGGTTAACAAAAACCGGAAGTGTTTAATCAGTGTTGTAGCGTTCATACTGGACGGAATATTGCTTTGCTTTGCCTCGTATCTATTTCACATTCGTATTTTAGTTCATTTAACTTCACTGCTTCGTTGTCGTACGAGTACAACCGTTCTGTATGAAATCATGCTTGTCAGTCGTGTTGGCGAGATTGTCCTAAGAGCCTGATGGCGACCCCAGGAGTTCATCGGTGACAACCGTGCAATGTGTAGGAGACTTAAATTGTAGAACTATTGCACCCAAGAGTCTCACTCTTCATAAAGTCCATTAAGTCCATTAAATACCTGAACTGTAAAGCAAGTAATAATAATAATACTAACAATAAGTAAAAAAATAAGTAAAGTGTCCCCTTCAGACCTTGCGATCTATGGGGCAGATGATGTTAAGGTCATCTGTTTCTTTGGCCAACGGTTAACGAGCAGTGTTTTATGTGGCCAGCACAACGACAAACCGCCTTTACTTTCCCCAACTAAAGTCAGGTTTCCATTAGAGTTGGGTAAACTCAGGGGCGCCCTGAAAATCCCTAAATTCAAAATCCTAGGCTTCTCCGGGATTTGAACCCAGGACCTCAGGTTCGGAAGCCAAGCGCTTAACCATTCGACCACTGCGCCCCCAATACTAACAATACCAATACTAATTCTAATAATAAGAAATATAATAATGAAAAATATAATAATAAGAAGAAGAAGATGCGACCATGGAAGCTATATATATATTAACAATACACCCTAGTGATATATCAACCAAAGGAACAATGACAACGGACCCTACCTCCATATACGATGCTCTAAGAATTCATTGAAGGATCCCTATTACTTATCAGAAAGCGGTACTGGTAGCAGACTTGCCACGTAGCCAGGAAATTTCTCAGTGTGCACTGTTATGGAAGACTTCAATAAATTTTGTTTCTCTTTAACGAAGCTCGACACTATGAGAGCCAAACAGAGAATGAACATTTTGACTTAGCAGATCTGGCAATGACATACAACTGGCACATTTTCAGCTGTTGTGTGCCCTGGAGGGGAGGATGCTGTTGCCTAGGTCTAAGTATTTCCATGCATTGCCTTCTTGTTCTTTTCCGTTCGACGGTTTTGTTTTTTTTTTGGCGCCAATTCCCACACCTGCAGCTATGTATAACCTCGCAGGATACAGTTCTAAAGAGTGTAGCCTTCGACAAACAGGAATTGTTACACCTGCTCGTCTCACCAAATCTTATGTACGCAGTTGTTTTGTGACCTGAACAATGCTATTATAGCCTTCGCATTTACGTATCCATTAGTCTGTTGAGTCGTTGGGCCGCCACACAAGATCACTTGAACGTCTTTCTCCATTCCTGTCCTTTGTCTTGGATTAAAAAAAAATGTTTCTCTGACAGGCCTATCTACTCTTTTATGCTGTCTTCCCCTCGCTTTCCCTGCCCGCCTCTTTTTCTTTTTCCTGGTACTGTTTCCTGTAGTAAGGTCTGAGGACGGTCTTTAAATAAACTTCTACAGTAGTTAACAGGTCATAGTGGGGGGGGGGTCCAATTGTCATCCTAGTAACTGGTAAGTGAAAATAGTAAATATTCACAGTAACAAGTAATACTAACTATTCATATCTACTATAAATATTTACTATTTAGTTATATTTAGTTTGGATCAGTCATCTAATTAGATATGTAATAGATCTAGACTAAATGTAATAAATCTATGCGATTAGAAATCATTTTTAGCAATTTTTTTTGTTAAGCGCAATTTCATGATTTTAGATTTGTCAATACGCAATGCGCTATTTGTTGAGTTGAAAAGAGCTAGATTTAGTTTCTAGTCCTAACACTCTCTTCTCGTGAGGCATAGTACACAATCTATTTCGTCCCAGATCATCGTGACATGCAATTTGAATTGCTGAAACGACTGTCCGATAGTTTGAATCTCGTTAATCATTATTCTTTCCAGCTCGGCGTTGTTCTCAGTTAAAAACAAGATTACCAAGAGAGTTTGTGTAATACACAAACTCAGAGGCGGCCCCGTCGGAGTCGGATCCCTGTCAGATCCGCCTATTCGCAAGATGTTCGGATGTTCCTTCTAAGTCCCTGGCTCAATTCCTGTATGCTCCCATCCTTAAACTATCGTAATATTTCTGAAAGAACAGTAAAGGTTAAATCATATTTTCAAAAGCCTTTAGTGTTTTTTTCTAACCGTGACGGACAGACCAACCAACAGACAAAACGCACAAAAATATGCTAGTTTCATTGTAATGGGGGCATTCAACAATTTTATTTTAAAAAATCTTTTTTTTTTTTTAAATTTTAAGAACTTAGTTTAGAATCATGTAATTTCCGGGCTTTACGCTAGTACACGTAAGCCGCTGCTAAAAGTTCATTTTAAAAAATGTGCGTGATATCTACATGCCTAGAGCATTTCTTATAGTAACATTTCCTCCCTTACATTTACGTAATTGTTTTAGAATTGGTGTTTTGTTATTTAAAAATCGCTTTCATAATTAATTTTATAAATTAAACGGTTTGTTTTTAGAAAACTAAAAGTAGCCGATGCACCTAAAATTTTCAAGCCGCATTTAATGGTGAAATAATATTTTTCGTATCTCTTCTAGTTTTTGCGCTCTGAGTCTGACAGACGGACAGACGGACAGACAGACAGAAAGTCATTTTCAAAATTGTGCGTGATATCTACATGCCAAGAGCATTTTTTTCTAGTAACATTTCCTCCCTTAGATTTACGTAATTGCTTCACAATTGGTGTTTTATTATTAAAAAATCGCTTGCATAATAATTTCTATAAATTAAACGGTTTGCTTTTAGAAAACTAAAAGTAGCCGTTGCACCTAAACTTTTCAAGCCGCATCTAATGGTGAAAATATATTTTTCGTATCTCTTCTAGTTTCGGCGCCCTGAGTGTGACAGACGGACAGACGGACAGACGGACAGACGGACATTTTGCACAAACCTAATAGCGGCTTTTTCCCCTTACGGGGGCCGCTAAAAAAGACAAAACACACTCACATACACAAACCATATAAGCACACAAACATTCAACTGGAGATTTTAATACAAAGCGGAATAACTCTTAACTATTTTCCTGGTGTATGCGGTTTATAAAATAAAGGAACTGATGGTAATTTTGTTTTTTAAATATATTTGGTAATTTTTTTTTCTGCACTTTTTTCATAATGCAGAATAATTTTGTTTAAACACTTCCGTTTTGAGCTCAAAATAATTTCACTAAGGAAGAAGTCTAGACTTGCACTCTAGGATCCAACTTATACAAACTGAAAAGGCAACGAAATAACTGCAATAAAGAAGAATCGATACAAAGATTAACTACTACTACTTGCAATATTGTTAAAATAATTAGCTCTAGTCTCTCTAGGCAACAGTGAGGTTTATATAAGCGTCCTTGATATTGTATCATTGAACTTTAAAATCACCAATATATATATAAATATATGTATGTGTATACGTGTATGTGTGTGTGTGTGTGTGGGGGGGTGTTTGAACATGTTTGACATGTTTCGGGTGTTCCTTCAACGTTGAAAATAATTTACTTCCTTCTTTAAACCTCCCGCAGGACGACGGGGAATGGCAGCGGGTAGAGTATGAACCTAGGAACAACAGTCCAACGCGAATACCGCGATGGTAAACATTGCTCATTGTGAATATATATCATTCAGATTTCTAATTTCATCATAATGACAACTTATATAACCGTCTTTTAATATTTAACATAAAATGAATATTACCAATAAATAAAAATACAAAAAAATCTGAGTAAATCTGAGATGATTCCTAGTCTTTAGGTCTGCACATTCTTTGCTTTAACTCAAGCTCGGACAGTGAGCTAAGCCAAAGACGCACGACTGCAGGGAACTAGATATATAGGGCTGTACATGCTATATACAATATACTAAGTCATTGTTACTATATATATATATATATTTATCAACATGTAAAAAAAAATAAGTAGTATACAAACATATATTCCCTTTTTTGTAAAAGGCGGTTCATTACAAATCCCCACCCTAGGACGCTAATAACTCTGAAATGAATAAATATTACATTCCAGTTATCTGTAATCCATGTCATGTTGGTCTATTCTGTTAGTCTAGAAAGGAAGTCAGCAATTACTTTAGTTTGCCCTTAAGATGCTCTACATTAAAATTAAATGATTGTAATAGTAGAGCCCAACGACCAATTTCATTATTCTCATATGTCGCGCTCCTTAAAAATGCCAGTGGTCTATGGTCACATTGAATTGAATTATGCATGTAATAATTCTTCCCCTTGACCCAGATTTGAGACATGTGACACAGTTCCGGCGAGTAGTGGATCACTGTTTTCCCTAACCTTACATTCGGTGTTGTTTCTGTCATGATATTTTACAAGTCTGTTTACATGGAGAATTTTTGCTTGATTGCCTTTCTTTATTTTTACATTAAACTTGTTAATTCTTTTCTCTACTTTATAAGGCCCCTCCCAGTGCAAGGCTAACTTATTCTGCCTCTGTGGTTTCAGTAAAAACACAGAATCACCTGTTTGAATATCTTTTTCTTTGTTATTCTTTTCATAATACCTTCTATAATTTTCTCTACATTTTGAGCTATTCTTCTGAACTATTTGACAAGCCACGGCCAGTCTACTTTTTAGATCTAATAAATACTCAAACACATTCTTTACTTCTGGTTCCACCTGTTGGTTAGTAAAAAGATCTTTGAGAATTGACATAGGCCCCCTGACTTTCCTTCAATACAACATTTCATAAGGGGAGATGTTAGCAAACTCATTTGGTACCTCTCTGTACGCAAACAGAAGTGCATTTATAACTCTATCCCAATTTCTAGCTTCTGCTTCAGCCGTTTTTCTAAGCATGCATTTCAAAGTCCCGTTGAAGTGATCTACTCCCCTATTTGACATAGCATGGAATGGTAATGAATTAATAATCTTTATTTTAAAAAACTGACATATTTCTTTGTATAACTCGGGTCCGAGCTCATGTCCATTGTCAGAGAGTATCTGTTCAGGGAACCCTATTCTAGTAAAAATAGCACTAAGAGCATCTATTACTACTGGTGCTGTTGTGTTAGGTAGGGGTACAGCTTCCGGCCATCTTGTTGCCAAATCAACCAACGTTAAAATGAATCTTTTCTTTCGATCTGTCATTTGGAGTGGTCCTATGATATCAATAGCAACTTTAGTAAATGGAGTGGAAATAATATTCATGCGCCCTAGTTCTACCTTTTCAGATTTTCCTGGGTGTCTATCACTTTGACAAAGTTCACAGCATTTGATGTATGCTCGTATATCTTTATCTACACCAGGCCAATAGAAGTGTGAATATACCCGATACCTAGTTCTATTTATAGACATATGTCCAGCTAAGGGTGTAGAGTGTGCTATTTCTAACACTAGTTCACGTCTATTCGTAGGGATGACAAGTTGTCGTTCTATTACCCCAGGGATATCTTTTCTCTCAAATTCTTTGTATAAAAGATCTTCTTCAACTATATACGATACTAATCCCTTCTTCTTATCTTCAACTGTTCCAGCATTCGCTTTTTCCCATAATCTTAATAAAGAACTATCATTTCTTTGATCCTCTCTGAAATCACTGTCTAATTCCATCCACTTACTCAAGCCCATCCTGTCATTATCTTCCGATTTGACCCTAGTGTCTTCTGCTTTCGCCATTGTCCTAGTAACAGCATTCCCATATAAAAATGCCTTAGCCTGATCAACATTTCCAATAATAATATCTGCTATCGGGTCCTTGAACATGGCCGCAACAAAAACTCCTTTTAAAAATGGGGTATCAATATCTATCCAAGCAAGGGGATACTGAAATGTTTGTCCGTCTATTAATTTTAAAGTAAAAAACCCATCTATCTTCTGACTTTCTTCTATTAGGCTTTCTCGTACCCCGATTATGCTCGCACCGGTATCCCTTAGAACAGAAACCCTTCGATCTCCTAGAAATCCTTTAACTATTTTCAGTCCTCCAATTGATCTATCTTTATACTCTGAAAAATTTAATGTATCAGTATGACATGCAAACAATCCCACTTGTTGTCCCATTTCTGCTCTTAGTCGTTGCTGTGTTGGACCTCTATTCTCATTTAGCTTTACCCGACACCATCGAGCAATATGTCCGCCCCTTCTACATCTATAACATATCACTTGTGCCCCTTCTCTGGTTACATTATTGTGGTGGTGACTGTTAGATTGACTAGTGACGCCAAAGGCTTCATAAGAGATATCATTATTAATTACTTTGTTACTTCCCTTTACAATATTCGTAGAACCTTTCGTGGCATCTCTAAACTGGTCAACACAGTCTAAGACCTCTTGGGCTGAAGTAGGCTTTCTAAGCAAAATGTCTTTCAGTGCCTCGGAAGATAGCACACTGTAAAGTCTGTCTCTCATTATAAGGTCAATTATACCCTCTACTGTCATTGGGGTTTGTGATGTTTTAAGCCAGTTGTCAAATGTCCTCTTCAAATGGACATAAAAATCTTTCATGTCGTCAGTCTTTGGGGAAAGTTCATGCCACAGTGTTCGGCAGGCCTCTTCTGTGAGTTGGGCTTGTTTTAGAAGCTCACCCTTCACAAAATCATAGTCTGTGTTGTGTATTAGTTTTGTTTGTATCATAAATACTTTTAGTTTTTCATTTAATTTATGGGTGAGAAACAGTGGCCATCTTGTCTTGGGTATGTCGTTGGCAGTAGCAGTTATTTCAAATAGTTCTAAGTAGAATAACAAGTCCTCGTTGTCTGTCATGCATTTTAGGTTTTTGTCTAAATGTTTACTCTGTTTGGGATTGTCATTAACTGTCTCGTCTTTCTTATCTATTTCATGTTGTCTTGCCAGTCGTTTGTCCTCCA
>JADKLZ010000130.1:8587190-8598125 GCA_021533235.1 Biomphalaria straminea
TTTTTTTTTTTTTTTTTTTTTTTTTTTTTTTTAGGAAACCTCAGCTTTTTAGCTTTGGACATCAGTTGTCGAGCTGTTTACATCCTAGGGATCCTTGGGCTTTTGCCTCTTTTCTTTGCCTTTTTTTTGGGCTCTGCCTCTTTTTCGGGCTGTTGGCCTCTTTTTGGGCTTTCATTTTTTTTTTTTTTTTTTTTTTTTTTTTTTAAAACAAATTTCTATTTCTATAAGTAAGCTTACATTATTTGGTACTGTTAATAACAATATAAATACATATATTTAAATGGAAAACATGTCAATAGAATGAATGCATATAAGTAACAAGTAATAAGCAACAGATGTACAAGAAACAGTTTAAGGATCTTTTCACCAGTGATAACAATATGTTTGTAGATTATACTACTTGAATAAAGGGATGAATATCACGAACATACTTTCTCATACTTTTGATATGTTTGTAGATTGGTGTCATTTAAAATTTTTGGCTCTCCCTTTTTGACAATTTTTCATTGTCTCCCTTGAGACCAGGGACACTACTCCCTCCTCACCAAGGTGACAATTCCGTCTGTTAGAGTCAGAATTTGGGGAGTTCTGCTTCATTTTTGAAAAGTCTTCATTCTGACGTTAGTGTTGTGGGGTGGTAATATTTCAGTTCTTAGTTTCGTGATATATAACTGTGGTGTACGTGTTTTGCTTATAATGTTTGACAGTATGATATATAACCAAATTTCTTTCTAAGTTTCGTTAAATGTAGATATAGGAAATATGTAACATAGATAGGTTAAGGATACAATGCAATAGCATAAACAAACATGGTTCTAGAGTCAGTGAAATGTTGGAAAATTTTTTAAACATTCACTTAGTATAATACTATAAAAATAATAATACTATTGTAATTCATTGTTTTTATGGAATAGATGATATGTCCAAATTGTCTGGCGATTGTTTTATTCTTGTAATCACCCTTGGGACAGATCCTAGTTCTCCAAGCGTTGTCCTTGTACGTACGTTAGTTCAAAAGTAAAAGAGTTCTTTTCTCTTAGATCACGTGTACAAAGGAACGTAACCAGGGAAAAAACAATTTAGTCTTGTAGAGGTGTTACTTCTCGTCAAGAAAAAAACAGTTCTTGGGTAATTTTCTGTTAAAAGGGTCCTTACACGTTTACGTGCTCACATAAACATTAATTACTATATTACTTAATAACAAATTAAATGTCACGGTGAAGTAAAAAAAAAAAAAAAAAGAACAGAGCTGGGGTTTAGTAGGTTTATGAAGTACATTAATTTAAACACTTTTAAAAACTGATATTATCTATTCTATGTTCAATTGTTTTCCTAAATATTAAGTCTAACTTATTGGGATGTACAGATATATTATCATGAACAACTTTAGTTATACTGCGCCAAACTAGACTTCTGTATTCTGAAACTATTATTAAATTAAATATATGAGTCTTTTTACATTTTATAGGTAACTTGTTAAGAACAATAGCTAAGTTAAGATTAACATTACATTTACAATTTGCATTCAAAAGGTCTCTCATAGTACTTCTGACATTCTCGAACATTTTACATTGTAAGAACAAATGATTTTCATTGTCCCCATTCTCTGCATGACATAAGGCACATGTGTGTACATTTCTCTTCTTAAATTTAATTGGGGTCATATTGTAAGTTAGCCTGTAGGCCACCTCCTTCGCTTTGGGTGTTATGTTTTTGTTGTGTAAGTGCGTGAATGTGTCTGTATATGTGTTGACTGTTATTCCTAGTTCTCTCCCCCACTTTATTCTGATTTTTAAATTTTCTTTGAGTTTGTTTCTAAGTGCTGTGTAGATGTCTTTGGATGTGTGGTGTATTAAATGTTCATTGTTTTGTAAATGTCTAGCTAGTGATCTGTAGAAAGGGTGAGTGTGTGTGCCGAAAAAATGGGGGTAGTTGTTTTGGATGGGAAGAATTTTGTTTAGCCTCAGGCCGAAATAGTACAAGGTTAAGGGGAATTTTTCGGGGGACCTAACTACTTTTCCTAAATATTTTAACCTTTGTACTTTTATTTTTGTATTTATGTCTTGTAGGCTAATCCCCCCGTCTTTTTTGTCTTGAATTAGTGTGTTGTGTTTTATGTTTGTGATTGTATTTCTGAAAATGTATTTCCTAATTATTTTGTTTATTTTGTCTATGAATTTGGGAGGTGGCTCTACAGCGTTGGTCAGGTAAAGGACTTTGGGTGTAATTAAGCTGTTGGTTAAAATGGCTCTGCCAAAAATGGTGGATGATGTGTGTCGAAATAATTGTAAAATGTTTTTTGTCTTGTCAATAATAGCGTCCCATTGTTTCGTCACGTAGTGTGTCGGGTCTCTGGTCCACACGATGCCGCATATTTTTATTTCTGTCTCTATTCTAAACCCGTGAGTTTTGTTTGGGGGGACCTCCCACCTCCCCAGGAACATGATGGAAGATTTGGAAAAATTAATTTTGGACCCGCTCGCCTTCCCAAATAGTGTAAATTTCTCTATCATCTTTTTAACATCTTTTTCTGAGGTGGGAAACAGGGTGGTATCATCTGCATATGCTTTGATTTTAACTAAGGGGGTGGGGCCCGGGATTTTAATGCCTACTATTTCTGAGTCTAATCTTATACTTTCTAACAGGGGTTCCAGGCAGAGGGTGTATAGGAAGGGGGATAGGGGACACCCTTGCCTGACTGATCTTCTTATGGGGATCCTATCACTAAGTTTTTGGTTTATGATCAGTTGGCTTGCGGCATCTGTGTAGATTAATTTGATGTATTTCGTTAGTGTCTCGTCTATGTTAGTTTTGTGTAGTACTTTAAAAAGGTAGTCGTGGTCAATTCTGTCAAATGCTTTCTCTTGATCAACGGACATGAGGGCTGCCTTTAAGTCCTTGTCCTTGCAGTAATAAATAATGTCTCTTAAAAAGTGGTTTAGTTCGTCAATATTCTTGTCAGGGTTACTGCAGTATTGGTCTTGTCCTATTAGGAGTGGGATTATGGGTTTTAGTCTTAGGAAAATCATTTTGGTCATAAGTTTGTAGTCTGTGTTTAATAGGGAAATTGGTCTGAAGTCGCTAGGTGAGGTGTTATTTTCGGGTTTTTTGGGTAGTAGAGTAATGTATGCGAGGTTAAAGTCTTTTGGTGTCTGTCCTTTCCCTAACATGTCTGTGTATAGTTTTATCAGTAACGGTCCTATTTGGGGGAAGAAAGCTTTGTAAAATTCGTATGTTAAACCGTCGGGACCTGGGGATTTGTCGTTTTGGGTCATGTCTAGGGCAGCCCTCAGTTCCGCTAGAGTGAAGGGTCTGTCTGCGGTTTCTTTGTCTGCGTCTACTATTGTTTTAACATTGTTTAAGAAAAAATTCTGTGCGTCTGCTGCTGTCGGTTCTTTCTTGTATATTTCTCTAAAAAATTTGCAAAATATATCATTTATCCGTTTGTGGTCTTGTGTTTCTTCTCCGTCAGTGTCTTTTATTGTTGTAATTGTCCTGTCTTTCTGTACATTCTGTTCTGCCGATAAATATAGTTTGTTTGGTGATTCCGATAAACTTGGGTACTTGCATCTGATTTCTGCCCCTTTATATTTATACTTATATATGTCTTCTAACTGTCCTTGTAGTTCTATTTTGTCAATGTCGTTCGTTGTTGTTTGTAATCTGTCTCTAAGTCTTGTCTCTTCGTCTTTTAATTTTTTACTTTTAATCTTTGCTAAAACTATCACTTGTTGTTTAATGGACTCTTTGAGTACCGGCCACATTTGTATAATTTCCCCTTCGTTTCCCTCTTCTCCTATGCAATTCTGGATCGTGTCTGCGATAGATTTTTGGATTTGCGGTTCTTCAAGCAGACTTTTGTTAAATTTCCAAAAATTTCGTTGTTTTTTAACCTCCTTATTCTCTCCCCCTATTTTAACTAATACTCCTTTGTGGTCTGTGTAAGTCAATGTCTCGTCCAGGTGTTTTATTTCGTTAATTTGAATGTCATTCGGTGTGTAGAACCGGTCTAGTCTAGTCTCCACTGGGTGTGTGCTATGTTTCATTGTAGTATCCTTCCCCTTTGGGTACACTCCCCTGTAAGCGTCCCCTATTCGATGTTGAACTTTTATCTCTTTGAGATAGTTGTTAGTTTGAGTTTGGGTTTGAGGGGGTGGACCCTGCGTGTTCGTGTGTTTCCTGTCTAATTGAGTTTCTATGTAGTTGAAGTCCCCACCTAAAATTATTTTTTCCCCTACGTGTTTGCTGTGTAGCTCTTCGCTCAGAGTTTCAAAAAACAAAGGCCTTTCTGCACTCTGAGCTGGAGCGTAAATGTTCACTAGAGTGTATGCGTGTTTTTGTGATTCTACCTTAACTATGACTACCCTACCGTTATTTTCTGTGTGTGTGTATGTAACCTTGAATCTGTTAGATGTCTGTAAAATAGCTGCCCCTCTTTTATTTTGCCCTAAACTAAAGTACCCACCCGCAAAACCCATGTCTGATGTGATTTTCATTGCCTGGTATCGTGTGTGCGTGTTTGTCTCTTGAACATATATGAAGTCTGTTTTATAGGTGTTGGCTAAGTGTACTAAATATTTGTGTTTGTTCTTTAAGCTTCTGATATTTAGAGAGAGAATTGTGATGTCTGCCATGTCTGCGTGTGGGTGGGTTGTTGTGTGTGCGTGTTAACATTCTATCGTATTCTATGAGTGCGTGTTTGTGTGTCTGTGTGTGGTCCACTATTCTGATTTGCTTTTTGTGTTTATGAACTGGAGTGTGTGCCAGGGTCATCCCCCTCATCTATGATCAATTGGCCTGGGGAATCGGGAAACTCCACTTCCCTCTCTCCCTCCTCTCTCATTTCGCCCTCTCCCTCCACCTCTCCCTCACCGCACTGGCTGTCAGACAGTGAAGAGGAGGAGGACGATAGGGTCCTCTTTCTGTTTACTTGGGTCGGAGTGTCAGGCTCCGACCTTAATTTTTCTTCTGGTTTAAGTCTTTTGTGGGAGTTTGACCCTCCCGCGCTCCCTCCTCTTTCTACCTTTTTGGGGGAGGGGGCTAGTTCCTTATCCTTACCAGTTCCTCCCTGCCCATCTGAGGCCTTCCTCCTCCTCTCCACTACCCTAAAACCCTCTTCTTCCCCGGACCCACCCTCCTGGGTACTCTTTGTACTCCCTCCTTTTAGGGCCGTAGCGTATGATGTTTTGGGGGGTTCTGGGATCTTTACCCCTTCTTTTTTATTACCCCTAGGGGTGGTTCTGGTTGGGCACTGGTTTGACCAATGGTCTTCCTTCTGGCAGTGCCAGCACTGTTGTCTCCTCCCCGGGGTTGTAATGAGTACTTTATATGTTCTCGGGTCATCCTCGTACCTGAGCTGTATGTAATGGGGCAGCTCAGCTCCCTTCTTTGGTCTGATCCAGCTGACCCACTTGTCTGTCCCATCTATTTTGTGGGCCTCTGCTTTGGAGCCATCCTCCGCCATACTATTGACAATTTCTTCCATTTTGGATTTAGAGATGCGGGGGGACACCCAGTGGAGGGTGATTTTGATCTTTTCTTCTTCCAGGGTGGTCACCTCCACCCTGAAAGTGTCTTCCTTTCCGAAGGTTCGGCCCAGTATCTTTCCCCTCACCGCGGGTGAGGAGACGCCGAGAAACCACAAATACGGGTTCTCGAACCGGTACAGGGGACCCACCTCCTCCGGCCTGAGCCCCAAGGCGGCAACGATGGTCGCCATCGAGGCTCTGACTGCCCCCTGTCCGGATAGTTTGAGAATAAGGGTCCCCGGAGGATGGACGAGGCCTCCCTCCAGATCCTTTTTCTCAATCGTGAATGTCTTAATAGACATGTTAGTAAACAAAAAAGTTAAGAAATTAAAAAAAGGTAAACAGAAAATGAATAAAAATAGTGTGCTCCTTGCACAAAAAAACACAGAACAACACTTAATATCCAAATAGAATCAAAACACAATGAAGAGTAACGAAATCTAAAAAGCTCCAACGATGAAAAGCAACACCTCTTTTATGAGTTGATTACTTTACGAGTAAATACTGGTATGTTACTCGTATGTTGGAACAAAAGAAATGTGAAAACATGTGCAGTATATTAGATTATTAATTGTCTTAAAGTAGGTTTCATTTATATTGCATACTAATTAGGTTTTTTCTCTTTAAATACTGTTTGCATAAAATATTTTTAAAAATTAGATTTTGAGCTTTTAGAAAAAAAAAAGTAGCCGTTGCATCAGAACTTTGAATGCTCTATATTATCGTGATGTCAGATTTTCATTTTCTCTTCTACTTTCTGAGCACTAAACGGGACGGACGGACAGACGGACAGACAGACAGACAGACAGACAGACAGACAGACGGACAGACAGGCCACACAAAACTAATAGCGTCTTTTCCCCTTTCGGGGGCCGCTAAAAATGCTTTTGCCGAAAAGAGAGCATTTGAAATACTTCGATAAAAAGCTGAATATTCAGAGACTGAATGTAGAACTATTTTCTAAGCTGTAGGGATTATGTGACTGTTTGAGTGTATGGTTGGGAGAGGTCAGTCAGAAGTGAGTGTGCTTGGGAAGACGTTTTAGAGTGGGCCGTTCCAATTACATTCGTTGTGGTGAGTATTACTAAAGAATACTGGCCGAAAAAAGAGATCGCTGAAATGTGGGATGTTTAGTTCCTTGTATGTAGTATAAATATGTTCAATGTATTATATTAGTATTATAATAATTATTACAAAATAAAAATAAACAATTTTAAATAAGAATACATAATATAAATTAACTAGTCGACCGGCGGCATAGCATACGCCGCTATTTTCCAGGGCAGGCCTTAGGCACTGCAACATATGCGACCCCAGTAGGTTCCGCACTTTCATTGGACCCGTGCTGATTTTTAGGTGTATAAATTATGAAATTGAACCATTTTATAAAACAAAACAGATTTCCCGCGTTCTCTTGATTTACCAGGAGCCACCTGGAAATCTCCTGAAATGTTATTAAATGCTATGCCGCCGGTCGAAAAAGTCCTGGAAATTTCCGGACATTATTAAAATCTTTTTAAAGTAAAAAAAAAAAATGCTATGCTATTTTGTGAATGAAAATATATTTCCCATTCACACCATGATGCGCCATTGGATCTTCCCATTTGCTTGTTATAAGTAAAGCGATAGCGTGAATTCATGAATGAAAAATACTATGAATGGAGCTAATAAAATGGCTAATTGACCTTAATTTACGCGATATTAAGAATATAGATGCACTCATGTAACAATGCTTTAGAAAAACAAATTTGAATGTTAATTTTATTAAACGGACTATAATTAGTATGTTCATGTGCTAAAACATAAAACTATCTTTGCGAGGAGAAGTTCTATTATCTTAGAGTTGAATTCGAGTTTTAGATCTAGATCTAAGAATAGAGAGATTAGTTACCTTTCGTAATCATGTCTGATGAACGAATATGCGTAATTTGTGACATTAATTAAAGTACTTCTAAAGTCAAACCTGAGAGTAGACTCTATCTGTGTATTGTTGTTCTAGTTTCAATAGTCATACGACACAATAATCTTAAAATACTTATTTTACTTTGTCATAATATTAAAAGAAGAAGAGAATTATATAGGCTACACCACATTTATTCACAAAATAGCGTTGCGCCGCATGCTATGCTATTTTGCGAATGAAATAGTGCGGATTGGGTCCATGCACACCTTGGTGCGTACGCCATTGGATCTTCCCTATTTACTTGTTGTTGTTGCATGTTGCCCGTCTGACCTAGTTCTTTGAGGAATATATATATAGATTGAAATAAAGAATGCACAGAAATAGATAAATGAAGCGAGAAACTATCTAACTAAACAGACTTGTCTCCCTTCTTCCATCCTATGCGGAACGAGAAAGTCACCAAACGCTCCAGCAGAAGTTATATTGAATTTAGTGTTTTATTTATCTCCCCTGAGTATTTTTATCCTATACTCTTAAGCGAGCAATTCTTGTATATATATTTATTTATAAATTTTATTTCGAAAACGGCTCTAACGATTTTCTTTAAAATTTCAAGGTATGTGCGTATTAGTGAGAAAAAAAATCTGAACTCATTGGCCACATCGGGAAAACTCAGTTCGACCGTTATTTCGATATGAAAATGTCCCAATTTAATTTTGGTCAGAATAATTTATGAATGAAATGGAAAATTTATGAATGAAAGTTTTCCATGACGTAAACGGGAAAAACGCTGCTTACGTCACTAGGCTTACAATGCAAACAAGAACGAGTTTTAAAGTATCAATGGACCTAATTAAACATTTGCGCACCATCTTATTGAAGATTGATTTATTATAGAACTATGGAAGGAAAGTAATGAAATTAAATGTACCGATGTATGATTAGTTATTGCGTTTTAAGTGCTTAATAAATTGTTTACACTTTAATTGCGTAGAGCGGTGTAGATTCCTCATTAATCTTCGGATTTGATGTCAAGCCTTATTATAATTATAATTTTGCTGGTAAAATTATGACCATGTGTTCATGCTTCAGTGTCTAATGTCCCGTACCAAAACAAAGGAAATGGTGATTACACAGCAGCTCTACTGCTCCTTACTTTCTCACACTGAACAAGATATCTAAACTTGGGGTTATCGTTAGGGCGTGGTGACGAAAGGCCCAGGAGATATATGAATGGAGGGATGTGTAAGAGCAGGCCATATCTTTCCATGGGCTGTAGCACCAGTGTATGAACAGGATCGTGGGAGGCCCCTAGAGTCGTTCAGATTGGTCAAGCGAGGTTTCTTCAGGTTTCTGTAATGCCAGCGGATACCCTATTTATAGAGCGGGGGTGTCACAGTCAGACTGTTCACTACAGTCCAGTCGATTACATATCATAGTTCAGTGTGGTTTAGCGGTTCTGTATGGTACATTACGACCTTTCGCTGCAGAGTACTATAGTATATTACCTTTCTTAGTTAAAATTATTTAACCGAGCAAGGCTCGGCCACCTGATATTTTAGCTTAATTAAACACATTAATCGCCTGGCAACAATTTTTTGACGATCTGCAGGATTGGATGTTTTATTACATGACACTATTAAATGTAGTGTATGAACAGGCTCGTGGGAGGCCCCTAGAGTCGTTCAAAAAGCGCTGGTTGTGAATGTGTATGTGTGTTCGTCTGTGAATGTTGTTCGAATTTTTCATCAATATTGTTTTTTTGTACAGTAATTACGCTGATTTTGTCAATTGTAATCAAACTGAATTTTTATTAGATTTCATCATCATCATCATCGTTCCTTTGTATTCCTTGTGGAACATAGGGCCTCGACAAAAACACGCCACTCTCCACGGTCTCTTGCAAGTTTTTTGATGGCTTCCCAGCTCTTTCCGGTCCTCTCGGCTTCCTCAAGTATGCTGCGTCGCCATGTTCGTTTTGGTCTTCCTCTACGTCTTGTTCCCTGGGGGTTCCACTCTAAGGCCTGCCTAGCTCTGCTGCTGGTATCTTTTCTAAGGGTGTGACCAATCCATCTCCACTTCCTCTCTAAGATCTGCATTTCTATATTTTTCTGCCCACTCATCTCCCACAGTTTGGTATTTTCTACTTTGTCCATTTGATTTGATCAATAAAAATTATCTTATCTTAAACTACGAGATGCATATAATCTGTTTATCTGCCTGTATAGCTTTTCACCGTGAGTTCTTCACCCAGTGTACTGTTTGTGGGTTCCCTGCATTATGGCCATTGGTGGATCTGGGGACCTTACCTCGTACACAGCACGCAGTCCCTCAGGCCTGGGTCCACTCGATATAAGGGACCTAGGGCAACGCTAACCATGGGGAAGTTACCTCATACAGGGGCCGTCACTCCAGCTATCAGGATACTGATGTCAGTCCCCTTTGCAGAAACGTGTGGCGGACTTTTTTGGACTGAGTTACTGGCCTTTGTTCCATCCCAACCACAGTAAAAAAAAAAGATCACCCAGGGTATCACCCTGCGCAATAATTTTAATAAACTGCCTCTTCTTCTACCTTCTTGTACATGGGATCAACCAGATTGGTCAAGCGAGGTTTCTTCAGGTTTCTGTAATGCCAGCGGATACCCTATTTATAGAGCGGGGGTGTCACAGTCAGACTGTTCACTACAGTCCAGTCGATTACATATCATAGTTCAGTGTGGTTTAGCGGTTCTGTATGGCACATTACGACCTTTCGCTGTAGAGTACTATCAAGTACTGTCAAGACACCTCGCGAGTAGGAGACGACGTCTTGATGTTGGTCTGCGATCGAGTCCGACTCAACGAGTCCAGTGTGTGAAGGTTGTCCTGAACAGTTGGACCCAATGCAAGTCTGGGACGAAGCGGAAAGGCCGGTGCAAAAGTTGATACTGTGATACGGTTGTTTGCGTTGAAATAATTGTACAGTCATTGTTACGTATTGCCAATTTTACTGTGATGGTAGTGATTCATTGGACTTAAACTGTTACTATTAATACATAAGTAGTAATTTGTGTACTTCTACTGCTCAACTCTCATCTACTTCTTTGACCGATGGTTAACGAGGGTGTCTTACTGCCAGCGAGTGTCTTATGACCAGCGAGTGTATTATGACCAGCGAGTATCTTGCGGCCAGCGAGTGTTTGATGACCAACGAGTGTCTTGCGGCCAGCGAGTGTCTTATGGCCAGCGAGTGTCTTATGGCCAGCGAGTGTCTTATGACCAACGAGTGTCTTATAGCCAGCGAGTGTCTTGCGGCCAGCGAGTGTCTTATGACCAGCGAGTGTCTTATGACCAGCGAGTGTCTTATGGCCAGCGAGTGTCTTGCGGCCAGCGAGTGTCTTATGGCCAGCGAGTGTCTTACAGCCAGAGAGTGTCTTATGGCCAGCGAGTGTCTTATGGCCAGCGAGTGTCTTGCGGCCAGCGAGTGTCTTACAGCCAGCGAGTGTCTTACAGCCAGCGAGTG
>JADKLZ010000130.1:8598135-8618179 GCA_021533235.1 Biomphalaria straminea
TTACAGCCAGCGAGTGTCTTACAGCCAGCGAGTGTCTTATGACCAGCGAGTGTCTTATGACCAGCGAGTGTCTTATGACCAGCGAGTGTCTTATGACCAGCGAGTGTCTTATGGCCAGCGAGTGTCTTGCAGCCAGCGAGTGTCTTATGGCCAGCGAGTGTCTTGCGGCCAGCGAGTGTTTGATGACCAACGAGTGTCTTGCGGCCAGCGAGTGTCTTATGGCCAGCGAGTGTCTTGCGGCCAGCGAGTGTCTTATGACCAGCGCTTGTCTTACGACCAGCGAGTGTCTTATGGCCAGCGAGTGTCTTAAAGCCAGCGAGTGCCTTATGGCCAGCGAGTGCTTAGGGTGTCATATATATATATATATATATATATATATATATATATATATATATATATATATATGGTATTAGTTTACGTGATATATCTATATCTATATATATATATCTATACACATATATGTGAAGTGGTCTACCACGTTAAGGGGCTATCCCCCCTTGTGGCTGAATATGTTTAATTGGGTGACTTCTGGAACATGACTTCTGTTTTCCCGAGGTTTATAGATAGACCGAAAGAGGCGGCAGCGTAGACGAATTCGTTTACCGCGTTATGGAGGTCATTTTCATTGTGAGCTAGCAGGGCGCAATCATCGGCATAGAGAAGCTCCGTTATGACCATCTCCTTTGTTTTTGTGTGGGATAGTAGATGTCGGAGATTAAACACGTTGCCGTCAGAACGAAACCGGATGTAGATGCCTTCATGCAATCGCTGCCTCTTGGTAGCATAGTGTCAAATGACGCCTCACTTTCAAGGGAAGTTGATAACCGTTTGGCCAGGGCCAGTAGCGCTTTTAGACGCCTTCACGCGAGAGTTTGGAAGAACAAATCGCTCCGCCTACCTACAAAAAAAATGTCTACCAGGCGGTGGTTCTCTCAACCCTTCTATATGGCTCTGAGACATGGCCACTATATAGAAAACAGCTAAGACTTCTTGAGCGCTTTCACCAAAGAGGGTTGCGCTCCATCATGGACATACGATGGCAGGACCGCACTACAAACAGCTATGTCCTTGCGAACGTTGGTATGGACAGTATAAAGGGACTTCTTATGGTCCGACAGCTACGCTGGGCAGGGCACGTATCCCGTATGGGAGACGAACGTATGCCAAAGGCAGTCTTTTTTGGTGAGCTAAAATGTGGTCGACGTAACAGAGGCGCCCCACGGAAACGCTTCAAAGACCAGCTTAGGCGTCAACTTTCCTTGGCTGACATAGAAGAGAGTACCTGGCTGCATGCGGCGTCGTAACGAGACAGCTGGAGGTCACTCACGAAGGCCGCGGGATACACATTTGAAAATCTGCCGCCGAGGACAAACGCAGACGACGAAAAGAAAATCTAAACCGACCACCTGCGGACAATGGCTTTGCTTGCCCTGGATGTGGCGAAATATGTAGGTCACAGCTGGGACTGCACAGCCACGGGAAACACTGTATTCCTCACTAATCTTCGGATTCGAAGACAAGCCTATTATTATTATTATTATTATTATTAGACACATATATTTATATTACCAAGATATGTATATATATATCCCTTCAGATAATATCAGTGTAGGGCAACGCCTTAAAAACTTTGAGCTGCAAGGACTAGACGATAATAATTCTACTCAGTTCAAATTCAAAGATAGCAACACATCTCCCTTGTACGATTACACTGTTGTGTTAGCTGGAAAGAGGATGAATAAAATTCTAGTGTATGCTTCAACTGCAGACACGTACTATGGCAGTCTTAAACAGAAACCAGTTCTTACGATACGTGAGCTAGAAGTATATGGAGGTGAGTTGCAGATTGACAGATAGACTAATTGACGACTAATAGACTTGTATGGTAACTTGGCTGTGATCCTGCTACAGATATCACATTGTATCTCAAATCTATTGTGGTATGTATAATGCCAATTACAAACGAATTGCTTGAGTTTTTTCTGCAACAGTATTGAGAGCTACCATACATTTTAAACTTAGTAGTCTCTGCTTTGAGTTTCGATTTTTAAGTAATAAAATACAGTTATATACAAAGAAGGGAAAATGATACGGAGAAGTGTAGGTATAACGGAACCTTTAGAAAAATGTCAGTAGGCCTAAATAAATAGCAGTTTGAAAAGATTTTTGAGTAAAAAAAAACTAAACTTTAAAAATCATTGATATACTTTAAAAAGCCTTTAAATATACAAGTTATAAGCATGAAATTAGCGCTATATAAAAGCTATATTTTGTTATATTTATTTATTAGATATTAGACAAAATAATTAATTACCAATAATTAAACCGCAGAGCATTTTGTAAACTTTGATGGATATTTTGTTAGGTGCAACAAATAATTGTTTAAATTATTACCTTGTGTGAAGGAGAAATAGCTTTAACAATTTATTAAGGGAATTAAACCCAACAAATATAGTCGTATTGGCGAATACTGAAGTTTTTTTTCCCTTTGTTGATATCGGACAAAATAATGAATTACCAGTAATTAATTCTATATGTATTTGCATTTTAATCGAAACAAAAATGAATAATTGTGCGTAGTTTCTTCATTCGAGAATGGGTGTGGGAGAATTTACTTAAACACCTTTTTTTTTACCAGGCAGAGTGAGTCAATAAAATCTTTGTATAAATTGCTGAGCGTGACTAACATGACGGTTTATAGATTGCTAAATAGTCCCCAAAAATAATTTTGAGCATAGCTAATAAACACTTTTATATTCTGTACACCAAAAACGCCAAAATAGCTAGCCATTATCTATAGTTATCTGCCATAAGATGAGGATTCCATTGATGTTTTGTTTTAATGTTCTATATAACTTTATAATAGAATGTCTATCTGGTACCTGGGGACTCTACTGCAATAAGTCATGTCCTTCCTATTGTCCAGTCACTTGTTCACAGGAAGATGGCTCATGTGACCCAATTATAAAAGGTGAGATAGAAAGCTCAAATAGATATAAAACAAATAATTATGAAACAAGGTAACAAAGACAGTTTGTGTGGTGTTTAAACACAAAATCGGCCCCAAAGTGTTTCACCATGCAGGTAAAAAGGCAGATATCAATATTTTCAGAAAGAACATCAGAATTAAATTCTCTTTAAAAAAAAGTAAACATTATTTTTGTGAAAATGTCGTAGTTAGTAGGACAGAACTTAGATAATGTAGAAATACAAAAGTAAAAAAAAAATATTTTTTTAACAAAAAGTCTAAAACTATTTGCATAAATGTATTTAAAATATGGTAAATAGCTATCTCCCCTACTAAAGAGCCTTCCGTGTTTGTTACTATTAATGGTGAATAGTTGTAAAAATTATGTATTTTTTATGAAAAAACTGCTTGCATTAGGGATTTAAAAATTAGATTTTTCGATTTTAGAAAAGAAAAAATTAGCCGTTGCATCACAACTTTGAATGGAATAAAACTTTATTATGTCGGATTTTCACTATGTTTTCTAGTTTACGAGATCTAAACGGGACAGACGGACAGACATTTCAAACAAAACTAAGAGCGTCTTTTCCCCTTTCGGGGGCCGCTAAAATTGATGGGAAATCATCACTTGCATACACATTTTTTCTAAGCAAGTTTATAAGCGACTCAAATTAGAAACATTTTTCTTTCGAAGTTTTATTGCCTTATACACCAAATGTCACACACGGTTCTCAAACTATAAAATGTTTTCCTCTGAAGTTCGCAACGTGTTGACAAAGGAGTGCAAAGGAGTTCATTTTGTTTGAAGATTTGTTTATTGGTATTAGGGACTTCTTAACTTGGACAAAGTTCTTGGAAGAGAGATCAAGCTTACATCTACACGATTTCAGGGTACCATCATACGCTTTTGTCTTAGATCTTTTTGCGCCGTTTAAATGCCGCCCCGCTTGTATAATGGAGTTATCGCAGGTGTTGAAGGATAGACAACTCATGGCTAGGTGCTAATGTATAAAAGGCAAGAACGCATTTGTTTTACTGTAAAAAAAAATTCAACTAAAACAATCAACACATCAATCACCGCTAATTGCACCACTACAATCAACATCTTTACCACAGCTATCACAATCCCCAACTTCACAATCACCAACACAATCGCAAACATCATCAGTATAACCAACAGCCGATTTTAAGCGCAAGCATCACAATCATAACTCTAACCACAATCATCGATACAATCATCATCTCATTTAACGCAAGCACAATCCGAAAAAAAAATCACCACCCCAATCACAACCCACACCACAATCGACAGCACTACCACCAACTCCACTTTCCCGAGCACTACCCCCTATTCAACCAGCATCAACATATATCACTACCACAACAAATAACTACTACAATTACATAATCCCAATTCCAATCACCACCACAATCAACAAACAACAAGCTCACCATCCCTTCCACAGCCAGCATCAACATATATCACTACCACAACAAATAACTACCATAACAAATATCTACCACAATTACATAATCACAATCATCACCACAATCAACAAACAACAAGCTCACCATCCCTTCCACAACCAGCATCAACATATATCACTACCACAACAAATAACTACCACAATTACATAATCACAATCATCACCACAATCAACAACAAGCTCACCATCCCTTCCACAACGACCATCAAAACATATCACTACCAGAAAACAAATAACCATTACAATAACACAATCACCATCATCAGCGTAATCAAAACCACTACCGCCACATACACCATATCAATTCCACACAATTACAAACATTAAATGCATTACAAACTACAAATCCAACAATAGTCAAAACTACCAATAAACATTCTAATGCAACCCCAACGACAGGGAAAAGACGAAGGAAATTTTTTGGATTTGACACCTTCGCCTCTTTTAATGTTTAGCACAGGTGAGACAGAATTTCAATACACTCGCAGACACGTTTTCTCGAAGGTTATCCTTTCTACCATAAGTTGCACTAGAAAATATGTTCTCCAGTCTCAGGTACGTAAGTGTTTTTGTTTGGCTTATTATAATGCTCTTTGTGTATTTATATTCACACACTTGTACACTTAAACTACATACTATTTTATTTTTTGGTAGGATTGAAGGCGAAAAGTGTTCTAGATAATATATAAAATGAATTTCATTGTTATTTAACAAGTTCTGATGGAATCAACGTTGGTATCGTCAGTTAGGAGAGAAATAGTTAAACATATACAGTCATCTTGAAATATGTACAGTAGGGGGAAAGTATATGTATTTCTTCCATAAAAAATACTACATTGCAGTTCATTGTGACTTACATACGACAGGACCGCAGGTGAGTACTACGCGTTTATGAAAGATACATTTTTATTTTTAACAAAGCTTATATGTGAAAGTTGTGAAAGTTAGTCTCGTAAAAAGTTTGTACACGTTATTTCTCTCACTTTAAATCTCGAATCATGCTGAAATTTTGCACAGTTTTTTCATCACCAGACAATATAATTGATTATATTATTTCATATCGAGCAAGGGAAAAAATAATTTTTAATTCTCTGAAAATCAGTGAAAGTAGGAGAAATAACGTGTAAAAGATTTACACCAGACAGACACACAGATAAGTGTGTTGATATAAGCGAGGTAAAATACGGATAAATAGAAAAATATTATAGACAGACACACAGATAAGCGTGTGATAAGCGAGGTAGCATAGGAATAAATAGAAGAATATTTTAGACAGACACACAGATAAGCATGTTGATATAAGCGAGGTAGCATATGAATAAATAGAAGAATATGATACATATGCTTTAAGCTCAAACGATTGAAAGGCATGTCTGGTGCCAGTAATTTTTTCTTTTGAAAATTAAATTAAATTACTATGAAGGGCGTTTATACATGTAATGTTATTTAAGACCTTTAAGAGATTTTCTGCTATGACTCCCTTTTTAACAACAAAAGACCATATAGTCATCACAAGTTGATTAACTAGCTTTTTTTTTTGTTTTAGGAAAGTTTCAACTTGATCGGAAGAAAAGTGGGAGAAAAGATTTAGACTTGACAGACTAACAGACAGAAGATAGAATTGATATTAGCTAGATCAATATAAGCATTAAAACGATTGATCTCGATATAAGCAATGTAAATATAGTTTTTCCAATTTCTTTGTTGTATTTTGGGTAATGAAAGGACATTAATATGCAATAATTTTTTTAGAATATTTCCTGTTAAAGATGTTTTATATAAAAACACGAAAAAAACATATTTTTTTATTCCATTTAATTGAGCAAATTTGCACAAGCGCTCCTTCACCTAAAAGCATGAAATAGGATGCCTTAATCTGTTT
This sequence comes from Biomphalaria straminea, assembly GCA_021533235.1. Taxonomy (NCBI): domain Eukaryota; kingdom Metazoa; phylum Mollusca; class Gastropoda; family Planorbidae; genus Biomphalaria; species Biomphalaria straminea. The sequence continues at coordinate 8,604,473 of JADKLZ010000130.1, forward strand.
GGAGTACCAAAGCCTTAAATAGACATGCACATGGAAGATTGTATAATTATCTATTGTTTCTATTTCATGTTTGTTTTCACTAAGCTTGAGACGGCCGCCAAATATAAAGCGGACTATTTTCAGCTCGTATCACTACTTCAGTCAAGTACTATTTCTTTCCCTTGTTTGATATAAATGAGACATGTGCTCATCTTCGATTATGAAATAGGAATTTAGACCAATGGCATTATCTTTAGGTAAAGTAAAACAGGTGAATCACATTTTTATGAGAAGTAAAATACATTATTGGATAACATAGAATTAATAAGTTTCACTAACGTAAGTTAAACAAATATAATGTATGTGAAGATAATAGTGAACAAATATGACATTTATGTATTATAGAACATACCAAAAGAATTCTGCAAATTTTAACGATTCCTATGACAACAAATTCAAATAGAAATAATAAATTATAGTATACGACAATGAAGACAATAAAAACATTATATTTAGCACTTGAGACATTTTGAAACAAAAATACATTTATCTAAAGAACAAATCTCTTAGGCTATGTCAGCAGAACTTCATGCAGACTCAAACATTTATTGGGTCGTTCTTCGTTTTATTTGCAATAACGCTAATTAGTATAGGTTTTGCGTCTATTCCCATAGCGAGCCAAAACTTTATGTGCAAACAACTTGAATTTTCATCGTCAATACAAACCTGTATTACAAACATGAGAAAACGATCAACAGTAATTATTAATATATATATCTTTAGAAACAAAGTCGGGCATTAATATTATACATATATATTTTTTAACTGATTATTTTATTTTTAAATATTTAGTCAATGTTATAGTACTACGTACAAGTAAAAAAGACTGTTGCGAATGACGTCATTGATTACCACAGAGCTATTGGGCATAAGCTAAAAGCGGAAGTGTGAATCCTTCCAGACCAGCGGTTCTAAACTTCTAGGTTCTGTAATTCCTTTGATACAATGCTCACGACGACCTCATCCATTCAAATCCATTCGTAAGATTATTATCGTTCATAAGTCTAAATAATTGTGCCTTTGATACATTTATAAAATCTTTGTCTATACAACTGATACGCATGATGTAGTTTCATTGCTAGAAACTGACCATAGCATAGTATAGTAATTTTATTTTGTGTAAATAAATGTCGTCTAATAATAATAAAAATTCATGAAAATAGCAGAATCTTGGATGTATCTGACTCATTAGAATGTTTTGGTTGACATAACAGAGGTGACCCAAGGAAACACTTTAAAGACCAGCTTAGTCGCCAACTTGTTTTAACTGGCATAGAAGAGAGCACCTGTTTGAAGGAGTCTTCAGAACGAGACAGAGGTCACTTGCAAAGGTCGCGGAATACACATTTGAGAGCAGAAGAAAATCTGCTGCCGATGACAGACGCAGACGGCGAAATGAAAATCTAAATCGACCACCAATGGGCAATGGTTATGCCTGAGCTAGATGTGACGAAATATGTAGGTCACAGCTGGGGATGCGTAGCCATGGGAACTACTGCATTCCTCACTGACATTCGGAATCGAAGATAAGTCTTATTTATTATTATACCGTTTTGACTATTTCAAAGCATAATAAGAATGGCGCTGTTTAATTATTTCTTGTCCTTTTTGTTGCCGTATGGATACAGTGAGTACCAATGCCTTTTTTTGGTAACGTTGAAATCCACATCGCCATACTAGAAATCTAAGAGCACCATCTCTTTAGACATCACAATTTCACAAATATGTTTTTCCAGGCGGTTTCAAACTTAACCAATTTCGTCAACAGTTGCAGTCATTTCAAGAAAAAAAATCTTCTTAATGCCCTGCTTAGAACATATGCTGACTGGGAAAAATGGAGGGATATGGATAAGCAAATTGTCACAGCACACCTACAACTAAAGTCAAAGAAAAAAATGAGATAATCGAGTTACGTACCTTGACCCAATAGTTCCAGCCATTCACAAGCTGTTTTCTGAATCTGATGGCGTCAAACTTTGAAAATGTTTGTTTTTGATCACGTTCTACAGCTTTGCGAATCTATAATTAAATTAGGTTGATGAATATATTTTAAAAAAGCGAAAAAAAAACGTATCTAATGGGAAAACTCCACATTTAAAAAAACTATATACATTTAATTTTTAAAAATGTAGAATTTATTTCCTTTTTTTAAATATAAAATTACCAATAATTAATTGACCGGTTGTTTATTTTTGTAAAGTTTCAGTTCTATATGAATGTGGGTATAGGAAAAATAACGTGTATACCTATCTAAAGGAGAAAAACAACAACCTATTTAGCCGTATTGCTTTAGACTGAAGGATTAGTTTCCTTTGTCCTTAACATGCAAAATAAATGTATTACTATATAAAATTGTTTCCCATTGATTGATTGATTATGTAAGGTGGAACAAATAATTATATAAATTCTCCACTTGATCCTAGGATGATTGTGCAATAACGTGTTCAAAGTTGTTACGAAGATAGAGTTCATTGATCTACGCTTTGTACATATATTAATAGTGGCAATACACTTGAGCTGGAATTTACAGAAGGAAAGTGAAAAGCGAAAACAAATTTGCAAAAAAATAAAACATTTTAAAAAAAAAAGAACTACGACATTACAATTACTTTTTAAAAAAACAATACCTCCATTATGTAGAATGGCTGTTTTTCTCTTAATAACTAATGAATGTTAGCTTCAAAAAACATCAAACATTTTTACATAGCCTCCATTTTTTCTTCTCAAGAAAAAGTATTGGTTAAGAGAATGTATAGATGTACTTGACTTTATAATATTCCAATGATTGGCCTTTAGATCTAGACTTAGAAGACGATGCTTGAACATTAGTTTATTTAACTCTTCATGAAATGTGGAAAGATTCTCGTTCAAGAGAGAAGATAAAAATGTTCTCGTTCTTTATTCAATTTTAAATTTATTTATTTTTTACTTTAAAAAATGATAAAGGTTCAGACTTAAGTTTTAACTGCAACTGTTACAATTTCCAGGGGCATTCTTTGAGCCGCTTACGAGAATCGTGTCAACAGGGCCGGTTTAGGCCACTGCAGTCTAAGCGCTTTCATAGGCCCCGCGCTAATTCAAGGTATGATTATTAAATTGTAAAATATATACGAAAAATTCCTGGAAATCTCATGAATTTATTAAATCTCATGAAAACTCTTAAAAATCTCAAGAAAATAGACAAATTGTCATTTGTAGGTGTCATTCATTGCGGAAAGCGCCAATCCTACGCGCGATAAATGAAAAAAAAAGGCATTGTCAGCTTTCATGTAATAAAATGTAATAATCGGGTGCATTTTTACCTTAATCGGAAGTTCCAATACTTGATTTACTTTTATATTTATAGTCACTTTTATAGTCACTGGCATATAAAAAGGTCATTGGTTCGTGAAGTACAGATTGCAAATTTTAACTTAGTAAAGAATGAATAAAATTAGAAGTCGAATTTTTTTCATATACAAAATCTTAATTTTCACTTATTATCCTTATTACCACACAGACTAGGCTCCGCGCAATCAGTTTCGCATATCCCCGCAATTGCTTGGACCGGCCCTGCGTGCCAACTGTTAACCACCCAAAAGTTTCCACCCACCCAAGTTTTTTTTCAGTTTCCACGACGCTACGCATTGAATTAAGGTATTATAAAAATAACTGCTTCTCTTTGAGGCTGCAGAGCTGAAGGATGTCCACGTAAAGAGATGAATCTAAAGCTTGATATCTGGAGAGGTTTCCAAACAATTTGTTCAAGACTACATTTCTACTGGATAAATATGAATTTATAACCACAATGAAGCTACTACGATATGTTGACATCTGAAAACGTAAATAGACCAGACTCGCGCCCCTCTACCCGAGTCTACCCCATTGTCGAGACGTTTGCCCCAATTGAAAGGACGTCCCATATCCCCCCCCCCAAGCTGGAGGCGCTTCTCCTGTTGAGGAACACTGATGTAAATCCCAGTATCAGCTGTCCTGATACCAGGCTACAGGCCTATGGCGTAACAAAATGTTAAGGGCAAACTAGAAATAATGAAGCATAATTTGTAGCTTCCGTAAGGCGAGCAAGATAGAATAGTTGTAAAACGTTTTCAAAGAAATGCAAACATAAATAATCTTGATCTCTTGTCTTCTTACGTGTAACATCAGGATTGATGTCTACAGCAAACTATTTCCCAGAGTAAGAAGGTCGCAGGATTCAGTGTTTCACAAAGTTTTATTATTGGTACCCCTCTAATCTCCGCTCCCGGGTCTTGATACCTCTTGCCCCACCCCTCACTATGCCTCTGTTCAAAGGAGAATCAGAAACCCCTTTGGTAGTGAACTATGCTGAGAATTACTTCCCTTAGAGCACGGATGAAAGGCGCGGTGGCTGAGTGGTAAAGCGCTTGGCTTCCGTACTGGAGGTCCCGGGTTCGAATCCTGGTGAAGACTGGGATTTTTATTTCGGGATTTTCGGGCTTCCTTGAGTCCACCCAGCTCTAATGGGTACCTGACATTCGTTGGGGAAAAGTAAAGGCGGTTGATCGTTGTGCTAGCCACATGAAACCCTCGTTAACCGTGGGCCACGGAATGAGATGACCTTTACATCATCTGCCCTATAGACCACAAAGTCTAAAAGGGGAACTTTACTTACTTTTAGAGCACGGATGAGGAAGCGGGCAGTGAGTTGTAAGGTCGTCTTATCCCCGTACAAGCACAGCCCTAATGTCGCACATGGACCAGATATCTCTCTCTCATTTCCCTGTACGGATAGTCCCTCGTGTGAAAGGCGACATTCGTAAAGAATTTGGTCTACTGTTTCGTCGTCCTCGACGCAATGGCAACACCGTGTGTCGCAATACAAAGTACGAGCCTTTTCGAGTTCGAAGGTGAAGAAGGGAGAGGAAATTCGCTAACTTTGCTAAGACAAAAAGGGCGGCTGACGTTTCGCTATGGGCAACGCTACATTTAATGCTCTTATAGTGTGATTTTGGTGTCTACGAATCATTTTGACGCTATACGTTATTATAAAAGCATGTTTCAGAGTCGACAAGATAATGTAAAGTAATCTCTCTACGGGTGAAAATAGAATCCAAATAAAATCAAAATATATCATTTTTCCTTGTGAAAGCTGCCATATTCTTCTCCCAGCATTGAATCTGTATGTGTGTGTTGTGAATTCATGCCGTGCCTAAACTAATTTGACACTGTCGATACTATCTTATATTACCATAGATCATCTCCGCTAAGAAGTTGACTCTTTATTTATTGCTAAATGTCGTCAGATTATATTTCTGCGTCTCATTGTTCACTTCCGCATTGAAGCAGGTGAATGCCCTTATATAGCCACCCCCTTTTTTTCTTTTGAAGACTTAAACGAAAATGGGCTCAGGTAATGACATTTTAGAATACTCGTCCATTTACTTTCAATTTTTTTCTTTAAACTTATATAAACTCACTCTGACAATTTGTCTGTCTGTCAGTTTGTCTGTCTGTCTGCATAAAAGGTTTGTACACGTTATCGCTATTTCTCCTTCCCCTATTCTCTGATTAAGTTTTAAACTTTGCACAATTATTCAATTGCATACAGAAGATCAATTAACCAAAATAAACAATTATTCAATCACTTTCTGGTAACTGATTATTATGTTGGGTAACAGGAATGGGAAAGTAATCCTTTAGTATTAACGACTAACTATGTAGGATTTTGTCCCCTTAAACAATTGAACACGTTATTTCACAAAAAAAAACTAATCTCGCATTAATATGAAACTTTAAAAATTATTTATGTTAGTCAATTAATTATTAATAATCAATTACTTCATTTGATATCGAATAAGGAAAATAACTTTCACATTATTGAAAGTATAAAGTTCCTCCCCTTTATAAGCTTTTTTTTTTTTAAAAAGTATTTTGATATTTTCTTTGTTTTGCATTCTTTAATTTTTATTTTCCGCGTGTGAAGGCCCATCATTTGTGAATAAGGTCCTGGGCAGCTGATCAGTTTACAGTACCTTACAAACAAATAAGACATTTTAATATGTATCTACCAAACCTATTCTACCCGTTATATATATCTGGGCGCATCCATTGACGGTGACGAAAGATTCTCTTTATCTCGGTGCCCCCTTAGATACGGGACCTAGAACTGTTGCCCGACTCGCGACCCCTAGGGGCTGTGTCCTTTGGTGGTGAATTTTTACTTCCTCCTCAGGTATCTTAAATTCTTTAGATTATGTAATATCATAGTGGGAAGCGTGGTCGAGAGGCTAAGTGCGGCTTGAGCTTGGCTTACTTGGCTACCTAGAAGGGGGCTCTAGGTTCGACACCCGACTCGGGCAGAGTTGTGTTTACTGAGCGCCCAAAGGCAGCACGGTAAACCAACTCCTAGATACCCCCTCCCCCACTGGTCCACAAATGAGATTGGACCAAAGCGCTCTGAGCATGCTATAAGCATGAAAGTAGCGCTATATAAAAGCTATAATATATATAACACCAAGTGGCTGGCATTAAGTCCAAGTGGCAGACCAATTATTATAGAAGTTTAGCTACACACCGGATTACACGATTATAATTCATAAATCTTGTCTGCTCTTTCATATTGACCTTATTCACCTTTCGTAAACAAACAACATTGAGTCATGTGCTTTTTTCTCTCTTCCATACAAAATTACGATCTAATTTTAATCAACAATTGTTATCACGTGACTTTTTTTCTGTTGTTTTATCACTAGTATTCAGTGATTGTTCGTTTTGGTGACTGAGGTCAATTGAGAGAATAATTCCGAAATTTAAAATAAATTAATCTAAGTTCTTCTCTCACATTTTCTAACCCATGGAACAGATAAGGTCAAATGATGCAGTGTGGCCATCACAACGACCTTAACTTTGTATCTAATAAACTGTATCCAGTATAGCTGAGTGGACCTTTAGTAGTCTACACACTCCAAAGGCTCAAAATTCCACTTTTAACCTGAGTTTGAAATCGGAATCTTTCGTTTAGAATATAAAAACTGTAGCATTAACCCACAACGCCACGAATATTTCTATTTTGTAACTGTCTTTTTAGCGGCCCCCGAAAGGGGAAAAGACGCTATTAGTTTTGTGTGGCCTGTCTGTCCGTCTGTCTGTCTGTCTGTCTGTCTGTCTGTCTGTCCGTCCGTCCGTCCCGTTTAGTGCTCAGAAAGTAGAATAGAAAATGAAAATCTGACATCACGATAATATAGAGCATTCAAAGTTCTGATGCAACGGCTACTTTTTTTTTTTTCTAAAAGCTCAAAATCTAATTTTTAAAAATATTTTATGCAAACAGTATTTAAAGAGAAAAAACCTAATTAGTATGCAATATAAATGAAACCTACTTTAAGACAATTAATAATTTAATATACTGCACATTTTTTCACATTTTTTTTTCCAACATACGAGTAACATACCAGTATTTACTCGTAAAGTAATCAACTCATAAAACAAGTGTGGCAGTTGCCTTGAACATCGGCTTTACAAGGCTAACATTGAGATATCAAAGCACGGAAGATGTATATTAGTTTTGTGTGGCCTGTCTGTCCGTCAGTCTGTCTGTCTGTCTGTCTGTCTGTCTGTCCGTCCGTTGAGAGATCAAAGCGGATCTGACAGGGATCCGACTCCAACGGGGGCCGCCTCTGAGTTTGTGTATCACACAAACTCTCTTTGTAATCTTGTTATTTAATATTTTCATTTGGTAATTTAGAGTTTAGAATTCTTTGATTTATGATTCCGTCTTGAATTCTCTTCCATTTTATAAGAACACTTTCACTCTTTCTCTCTGTAATTATTTTTCTAAATTTCGATAGTATTATTAATTATGCTCATTTGTAGTTATGATCCTGTTATGATTTATAACTTTTTTGTTTGTTATCAGAAAATGTTATATTTAGTATTCAATTATAGGGTAATGCATGCTCTTTTTACACAACACTAATGAAAGTTTATAGATCCAAAATCAGTAAAGTTTAAGTGGGAGTCGTATCAAAGTTGGCATCGTCAATTAGGAGAGAATAAGTTAAATATCAATCATTTTTGTGACTCTTTTATTAGAATCGATATTTCTTTCACAACATTATAAAAACGTTTCTTTAATGTACTTCATCTCCTGTTTTTTTTTTTGGGGGGGGGGGGCAGGGGGCAAGAAACTGGAACTAGATACAATATTTTATAACAATAATTAGTCAGGAATACCAAAGACTAAGTAAACTTAGTCGATCTAACATTTATTTGGCCGACTACAGTAACACATAGATAAGCGTTGGGAACAAAGAGTTAAATCATATAAACCAAACGTGATTCAGTCATAAAATGTGATACCCTTTGATGTGTAGAGGCATATCACTTCCTCAACCTGCTTTACATATACACCTGAGCCAGCTGGAAAACGTTCAGGTGCGTCCCTTCCCACTCTCTACCCTTTGATGTGTAAGGCATATTGCTTTCCTTCTTGCTTAACACATCCTCCTCAGCCACCTTTTTCTGTTTGAAAGTCATTAATGTAGAATTACTAATGTAGAATTACTAACCTGCTTGGCGAAATTGCGGACATTATCATCGACATCTTTTTCCTCTGTCCAGCCATTCAGTATGAACTCTTGTGTTGTCGATGTTGAGTTCAGAATGTCACAGGTAGACATTGATGTCAATGCAAAGCTAGTAGGTCTTTAAGAAATGTGTCTACTGCCTCTACATTTGATTGCAAAAGTTATTAATACACTGGCTATCTGTCTTAGTTTACTTGTGCTTATCACAGACATATATTATACTTAGACTGGTCATGGACATTTCTAACACTACTCAAAAATGTCGTGAAAAAAAACTAAGAAAAATAAAAAAAAACATGAAAAATGCGTTTCTTTGTAAAGTAGTTATAGGGAGTAACTTTTTTTTTTAAATTCAACCCTCACGTATGTAAGATATAATTATTTAGTTCTACATCTAGTAATTGATCGTCGAAAATAAGAGCACTCTCTTCTCATAATTATCATTTTGCAATAATTTTAGATGCGTAATCTACAAAGATTGATTTGAACATGTATAAGGCAATAAAAAGTCAACAAATTCGAATTATTTCTATCTAGGATTTCGAAACATTGTCTCAATGAGAACTAACAGGAAATGTTTTTATTTCATAGATTTACGTGAAAATATAGTTCTGTGATTAATAGCCATTCTGTTTAAAATCTGCAAAATGTTTTCGCATTACTTTTCAATTATAAAAACTAAAGCTCATTACTTTTCTAGCTCAGAAAATATTAATATTCCTAGATTCGTGGTGACTTCCCTTATAGCTTGAAAAAAAAGAGTTATGTTCATAACAAGGTATATATCCATAGACATAAATAAATATAGACTGGAAAAAGGAAGTAACTTCATGTAACTTGAAAACATGTAAGCTATATCTATTGAATTGGGATTTCCGAATTATGAAAAATTTAAAAATTGCATGATCTTCAGTCTTAGAGATTAAACAAAATTTATAGACATAAAATAAAGTACACACAATTGCAATTCACAAATTTTCGTTTCATAAAACTCTCTTATTGGCCAGTCTATATTTATATTGTCTTCCGAGACAGAAGGAGCCATATATATATATATATATATATATATATATATATATATTTATATATGTCTATGGCTTAGGGTTAAAGTCTGATGCTAAAAAAAATACGAATTTCTTTAATTTGAAAAAAATAAATAAAACATCAGCATTGGTAATTATTAAAGTGTTAAATTAACCATAACTATAATACATGAAAGACGAGACTATGACTTACCAACCCAAATACACGTTCTTATAACATTTTAAAACTGTAAAAATTATATCATTAACACTTTTAAAATTTTAAATGCTTGAAGAAAGACATAAAAATTGTAATTTTTGTTATGCCTATTTAGCAAGAAATAGTTTGCAATGCTTATCATTATCAATCCGTACAATTCGATGGAATCTCATTATGAGAAGTATGGATGTGCAATTACAAACATATATATGCTGTTAAAAATATGGCTGAAATGATTAAATACTATGTTAAGTAAATAACTCGGTTCATACTTACCTATTTCAACCAAATAAAACGTTATCTATGTTTTGTACTTTACTTTTACTTGAGTGATAACTGAATAAGCTTAGAGGGAGACCTACACTCTTTATATTGTAATGCTGGATTAATTGACTGTGACGATTGTTTTTATAAGCGTTATTACGCGGATAAAAGTTTATTACGCGGAACAACACCCATGCAGTTGCTGGTATGTTATTTTTAGTCGGGAAACAAAACTTTCTATGTATTTGTCTCATTTCTGTTAGAACCTTGCAGTGATTGTTTGTGCCGCCTGTCTGTCTGTCTGTTGTCCTGTCAGAATTTAAAATAAACATAACCTTTACCTTCTCTTCTATTGAAACGTTGGGGCACCATACAAGATCGCCAACCGTAGTTCTTCATTTCTCTCTATCATTTGCCTTGGATAGAATTTCATTCGATAACAGGCCTATCCGTTCTTTGACGTTGTCTTCCCATCACTTTTTCTGTCTGCCTCTTCTTCTTTTTTCCTGGTACTTTACCCTGAAGGGATGTTTTGGCGAGCGCTGTAGACATTGTTATTTGGCCAAAGAGTTTAAGATTTTTGACAGTGGTTAGCAGGTCATAGTGGGGTCAAGTTGCTGAATTAGTCCTGCTTTTAATATTTTTTGATGCTGTTTTTGTAAGTGATACCTAGGATGTTTCTGGTGCATCTTAGTTCCATTAATAGGAGAAGAAGATCCGAGAAATAAACAAGATTACAAAGAGAGTTTGTGTGATACACAAACTCTCTTTGTCGCTGCTAAAAGTTCATTTTAAAAAAAGTATATCAAAGATAAACGACAGAAATATACATCTTCCGTGCTTTGATCTCTCAACGGGGGCCGCCTCTGAGTTTGTGTATCACACAAACTCTCTTTGTCGCTGCTAAAAGTTCATTTAAAAAAAATTATATCAAAGATAAACGACAGAAATATACATCTTCCGTGCTTTGATCTCTCAACGGGGGCCGCCTCTGAGTTTGTGTATCACACAAACTCTCTTTGTCGCTGCTAAAAGTTCATTTAAAAAAAATATATAAAAGATAATCGACGGAAATATACATCTTCCGTGCTTTGATCTCTCAACGTTAGCCCTGACATATGTTCAAGGCAACTGCCACACCTCTTTTATGAGTTAACTGCTTAGAAAGTAAGTGCTCTAGGGCAGGGGTCGGCAACCTTTTGAGTCGAAAGAGCCAAAAATTACAATTTACACAACTTTAAAGTTTTAAAGAGCCGCACTTTTTTTTCTTGCAACAATAAATAGTACTTGTAAAAAATTTTTTTTACTAAAAAAATAAGTTTATTGAATTATAAGTAGTGTTTGTCACAACAATTAAATATTATATATAAGTAATTCGTGTCAACAGTAGCTCTGATTTTATTGCGATACTGCTTTAGACATTGAAAATGAAGTGGCTTAACTCCCAATATCTTCTGCGAAAAGAATAATTTTTTTCTTCAAAACAAACCAATTTTTCTACCAAAACATAGGATGGGTTTCCCTTTTCTTGCAGTTTTAGTTTCAACTCATTTAATTTCTCTTTTATATCAACCATAAAATAAAAGTTTGCAAATATTTTGTCGTTTTCTAATACAGGGAGATTAATGTCTTTATTATTTAGGAATATATTTATTTCATTCAAGCACAAAGCAAAACGTCTTAATACCTTACCTTTGGCAAGCTATCGCACTTTATTAGGAAGAAGGAGCTCAGAATACTGAGTCTCCATTTTGTTTAATTAAGAATGCTTTAATTTGACGATGGTAAATTGCTTAGGATCAGATGCTGTTAACAATCTTGATTGCCGAATTCATTACCTCAACTATTTTTGGTTCGAATCATTTATTATTTGTTTTCAATATTTTTTTGCTTTGTTTTTGAAATCGCGAAACAGTTCTTCAGATGCACGTAGGAAGTAGTATTTGGCATACTCGCCATCTATAAATGGTTTGCCTTTTTGTGCAATTTCTAGTGGTACCACAAAGCTTGCCCGATTTGCATTATTTGTAGATTGCATATAAGATTGAGAAGATAATCGCTTCTAACTCATTTCTTGAAACAACAAAATTTACGTCACCACCAAAGCACGCAGTCTTGCGTCGAAAGCGAATTGAAACCTACATAGAAACATTCGACGATGGAGTCCATTCGAGAGCTTCTGACGGACTGGTAACATAGACGATGCGTGTATTGGGGGAGGGGTGTGGTGAAAAGCGAGTACAAGTGGCTGAGAGATAGAATCTGTGCCTAACCCTCATTAAGCTATTCAGAACTACTTTAAAAAATGTTTCGATAAAATTAATAATATTTGCGTGTAGCACTAAAGAGCCGCAGCTTCACACCCAAAGAGCCGCATGCGGCTCGCGAGCCGCGGGTTGCCGACCCTTGCTCTAGGGTTCGAACAAAATAAAACGTCAAATATATTGCTATGTATTATATTTTTAATTGTCTTAAATTAGGTTTCATTTATATTGCATACTAATTAGGTTTTTTCTCTTTAAATACTGCTTGCATAAAATATTTTTAAAAATTAGATTTTGAGCTTTTAGAAAAAAAAAAGTAGCCGTTGCATCAGAACTTTGAATGATCTATATTATCGTGATGTCAGATTTTCATTATCTCTTCTACTTTCTGGGCACTAAACGGGACGGACGGACAGACAGACAGACGGACAGACAGACAGACAGACAGACGGACAGACAGGCCACACAAAACTAATAGCGTCTTTTCCCCTTTCGGGGGCCGCTAAAAATGAAAATGAAAACTTACCATCGCATAATTAATTATAATTTATACAGAATGTTTCTTGGAAACTTGATCTCCTGCGATCAGTTATACACAACAGTGGACGAGGTCTTGCTTCTCTGAATAATAAAAGATTTTGAGCATGTTACCAATGACCAAACCAAAAGGATCACCGATCAATGAAAGCACATTAAACAGGGATCTGGCCAGGAGTACATCTCTCATTCCAGATCTCTGGAAGAACTTATTTGTTTCCAGGGCATTCTACCGACATGTTGAACTCTGTGCAGTGTTTTACAAACAAGTGAGACGGGATACTGCCTCATAAATCTCGGTAATAAAAATAGTAAAGATATCCACAACCAATGTGCATTCTTATTCATATTCAAGTATAAAAATAATACCCGTGCTACGCTAAGCTTAAAATATTGGTATATTATACATTGTCGTGCATGAGCGGAGCCGAAAGGAGTAATGTTCGGGATTCAAACCCCCCTTTCGAAATGATAATGAAATAAGAATAAATATCAGGTGGCCGAGCCTTGCTCGGTTAAATAATTTCATATACCCGAAGTCATTTTTGGATTTTTTTTTTATAATTACGAAAATGAACGATTGGATAAAGACTACTAATTCGAAAAATTTCTTTAGTATTCTGTTTGTTCTATATGTAAATTGGTACGTTCAGACATTTAATTTTGGAATTAGTATATTCAATTATGGCTTTAGTACGAAACATCGAGTGACGCAAATTTCTACGTTATTGGGGAAAACTTCAAAGACTTTCTTACAAGCCAATAATAGTAGGCCTACGATAGTTTTACGATAGTTTTACGCTGTCTAGACTGTA
>JADKLZ010000130.1:8623772-8637037 GCA_021533235.1 Biomphalaria straminea
ATGAGAAGGCATTAGACAGTGTGGACAGATGGACCCTCTGGAGACTTTTGAGACACAATGGAGTGCCTGAAAAAATTAATAACATCCTCAAGAAGTCATATGAAGGGATAACTTGCATAGTAGTGCATGGCAGACAACTGACAGAGGCATTTGAAGTCCAAACATGAGTGAGACAAGGCTGTTTACTCTTTTCCTTCTTATTTCTACTAGACATAGATTGGATCATGAAGACAGTAACTGACCAGAAGCAGAACGGTATACAGTTGACACTTTGGAAACAGTTAGATGACCTACACTTTGCAGACGACTTAGCTCTTCTTTCTCACATACAGCAGTGGATGAATTGATTTATTTTTAAAATTATCATCTTTTTTGTTCACGTCATTATTGATTATTCAAAAAGATTAAATGCATGCTATTTGTAGAAAGAAAAACCCGAGCAAACTCGTGTAAAATTTAGCTAGTATATATATATTTATTTATTTAGAGTTCGGTGAGCGTTGGAATTTGCAAGTTGTAAATGCTCGCTATATCCTATCCAATTGTAATCAGGAATCAGGGCAGAGTGTTGATAGGTATATTTAAAGATTGAGATTGCTGCCATTTCAGAGCAGTCACTACCCTCGAAAACCAGAACGAGGCCATCAGAGAGGCATTTATTAGTGGCATTCTACATACTAGGTAATATGACTTGTTACTGAAATATTATGATAATTCCTTGCTAAGGAATAATAATATAATAATAATATAATATATGAATAATAATATTATACATTCAAGGCAAGCATTCAACAGAGGAAGAACAATGATTGTGATTTAATAAATAAATCAAATAACACACACAAACCAAAAGACTGTCAGGTTTTCTTACATCTAGTTTTTTTGTTGTTTTTTTTTTCAAAATAAGCCGGCATTCACCATTTTTTAACGCTCGTGTGGAACAGTGTGCTAGTGCGCACCATGTATATCAGCTGGACTGATTTGGTTAAGTGGGCCTATATATATATATATATATCTTGCGTCAATACGAAATATGTATTTAAGTGCTTAAACAAATGAAATTTAGTAAATGAGGTTTCGGGTGTCGAATCACGATCCTTTTTCATAGGTAACAAAGTCAAGCTTCAGCCACATATCGGAAGAAAGATCTTGTTATATGGCCATACATTTTAAGCTTTCGTTTCTTCACAGTAGTTAGCAGGTCATCATGAAGTCCGATCGCTGCAGTAACCATGTCTCTAATCTCTTGGTTTTTGATGCGGTCTTTAAATGTGATGCCTAGGATCCTTCTGTAGTATCTCAATTCCATTGCTAGGATCTTCCTCTCTAGCTCGGCAGTCAGCGTCCAAGACTCACAAGCATATATAAATGTGGTCATGACCAGGGAGTGCATCAGTCTGAATTTGATGCCGAGTGCTAGGCCTTTGTCTTTCCATATTAACTGAAGTTTAGAAAGGGCTGCTTTAGACTGTGCTATTCGGACCAATACTCCGGGTTTCGTTCCCTCACCCGAGTCAATAGCTCCAAGGTATTTGAAGCTGCTAACGCTAAATAGCTTTTAACCTCCAATACTGATGGCCTTTGTAAAGCCCTGTTGGCTATTGGTCATAATTTGTTGTTTTTTTTCTGCATTTATTTGCATGCCATGCCATAAGCTGCGGAAGTCTTTTACTCTGTGAAATAGCTCCAAGACCAAGAGAATCTGGAGTCCTGGATTCAAATCTAAGTGAAGACAGAGATCTTGACTTTTACGACTTTTAGTGTGACCCCGAGTCCACCGAACTCTAATAGGTACCTGTCTTTAGTTGGGGAAAGTAAAGGCAATCGGTCGTTGTGCTGGCCAATGGCACTACGATCGTTATCTGTTGGTCAAACCAAAAGAGATAACCTGATGGTCTGAAATGGGATTTTTAACACTTACTTTATCATTTGATAGACTATTATGCCTCTTTTTACAAAGCTTACATTAACTCTGGTAAAAAATTAAAACACACACCAATTCTCAGAGTTGAAAATTTGCACAATTAATCACTTGGTATATTATCATTACTATTAATGTATTATGTGAATTTATATTTGGATGTTCATTCATGATACTGATAAACGACATCATTTCCGGGTCATTGAAAGGAAAATTTAAACACTAAATATGCCTTCACATAATCTTCGATATTCAATAATTTTAGGTCACGATACCTCAATTGGCGACGAGAATGGGAAAGTCAGACACGTATAATGAAGGTACAGGAACTTTTATAAACAACAAAGAAAGGCTTTCTACTTTATTGCCAACGGTACTATATTGGAGAAAAAGGTCGCTATAATACTAGCCTATATAGGGGCCAAGCCTTTTCCTAAATTAAACATCATTAATGTCCCTTCCAAGAAATCGTATCAAGAGGTTTGCAAGTTGCTAAACAATTTTTATAGTCATCCTTTATTGGAGATTATGGAAAGATTTAAATTTCACAACCAAATCCAAGAAGATAAACAATGGACCTCATTCACCAAAATTAAATAAACACATTTAGCCACGTCATAATATTTTTATAAAATAGTGAAAATTACGTATCACGTGACACCCTTACGTATTGCGTAATTTGCATAGAACATATAAAGAAAATGTTGTTTGTTTACATTTGGTGAATAAGGCCCATTAATGAATTCGTAACAACAATAAAAGCACTGTCAGAACACTGTAAATTCGGCCTTGATCTCCAAGATTCTCTTTTAGACAGATTTGTTTGAGATCTAAAAGATGTAAACATTCAGAAAAGACTACAGGAGGCCAATCTAACATTATCGACAGCTATCAACATAGCTACAGCCATGGAGACAGCAATCTCTACATAGGATGCAAACTAACAAGAGCACAGAAAAAGCTGAAATTTGAATGAAAGATATTCTCTATACAAGAGATAAAAAGGAAACTTACAACTCATCTCCATGGAAACAAGAAGATAAAGGGGACACTAGAACTATGGGTGTCTCCCGTGGCAAATCGAATCTTACAAGAGCAAGATGCTTCTTTTGCAGTGCCACTTGCTTCAAGTGTGGCAAAAAAATTCAGATACAAAAAGCATGCAAAATGTACAAGAAGATATAGAAGAAGAAATATTCAGCAGGTCAACAAACACAAACAAAACACAAAACGTGAATCAAAATTAATATCGACAGAATTGACACATAGAAATAGAAATAGACACTGGCTCTGGGCTATTATTAATCACCATAGAAGACTTCATAAACATCTTTCAAAAGACATGCATAAAACAGAAGCATAAGTCATTATACATAAACAATATAAACATTTAAATTCACTCCTCTAGTATAAAACAGATAATGGACTATAATTTTAATTTAAGATCATTATATTTTTAAACATTATAAAGGATAAGCCATAGTTTATCACTCTGCGGACAATCTTACTTACTTAGACTTAGGTCCTCCATCGCCGTTCGGCGCATTGGGCGGTAAGCTGTTTCCATAAAGATCTGTCATTGGCAATGTCTGAAGCCTCCTCCCACCTGGTGCCCACTGTTCTGAGGTCCTCCATGAAGGTATGGCGCCAAGTTATACGAAGACGTCCCTGTTTGCGTTTTTCTCGTATTGGCCTCCATGTCATCGCAATTCTTGGTATGCGAAGTTCATTTTGTCGTAGAATATGTCCCGCAAACCTCATGCGACGTTCTGTCACAACCTCACTGAGTGTTCGACTCCCAGTTCGGCATAGGATTTCCTTGTTTGAGACTCGATCTGTGTAACTGACTCTCAGAATCCGTCTCAGCCATTTTTGTTGAGCCACATTTAGTCTCTTCTCAATTTTGACAGATGACTTCCATGTCTCACATGCATATGTTGCAGTTGGAATGACGATTGTGTTGAGAAGGTGTATTTTTGTCTCGAGTCCAATGGCTTGGCTTGTCCAAATAGGCTGCAGCTTTTGGAAAATGCTCCCTGCCTTTCCTATTCGGCACACTACATCCTGGTATGCATCCCCATCATTTGTTATGATGCTGCCAGGGTAAGTGAACTTGTCCAACTCTTCAAGCCTTGACTCGCCAAGTCTGACAGAGGCACCCTTTGCCTTATATCCCACTCGCAAAATTTTTGTCTTATCCAAGTTTATGCCTCTCTATCTAGGCTCTCCGTCATTTCTTGTATAATTTTATTTGTAGCCCCGAGTAGTGCAACGTCATCGGCGAAGTCCAAGTCCGTCATTCGGTTTTATTCACACCATGGAATACCAAAGGCAGTCTGGTTCATTGCTTTCCTCATTATGTAGTCGATGGCTAGGAGGAAAAGGAAGGGGAACAATCAGGTAAAGCTAATTTCTCTTATGAAGTTAGAATATCCATAAACTGTAACTATCATTATGTTATCCTTGAAAATCTAGTTTTAAAAGAGTTTTTAACATAACAAGAAAAACATATACTAAAAAGGTTATATTAAGTGTAATTGTATCAATTAGTTCAGATAAACCATTTTATGACTTAATAGTCTGGAGTAACAATTACAAAATATTTTACCAATTATTTTGATTAGCGCAATTTCATGGTTTTAGCCTTCTCAATACGCTATGATGTTATCACTCGTCTGAACCAGTTGGGAATTGGGAAGTAGTGGAGGCTGGGTGGTCGTCTTTTAAAAGTGAAACGACCTGAATTCGAACTTTTGGGCTACAGTCATCTCATGCTTCTAAAACCAACGCGTTAACCATTCTGCTAGCAAAGAGTCTATGAACATGGAAGATTATATAGTTATCTTTTCTCTCTATTTCGTGTTTGTGTTCACTAAGTCTCAGATGACGACCTATCAAGGGCTTATACCACAGCTTCAGTCAATTATAATTTCTTTCCCTTGTTCAAAATACCTAACACATTAAAAATTACCAACAGATAATTATTAAATTGGTTTTAACGTACTATATAGCAGCTACTGAATTACGTCTTTTTTTAAAAGATTTCTGCAGTGTTTCAACTTTAAAGTCATGATTTTTGTCGATAAGTTTCGTCGAACAGTAGTTTGCAGAATAGTGCAAGACCATAAAAGAATAAGGGGGGGGGGAGAAATTTAGCGAGAGAAAAGAAAATTGTTTGCAAAAGCAGAGAGGGGTAGAAGATAATTAAAGGACGGATATTTTCAGTAGACGACAGTAAATTTAATTTATGAAATTGTATTGTATAATCTGTATATTATTGAAGTGATTCCTAGTTCCAGAATTAAACTTTGTATTCATTGTTGAAGAATCTTAGTAGTTTTGAATTAATATCTTGCACTTAAATCTCCGCATCACAATATTGTAATAACTTAGGTAGGCACTCGATGAAAGGCAGTAGTTAACAATAAACTAGGTCTTTATTAACAGTGCAAACACATAACAGGCGTCAGCCTTCCAAGAGTCTTTCTAGTATTATAACAGTCTTCTCACGAGCAACCTGAACGTGGACCAACGACAGCTATCCCAGCCTCGCTCCAGGTCCCTACTACAAACTTCAGGCAGTACAAACGTTCGCTTCTAACTTGTCAACACTGTAGTCTCTCTTCAATCACTGATGCCTCTACTTTCTTGTCTCCTAGTCTTTGTTCAATACTTCGCTCGGGCGCACCACAAGCACTGGTGCAAGGCAGAGATACAACAATATTGTTTGAGTGTACACAGAGTGTTTAAAATAAGAAATCTATTCGAAATTATAGCATCAGAAACGCATTGTCTGATAAACACAATCACATCGTAACATCGTAACATCAAGACATTGTCATATTTGGCACTAAAATAGAAATATTGTTACATTTGTTAATTTTTTATATTGATTTTTTTTTTTTGTTGTCAAGTAAAAGAAATAATAGTGCAACATTTTATTACGATTCAAGATTGGGTGTTAGAAAATTACGTATACAAACGCTTGACCAGACAAACAGGCAGACAGAGTGAAGGTATATAAGCTTTGTAAAAATGTCCAAGAAATCCAGAGAGTTTATTGCAAGGGCGAGTATAGGGCGCTTTAAATCTAATGATGATAAAGCCCATTAGTTAGGGATAGCAGTCCATCCAAGAAAGTTCCAAAAATAAACAACTGCTGCCTTGCAGACGATCTTCGATGATCCAAGGCTATGGGAGCACACCCAGAAAGAAAAGCAGGCTGAAGTCGGAGTCAATGGGCCTCCTGGCGCATAACAAATTGACATGCAACCTCATCTATGTTGGAGTTCAGAAACTATTTTAATAGATGTGGCGTCCTGTGGAATCCCCGCCACCCATTTAGGGGGCCGGGCTCTCCGCCTTGAAAGAACGCAAACAAGCGAGCTGGTAGTTCATCTATCTCTGCCTTTGGAGCCAGGATCAGGGACAAGAAAGTAAAAACTACTGGCCAACACTCCAAGACCAAAAGCTAAAAATCCTTCAAATGGAATGAAGAGGCTGAGAGGGCATCCACAAGAAAAAAGCTTCAAAAATATTCCTTCATGTGAAGAAAATAGATTTAGTTTTCATCCAAAAATATCCCGTGAAAAGCAACCTTCGTTTCTCCATTAGAGGCTACACCTGTATCAAGCAAGAAAAAGAAAAACAGGCCTCTAGAAGAAATCCTCACCCTTAAAACGTGCTTTGTGTTCATTGTATAAGTCATAAATTTTTAGTCTAATTTTTAGTATTTTTTAGTCAAGGCAGTTAGACTATATTGCCCACATGGGAACTATACTTCATGAGAGTGAGTTCTCCCATATTTGAACATTTGTTCTGCACGGGAGAGATACACATAAATGCAAACATATCACATGCATATTACCGGTGACCTATGCCTGCAAAAAAAAAAACGGCTTGGTGAAGAAAGTTGTGTGGATTGTGACGGGACTCTCTTATATCCTCTTCAGAGCAATTAACAAAAGTTCATATAGAGGTCCCAACAGGGATCGTACTTGGCTTTCCAATACGCCTATCCTTCTCTTAGAAAGGAATATTCCTGACCGGGTGCGAGTTTGAGGTTGGGAAGCGAATTTCGGGACACCAAGATATTCTTTCTACAGAAACTGCATTTTCAAAATGAGCATCTAAATATTTTAACTCATTCTATCCTAACTGACGATACCAACGTTGATTTAACCAGAATGTGGTAAATAATTATGGAGAGAAAGAGTTAATGCTTAGTTCTCAAATACAAAATATTTCAACACATTTTTTCCGTTTTACTAATTTGCTTTATTGAACTAAATTTTAGACACCACACAAAAACGAATGTGCACTGTAATATAACAGACATTAAAAGATCAACATGATAAATTTATATTAAACAAGAAACGGTTTCAAGTATGACTAATAGTATAATAGAAATTAAGACGTCTTGAATAAATTAGTCAAATTTTATCATAACTTTAATGGACAGGTACATTTATCCAGTGGATAACATAATATATCATCTGGCCTCTCTGCGACATAATCAGTTTCTAAAAATAAAATGTTGAGATGCATCCTAAATTGACGATTATGTTTGCGTTTGAAACTCTCAGACTAGAAGCCAAGAGACTAACCAGTACGCCAGTTCGGTTAAAATTAAAAAAAAAACAACAATATAAATTTAAACAGTTCCTTGTTTTAGCAAGTTGAGGTCCTGTGTAGGAGTTTTGTAGAAGCCCCTACTCTTTTCAAGAAAATAATATAAATATTTAAATGTTAGAAGAAGGATTTGTGCTTCCTTATCTCTAGTTTGGGATTCAAACTTAAATCCCCTTGCTTATGCAAATCAACCACAAGTAGTAAGCAAAACAAAATAATTTTAATAATTTATGTCGTGATAAATTTGATGAAACTATTTGTAATGAAATTCATAAATTGAACAATCAGGCATGGAAAGAAATTTTATTTATAGTGTAATCAGTGACCAGTGAGGATTTTAAGGATTAATTTTAAAATTTGCTCTTTATTTACATTTAATTTCTTTAAAACTTTAAGCACATAAATACGATAACTTCGAAACTGAAGATAAAGCGATGACAAAAAAAAAAACACTTTGAAAAAACAATTATAAAATTTAAGCCCTACATTAAAAAAGGAAAATAAGAACATTGGCAGATATTATAAAATAAATAGATGAAATTAGTTATGTCAATGACGTTAAATTAATTGAACTATCACAGTTACCAACTATACATCTCAAGAGTAGCAGCTTGTTGTACTGATTTATTACTATTAGTTGTGTTCAAATAGTTTTCAGTTGTTACCAGGTGTAATTAATTCTATACTGATTTAATTGTGTGCTGCAAAATTTGTTTGTGTTGTGCAATAAGGTGCACACATATTATCACATATCTTTTAAAATGCATATCTTCCGAACAGTACCATTACTCTGTACACTAGGTACATAAAAAAAAATATATATTTTAACAGCCATAAATGAAATTCCCAAATGCATTCAGCATTTTAGCATGCAACAAAGTAAAATATCAAATAGGACTACAATATAATAAGATATGACAGATCCAGGTAAAGGTATCACATTATTTGTAAAATATAAAACATTTTTTTTTCTAAATACTTATGCTATTCGGAATGTCCTCTGGTAGAAGGTATGTATACTCAGTTTCTAATGGTGCATTTCTCTTTATAATTTTTTCACTGATCTCTTTCAGGTCCTTGCGAAATCTGAAACATATTAATTTCAAAGACTAATTTATATATTTATATAAACCGCGGCCTTAGGTTGTCAAACATGGCGAGATATTGCTGAACATTTTTAAAAATTTTCAAATGAAAATGAAGTACATTGGCAAAATGGAAATTACACGTTTAGCCGATATAGCTAACATAAAATATTTTTAAAATGGGTTTACCTGATTTGTTTAAACGTTTCGTTCTTTAAAAGAGATAAACGTATGTAATTTTTTATTTTTAAAGGCTTCTTGTTGTGGGAGAGATTTCACTAACACTATATGGGCTCCGCTGTGATGTAACGAACATTCATGTCAATTTTTAAAGGCACATTACTCGTCCCATATGCTAGGACAAATTTGTTCAAATACTCCTTCTTCCCTAGTGCCATTAGAGCATGGAATAGTATGCACGAGCTAGCCAGGAAAACCAGTGACTTGGCAGAATTTAAGTCATTGGTTAATATGCATGACTGAATGCATATCGCGTAGGACGTAATCATCTTCTTTTTTGAAGTAACGTTTGTATTATATAAGATTATTAAGATGAGATAATTTTATCAAGATTGGTCAAACGATTTTGATTTCTATTCAAGACATTACATTAATTAAGGTTTGTTTTTGAGTTCAAAGATTAATGGGGAATGCCGTATTTTCCGTCGTTACGGAGGTCCAGCTGTGAGGTATATATTTTACCACTTTTAGCAGAAAAGGAAATACATACATGCATACATTTTATACATATATACATACTGTAACAAATCTAGGGCAAACTGTCAACGAACGATCAAGTCGAAGTGATATTAATCTTGATGACATCAGATGAGAAATGATAAATCTAAATATTTATGTTAGCTATGAGCTCATTTAGTTGTGGCCTGTATTGTTCAATGTCGCCGCCACTGCCTTCAACTAGTATAGAAGGTTCACTATTGCGCATATGTCTTAACGTTCCGACAGGGTTCACTATCTCGCAATCGACACAGGGTCTCTACATTACCGTCTTCTTAAGAACGATAGTCTACATAAAGTAATAGGATTGTCTTCCACTAAGAGGAATGACCCTTTCCACGGTTTTCTCAAAGATTTCTTCTTAACCAGACAACCTACACTGCTTCTCACCTGCTAACATAACTGGCAGATCCTTTTACAACTAAGGTGGTTCTAAGCTAACTCTAGTTCCTTTTCTTCAGCTACTTAGCCGGAATCAACAGTCAACCATCAGCATATTGTGCGCACCAGTGAATTGTCAGGAACGAGGGATCGCCGGCAAGTTACTATGCCTCACCGTGGCGCCGGCGTGGAAACGGTTCACTAGGGGAGGTGAGCAAGGCGAAAAAGTAACCAACAGGACCCCCGTGGGGGTGCCTACTTGAAAGACGAGAGTCTGCCCATTGCACTGTAGCGGGGTTGTAAGAAAGCTCCCACAAACCGTCACCTTATCCATGCGTTGTTCCTCAAGGGACCGTCTCATCAATGGCGAATCCTCCCAGACAGGCCTGTGGTCCGCAGGTTGTTTTTTTTTTTACTGTTTGATCTTTTGTTCTCGGATAAGAGTAGAGTCAGACAGTTTTTTTTTCAAACTTTAGTGCTCGAAGAGCTTCGGCTCAGCACTTATGACTATCCAGCGGAACGAGTGATGAACAGAAATGGTCATGTCTTCGCTACATGGTCCACTGATCTTCTCCATATTTGTCTTGCCTTTTTCTTCTCCTGTGAGTTCCAGTCTAGAGTCTAGGGCCTATTTGCAATTCTCTGTTATTTTTCGCAATGAACATCAATGTCAAAGCCAGTTGGTCCATCTGTGGTGAAAAAAACGTTCCAAATTGGTTTCAACTGGTTCACAATGCTTTCGATGAAACCCGTTGCATTGGTGTGCAATTCTTGAGCCGACACAGCATAGTCTGTTAAATTTTCAGTGGGCTCGACTTCTGTGATGTCGGAGGATGATTGCGTTGTGAAATTATCGTCTGACTGAGAGTCAGCGGGGCCGCTGTTTCCTGCGCCGTGCTGCCTGGTAGTACTACTTACACTTACAGAGGCGGCTGGCACGGGACTCGCTTCTGTTGACACATTTTGGTCTCCAACCCCATTAGCGTTTTCTTATTACTTTCTCTGTTGCTATTTGCTTTTGTTTGTAAATGAGTTCGACCTTCTAACATCCATAATGGATGCAACCATTTGTTAGTAAATGCTTTCTGCATGTCCTTGTTGCTATTTGTTACTCTCCAAGTCTCTGCACCGTATAAAAGACGCTTTCCCATTTGTGTTGACAATGCGGATTTCATTTTTTAGACTCCAAAGTTTTTGATCACCAGATTGGCTTTAGATTATCAAGAGCCTGTCTAGCCTTGTTGATTCTTTTTTTTTTTTTGACATCAGCGCGTGCGCCCCCTTCTTTGTTTACAAAGCTTCTAAGGTAGACAAAGTTGTCAGTTTCTAGTATATTTACTCCTAGGTGCTGTAGCGGTGTTCACTGGTTCCGATTTTGAGCTTCTGGTTAATTCTGGTACATATGTTGTCTCATTCAATTGTGTCCGGTCCTGAGCCGAAAGATTAGACGTTGATCTTGTTGGGCTAGCTTATAATAGGCGTCATCTTTCTCGTGATTCGGATGAGAGCTTGTCCGTTTTTCATTTATTCTATTCACAAGTAGTTTCGTCATTTCTTCTAGATAAAGTGCAATGTTTATGTGTGAGTTTGTTCACTCACTTTTGGTGAATGTGTCAGCCTTCTCATTTCCTTCTAGTTCTGTATGTGCTGGTATCTATAGAATAACACTTTTTTGCTGTTGTTGTTGAGCTCTATAATTGTTGTCCTGAGTCGTTTTATATAGGAGGAATCAGAGATTTCCAAGCTTTGGAGAATTGTTTTCGCATCCTTTAGAAAGAAAATCTGACTTGATAGCATGGTACCAGCTAGTTCTAGTGCTTCCTTTTCTATGGTTGCAATTAGAACTTGGTTGTCTCAGGCAGAATCTGCACCAATAATATCTTTTAAGCTTCTTTTCCACTTTCTTGCAACTGTGATGTGGTCTATTTCATTATTTCTTAGTCCATCGGGTGATGTTTAGGTTATTATATTTATTGTTTTGTGTGAAAATACTGGCATAGAGACATCTCCATTTTTATCGTAGCTGCCTACTCCTTCTTTTACAATAACAAGTTCTCTTGTTCTGATGTCTTGTCCTACTTTGATGTTTAAGTCACCCAATTAAAATTTTTGTCTCTGCTTAGTTTTTTTCTATGTGCACAATCTAGTTCTGTTTGCCGCGTAAAAATGCATCTTTCTCTGCCTTTGTTGCGGCATTTGTCTGCATTGAATTATAGTAACAGTATTACTGCCTTTTCTATTAAATCTGGTTAATATGATTCTTAGTAAGATTGATTTCTACTCAATCACTGCTCTTGTTGCTTCTGATGCCATCATTAGGGCTACTCTTTTTGAGTGATCGTGCTCCAGAACTTCAAGACAAGAGTAGATGATGGTATGTCAACTACCGTTCCATCTTGTCTATATGGCTCCATGGATTAAACGGGTTTAACTTTTAAATCAAAAGGTTTTCGTCATGAACTCTTCTTTGAAGGAATCACCATGATCAAGATTTTTTGGGCTTTCTGTTATTGTGATTTGTAGCGTTGTATTTTTTTAAACTCCTTCAAGAGACAACAGTCAGGAAGCATCTTGCTGGTCCCAAGCCCGGGTAAAGAAATAAAGTATGGGGCTAGCAATCTCATCCTTTAAACCCTTTTTTATCCATGGAGTCATATTAAATTTATGAGTTAATGGCTGCATTACAGAAAGAAAAACTCTTAAGACATCAATGGAACTGAGTCTAGGCGTTATTTGGTGCATAAAATGCAAATGGGGATTTTTCTTCGGAGTGCACAACCTCCCTTCTAGCCAAAGCGGCTAGGGAAACGAACCATCAGCAGTAGGAAAAAACAAAATTACATCTGCTTTGATTTCTTTCTAGACAGAAGGGTATTTGAGACCGTCATATGATGGAAAGTTTGACTCTATGGTTTCAATTCTTAAACTCAACTCTTTGAATAATCACAAAGAAGATGCAACGTCGACTAAATTTTTGATGGATTGGATAGCAATTGGTCATTAGTACTGTAAAACTATCTGGACTTAGTTAAGCATCGCTGAAGTAAATAACTACTACAAGTAATTTTAATGTCCCTAATATATTATAAATTTAAAAGAGAACAACTTCTAAGTAAGCAAGTAAAGAGTTATATTCAAACATTATCACCTACCTTTCTACCACTTCTTTCCCCTTGGGATCAACAATGTACTCTGTTTCAAAGTCACCAAGACTGTTTGTTGCTTTACAACTCAGTAAATCTGTAATTTTCATTATGTCAAGAGTGGTCTCAACATCTGGTAAACTGGCCAAAATGTCTGCCTCAGTTAAAATAGCATTCTGTTGTTTCACAAAGAACGTGTGCTTGTTATGTAACATCATTTAAGCAAACATCTACTTTATAAAGGGAAAAGAAAGGCGTATGTATGTATGTATGTATGTATGTATGAGCCGAATGGAAATCAAAACCGCTTGACCAATGTTGATTAAACTTGGCAGAAATGTTCCTTGGGTACCAACTTAGGCCGTA
>JADKLZ010000130.1:8682724-8704466 GCA_021533235.1 Biomphalaria straminea
AAATGTGTATATTTTTTTAAAGTGATACTTTAACACAAAAGGTAGAAATAATATTTGTGTACAAAATATAGGAAAAAAGTTATTACAAAAAAACAAGGCTACCAAGAAAGTTTGTGTTAGGGAAACACAAACTCATAATCGGCCCGCCGAAATGGTCCACACAGGCAGGCTTCAATATTTTCAGAAAGCCACTCGAAGGAAATTATATTAAATACAAATGACAGATAAAAATGGAGAAAGAACGGACAGACAGACGGTCAGACACAAAACTAATAGCGTCTTTTCCCCTTTCGGGTGCCGCTAAAGAATGAGATGCAGATAGCTAGATAAATGAAAATGTTATCAGCAGACTGTAATTGTAAGGAATTAATATGTTAAGATATTTTAGCCTTTAGTAATAGAGGCAATATAGAGGTACATTAATCAGATTATTAATTTATTGATAAAATTATACAAATACCTACTTACAGTATGAAATCCGTTTTATGTCTTTTGACCAAATTACTTTGTCAATAGTTAGGCTGCCAATTAGTGTAAGAGCAATGAAAATCTTGAAAAATCTTAAATCTCAGCTTCTATTTTCTTTTTTCAGCTATGTACTCCTATCGCACTCTTCTTTCTGGACAAGAGTAGGGAACTTAAGCCTGTGGCTATACAACTGTTCCAGAGACCATCGTCTGATAACCCGGTAATGAATTATGTTGTAGATTTAAACGATTTGATAATTAAGTATACATTATCTCAAATAGTCATTGTAATTAATTAACTAATTAGACTAGCAAAGAAACTACTATTATATTTTATAGCTATAGACCTTCTTTTTACAAAGCTTATACCCCTCTGTCTGTACAGTCTGTCCAGTAAGCATCTGTCTCCAAATCTCAACACCATGTATTTCTTGGCCGTCCACTCCTCCTCTTTCCTTGCTAGCTCCAGGTGACGACTTATAATGCTAGATGTACACTTAGGAACAGCGTGGCTTATTCTTTATTAGCTCTCTGTTGAATATCCCTTTCAATTGCCTTTACCGCCATAGCTCATCATTGGTGATCGTGTCAGGCCCGAGGCAGATGTAGATGAATACCTGGCTTCGTTTTCTTCAGGTCTCTCCTCCTATTTTTTTTTTTGTATAGCAAGGAATAAAATCTTCGACTGCTTGTAATTCCGTTTATAGATGTCATTATTTTCGTAACTATTTCTTAAATCCTAATCTGTTCAAAGATTTTTACACCCTCTTGTCCAACACTGACATGGACTTTGGTCAAGATGTGGTACAACAATGCTGACGCAGCGTATCACCAGGGCCTGACTCATCTTGGTATGTTATCCTTATTACATTTATTATGATTTATAACACTATATTTTATTTGCAATTTCGTATTTGCTTGCAAATTTATAGATTCAAAAATAAATATAAAAACCTAGGTATGTAGACGCGGATCTAGAGAACGGTTCTAATGATTATTCTACTAACTTGACAATATTAATATATCTATGTTTATGACTTAGCTAATAAGCCACCACACCAGAAAAATTATTTGGTTTATAAATTTAAAAGTATAATAATCTTATGTTTAAATAATTTGGTCTGGAGGTCTAAATAGCATACAGCTTGAATAAACATACGTCAGCAGCTATTTTCTAGTCTATTAATGAGTTAAATAAATAAATAGACATAACGAACATTTTGCACTGTCTTTTAAGTCTGGATCTATAAGTATAGAATTGCCAAACTATGGAAACCTCTATATTATATACCATTTATCTAGATCCATTAATGTAGTCTTGACTACTATCTTTTAATATTTTCATATTGAAAGTAGTGTAATCACTCTAACGAAAATTCATCAGCTTCTTAAAGGAGGAATAGTAATTCTTTTAAAAAAATGCAACCAACTCGATCTTTCTTTTTGTCTGGTATAAAGTTTGAACAAGTTATTGCTCCCACACCCTTCTCGTATCAAGTAACAACTTCGCTTGATTATCCATTGTTGAAAACAATACATTATTCAATAAAAAAATTTACCAATTAGTTATTTGTTTGGATTATTTTGTTACTTATCGGAAAGTGCCTTTGTATTCTCAGATATAGATATACATGCAAGGTTTCGTCGTTGTAGATTATGTGAATCATTGCTCTCACACCTATTCATGGATCACGTTGAAATTTGTAACAATTATTTATTGTACCTAATACTAGGCGTTTTTTTTTTAAAAAAAAAAAAAGAAAAAACGTCTACAATATTTATTTGCTGCTATTTTATTTCTTGTTCTTAGTTACCAAAAACTAGGTGTATAATTCGTTGGGTTCAAAAAGCTTCTATTGGCTACGTAATATGTTTGTATATCTGTGCACAAAACGCATGTGCATAACAATGATCACAAAAGATCAATATCTTGACAAGATACAATTATGTACATTTTATTATTTGCGTTTTTCTAAACATTTTACGTTTGATTAGAAGTTGCTATAACACTTAGTAACAGAAGAAGAGCATTACATAACAACACAAATAGGACAAAATAGAGCATCAGAGGTAGGACCTTAGAGAACAACGGAAATAGGAAATTATAGGGTAGTAGAGGTATGACATTTTAGGGAGGTTGGACATTACATAGCAACAGAATTAGGATATTAAAGAGGTAGTACATTATGGTCATTATTTGAAATAGGGTAGGACATTAGTATTGAAGAAAGATTCTGGAAAAAAAAAACACTTTGTTCTGCTATCCATATAGTGTGTCTTTTCATTGAATCGGAGAGAATATTGTAACAACTTTAATGACGTTTTTTTGTTTGGTATATAACATTCTGAATTTAAAGTAAGGTTAACATGTGTATCTATAATGTTCGATGACAGGATTCACTCATCTCCTGATGGAATCTTTTGACTTAGCAACACAAAGAAATCTTTCCAGTTCTCATCCAGTGTATAAACTATTGCAGCCTCATTTCCTGTTCTTAATGGCCATTAACAGGTAAATAAACTATTTTTAGCGTCAGTGGATCTAAGAAACAAGGGGTTTAACCCATATTGTTTCTAAAATATGAAATTGATAGTAATTGTTATTTAATGTCCCATTTGTCTAATATTGGCACATATAAGCTCGAGCTAATATTTTAATGGTAATTATCTCATAACATTATAAACATTGAAGCAAAAATAAGTTAAACAAGAATCTTTGAATAAACTTCGTTTTTTTAAGTAGATCTATATATTTGCTCTTTAAAAATAATTATTACATAATAGTTTCTGCAGAAATTTAAATTGCTACTCTTAAATTTTTAGAACCTTTTCTATCTTGTTCTCCTGCATAAAAATTTTTCTGAATGTCTTCCCTGAGTCATCGGACATTACTCTATTGTCTGAAGTTTTGGTCGTCGTGTCTGGTAGAGCCATTCTTGAGGATATCTTAACGACTATTTCTCTGTGTGTTAACTTTTTTTTTTGTCTCAGGCCACATGGATCTTTGTATGGTATATTTGAATCCTTTAATTGACAGTTGGTGTTATCATGCCATTAGCGTTACAATGTTATAAGTAATTGTTTTACACACCGCACACACATATCATATTTATTTATTTATTTATTTATCATTTCTCTAGTAAGGCTCTTGAGGATCTCATTAATAAAGGTGGCTGGATCGATGAAGGGATGACCTATGGTCGAACAGGGATGCTCCAGCTTATTGCTAATGTGTATGTAAAATTAATTTCTTACGATTTTGATCAGATTGTTTGCTGTGTTTTAAAGTAGTTTCTTTAGAAATAATGGTAATAATACTACAAGATGTGTCCTAATGTTACATCAGTGCACTATTAAGGGTACAAAATCTATATATGAGAAGAAAAAGTGAGAGAGAGAGACAGAAAAACAAAAAAGAGAGAGAGAAAGAGAGACTGGCTTTTGGCACCTGGAAAACAAAATTGAGTGGGATATTGGAAGAGAGATTGAGAATGATAATGCTAAAAAGGGAAGAGATAGAGAGAAAGAAATTTTGAGAGAGAATTAGTTAGAATGAGAGAGATTAAGAGAGAGATTGAGACAGATTCAGATAGAAAGACAGAGAGAGAGAGAGAGAGAGAGAGCTTGGGAGAGAGATTGAGAGACATTGCGAGAGGAAATTTACAGTTAGATTAAGATAAAATGTGATAGATTAAGAGAGAGAGAGAGAGAAAGAGAGTTAGTGTAAGTACGAGAGACTTGGAGAAATATTAAGAGAGATAGAGAGATTTGGTACTGACTGATATATATATATATATATATATATATATATATATATGTGTGTATATATATATATAGAGAGAGAGATTTAGAAATAGTTTCAAAGAGGTTGAGATACTAACAGATTCATAGGCTGGTTTTATAGAGAGGAGAAAATAGTCAGAGACATAACATGATATTTTTTTATAGGATGAATGTGATAGGAGAAAGATAGAGGGGCACAAGATAAAGAGAAAGAAATAAGAGAGAGAGAGAGAGAGAGATTCAAAAGTAAACATTTTTGTGGGAGTATTCTAGAAATATGTTTAGATACAAACCTGTAAACAAATAACGCCGTTTAAATGATTGCTGTATTATAACCACACACTATCTAACCATTTCCATAGATTTGAAAACTGGAGACTGGACGTGGATGGAACTTTACCTGAGGACATGAAGAGGAGAGGAGTAAGTATTAGTCAGTTATAAGTACAAGAAACTTTTGTAAGTAATATGCAATTTCATAAGATGCTCATTCCAAAAATATTTGAAGGGAGATTTGTGTTAACTCTTTCTCTCCGCAAGTATTTTTAGCGTTCCAATGGAATTTTTCATTTTCTCATTAGTATTTATTTTACCCTGTTATGATTTAGCTTCAATAACATTTTCGTTTGTTATCAGAAATGTTTTAATTGGTATTGTAATGGTTTACTGTATGTAAGATTGAATCAGTTGCAACGGAAGTATTTCTCTAAGTTGATTAAATAAACTAGATGCGTGCGTACCTTGTGAGGTGTATTTTGAATTGCGAGTTTCATAGATAAACCATATCACATGAACAAGAACAAAGACCAAGTTGACTTCGAGATGAACTCTGACTGTAACTTTATTTACAGAATGGGCTACAGTCTAGTCAGTCGATAAAGATGGTCTAATCCCCTTGAGAGTCTAGCGGTAACTGATTTCCTCTACGTCAAACTTAACCTCTAACCCTACAGTCTGTGTCGTCATAAAATGTGCGTTCATTGTCGGTACCAAAAAGTGCGCAATTCTCAATAAACTAAACTAGCTATCTTACAGTATAGAATTCAAGGGGAATTCATCCTATTTTTTAAATCTAAAATTTTTACAATCAAACATTAATTTAATTTAATGAGGTGAAATCAACGATGGCATTGTCAATTAGGAAAGAAAGAGTTAACACAATTTTATAGAGTTCCCGTCTAATACTTCTTTTATATTGAAACAATTTTGTGCTCATCAACTTTTCCTTTAACTTTACCTGTGTGTGTTTGTGTGTTCACAGCTTGATGATCCCAATGTACTACCATCCTACCACTTCAGAGATGATGCTCTCTTGCTGTACAACGCCATCTATGACTATGTTCTAGAATATCTGAGCATTTATTACAGTAAGTTTAATCGTGTGATACTATATTAAAGATTTTCATTATTGGCGAAAAAAAAAAGTAGCTAAATGTTTTGGTGTGCGTGCGGTGACAAAATGAAGGAAGTGTTCTGATCTATGATTTCAGAAAAGTTCATGATGATATTTTTTTACTCTTTGACTTAATCTGACTTCCAGTGGAGCAAAGTCTGGGGAATAGACTTATATATATTATACTAGACTGGAAAAAGGAAATAAATTCTTATCCTCGAATGATCTATTCACAGACCTATATATATATATATATATATATATATATACATTTTTATATATTTTTATATTTATATATATATCCAAGTAAAGTCTTTTTTCAATTAATATTCCCGACAAAAGAAATAATGTCACAATGTCCAAATCAAATTTACGTATCCCGCTTCACCAACAATATAGAATACGATCCTCAATGAGTCAATCCTTAGTGAAGAACTCATAACTAAAGTTTCTTAACACATTTACATTCTTGTTAAGGTGATTTACGCCCAACAGCATAAACAAAAGTCACCCTACTTCGCACGTGGAAAAATGTATATATTTATATATGTATGTATGTATGTATATCTGTATTTATGTATGTATTTATATATGTTTCTAATGTTGTACGACGTAAATTCAAACCCGAGGGCTCAAGTCCTCTCAGGATAATACACAAACTACTGTGCACAGAGACAGCGAAGTGCTTACGAATATAAAGGAGTTATAGTTATCTATTGTTTTTCACATTTAAAAGCGGCGACCTTATTCTCTACACAAACTATGCAACCAAAACTGTCAAGTACAAATTCTTTCCTTTATTCGACACCAAAACAAAAATTACAAATAGTTAATTAATGTATCTGTAATTTTGTAAATTTATTCTTACCTGTAAAGTACAAGAAATAATTGTGCAAAATTTCAACTTGATCCAAGAGGGATTGTGGAAAAAAAAACGTGTATTAACTTTAACAGACAGACAAACTGAGCAAGTTGATATAAGCTTTGTAAAAAAAGAATATCAAATAACTAGTTTACACTCGATAGAAAGGGGAGAGAAATAAAGAATAATAATTGTGATATTAGTATGCCAATTTTATTACCCTTCTTTTTGCTCTACCACGAAGCAATACCAAAATACAAAGCATAGTCAGTGAATGAACATAGGCGTTATAATCTCTTCTACTCGTTCCAAGCGAGAGTCAACTAGATGGTGATTCACATATCCCTGTAATTTTTCTTATGAAATCTTTGGCTGAGATCCGTACCCTTTGATTAATCTTCAAAAAGGTTTTCTATCCATAAAACTCAACAATATAGCTATAGAGGTAGAATTGATCTATCAATAACGATGCATTACCAGTGATATTCAGTTTTGGTAAAATTGTATTCTATAAATATTGTTCAATATTTTTATGGTATTATTTATGGGTGTATGTTTGTGTTAAAAAAGCCTCACCAGATGTACTGCGAACTGATTATGAGCTTCAGAACTGGGCACAAGAGCTAGTTAAGGAAAGAAATTATTCTGAAGGTGGAATGGGGATCAAGGTGAGTATAAGTTGTGTTCAGTGGCATAGCGAGTGTGGGGTGGGAGGAGGGAAATTATAATATTCTCACTTGAGTTACCTGTTACCTATCCCTTAGTCTGGTGGACCGTTGGGGCACCAAGCAAGACTCGTAGACCATCTTACTCCATTCCTCTCTATCCTTTGCCCTGTTTAAAACCTCTTGCAATGGTAGGCCTGTCCATTCTTTGATGTTGTCTTCCCACCGCTTTCTCTGTCTGCCTCTTCTTCTTTTTCCTGGTACTGTTCCCTGAAGGAAGGTCTTTGCGAAGATCTTGTTACACTTGAGAGGGGCCCCCAAATTATTTTTTACGTTAAGAAATTAATATTATGCTCAATGCAGGGGCCTCCAAAAAAGGTCAAGCCCCCCCCCCCCCCGGGTCCCTAAACGATGAAAAATTCTTAGCTTCGCTCCCTGGTTGTATTGTCAAGGATTAAAAAAAAAACAATCATTACCCACCTATTACGTCCGTTACTTTGTTTCCAGGCTATAAATTTTTTATTGTGTCATGGATTCCTCTTTTTTGTTTCTTACTGATGATAATAAAAGTTGTCAACGCCCACAAGTAAATACTCCTCAATACATTTCTTTTCTCCCTGGAATTCAAATATCAATAATATTGAATATGATCGGCCTGTTCATTCGAGCATCACTTCTCTTATCCTGGCCCCAACTCTCCGCCTTAACAAATAGTCCTATTGACAATATCTGACTATCCTTCTGCTAGTCTCTGTTTTATAACTTCCTAATGCTTAATCTTGCTACTGCAGGGTGTGCCGGGTAATGGAAAGATCAGCAGTTTGGATCAGCTGAGGCAGATACTGACCTGTGTCATCTACACGTGCAGTGTTGGCCACGCCTCTGCAAACTTTGGACAGTATGATGAGTACGGATTTCCGGCTAACTATCCATTGACACTTCGAGGGACTCCACCAACTGATCCAGTAGGTCTTGACAACATTTAATATTTTCTATTTTATTGTTACTATGGGTACGTTTGATTTAGGCAGTCTTACAATTGGACTTTGCAATGTCTTCATCGCAGTGCTTTTAAATGGCTGATCATACTGTTAAGTGGAGGAAGTGTGAATTAAGTTTGTTTGTTTTTTTACTTGAAGTTATAAGACCAATTGTGATTGTTGAGCGACTGAAGGTAGCACAAAATTACTTAAGCTTAGATCCTCCCGCGTCATTCGGCGCATTGGGTGGCAAGCTGTCTCCATAAAGATATGCCACTGGCAATGTCTGAAGCTTCTTCCCATTTGTTGTCCTCTGCTCTGAGATGTTCCATGAAAATGTTGACACAAAGTTATGCGAGGGCATGCCTGTTTGCACTTTCCTTGCATTAGAAAGTTAGCACAGTAACCAGAAAAATATAATGAATGTTAGATTTGAAATAGAAACATTTTCTATCCCACCCCATTTTCATTTCTCCTTCCCGTAAAAAAATCCTGGTCAGGCGAATGCAAAAATCTACTAGACTTTTTTCTATTCTAATGATATGCTTCTAGATCTAGACGTACTAGGCGAGTGATTCCTAAAGTGGTCTATATAGACCCCCAGGGGTCTACGGAGAGTAGAGAGTATATATATTTACCCACTTCCCAATCTTGGATCAAGTTGAAATTTTGCATAACCTTTCATAGTCGATAACAATACACGAATCCATCCTAAAATTAACCAATTAGTTTATCATTTAGTACTAATTAATTAATTTATTTTTATATAAAAGAGAAGGAGCTAAACCCATCAATTTTCAGATAAATTATAACTATTCGCGATCATCTCCCCTTAAAAAAATGGTTTTGTTTTTAAAAGTTCATTGTATTCTTTTTCCAATTGCTAGTTTTACTTGTGTGTTTATTTTGTAAAACATTTAGAATACGAAATAAAACTTTAATTTTTTTTGAAAATTTGAGACCAAAATATTTTGTTTCTCTACAGTGGCGTAGCGTAGGGGGAGGGAGGGAGGGGGCGATTTTGAAAATCCCCCCGGGCCCCCACTTAGGGGGGGCCCCCAAACGGGTGTCCAAAATTTGTTTGTAAATACATAAATTCATATATTTGATTGTCTAATAGTGTCAAGTACCAGTACGTTTTAAAATTTTTTTCCGAAAGAGAAAAGTTAAAGTTAGTTTTACATTTTAATATGCAAATCTTAATAGATTTGTTGCCGATTTATTTTACTTTCAAAAGAGATCAAACGTGCTTGTAGCGAAAACTAAGAATATTACTCTTTTTTGCCACGAACAGGGGCGTCCTAAGCAGTGCGCGGGACCCTGTGCGTGTGTCATGTTCGGGGCCCCGTAAGGATACACTATACATACCGTACCAAATCACGCTAACCTGCTAATCCGTCTCTAACGCTGTGGGCCTTCCTTTTTGTTACAAAACATAGAACATTGCGTAGCCTTTGTTGGCTTACTATTGGCCGCGCAAAGTGCCATATATACTGTATTGTAATTGTTCTGCACAGAAAAAAATTCTTTCAACTTTAAAAAAAGTTTAAAAATTACTCCCATATGGCCATAGCCTATTGGGAATAAAAATAGACGGAAGCAACCAATCCATATATTTTATTTCGTATACCAAACATCGACATCCAATCGGATTGTATTAGGAAAATATGTGGGGATCAAGTTTGTGATAATAAAATCTCCGATCGCGTGGCCCCCCTTAAGCACCACTTACCACTTCCTAAGGACGCTTCTGGCCACGAATAAAACTGTATGATATAAGGCGTATTCTTAATAATTATTATTATTAAGAATGCTAGAATTGTCCATTATTCGGGTTGACCAGGGTGGGGCAACAAAACAGCGTGATGCATTGGTTAAACCTCTGGCTAGCGAATACGTCTTTTAGGCATAAATCCAAAAGCAATATTGAATTGTTCAATTTTTTTTTTTTTGCAAATTAACCCCAGAGATCCTTCCTTTCAAGGTTATTATCACATCCTTCCTACTAAAGTTCTTAAACTGATATCTACTAGGAACTTTAACAATTCGACCACTTCTGGTTGTCTTGACTGGCACAACAGATTCTCTAAACGTTGGTCTATAACTGTCTGTTTCGTTTATTCTAATAGTTTACTGTTCTTTGCCTTCATCGGTATCATAGTACCCAAAGATATCGTGATCGAAACCCTTGTTCAAAAGGCGTTGATTTCTTCTGTATGTTTTCCCATCGTTTGTTTAAGATGTAAGATCTGGGTGAGAAATGTTTTTTTTAAATGACAACTACTTTCTGCCATGTTTGTTCTAGACGAACTCTCACTTTCTCTCTGACAGAGTAATGTTTAGGTAGTCTTGCTTTTGCATTGTATTTCACTTTGCTTTTCATCTGTCGTTCGTTGAGTAATGTCTCTGCATTTTCAGTTACCGATGGTTTCAATAGTTTTGGATCAATTGGATTAGTGTCCCTGCGTCTTCTACTCATCAGCAGCTGTGATGCTTATCGGAGTATTTCTATACTCGAGCATCCTTTCAGCTAAATGACGAGAAACTGACGAAGTTGATCACCCAATCCAACGAAAAAGCAAAAGAAGGTAGTGAATACTATGGATTCCCTATAATCAACACAACCAGAAGAAAGAAAAGACTTTATGGGAAGTTGAGTTCTAATGTAGGACTGTCAATTGAACTGCAATTCAAACGTGTTGCGACAGAAGTGCTGGACAGATTTTAAATGGTGATGAAGGACAGATTACAAAGGCTGGAAAAAATGGATACCTTTGGGTTTCTTCTTGAACCAAGACACTTGTTGGATGATGACACGCTTATGACAAACTGTGTTACTTTTTCCTGTTTGTATGATGAAATAAATGGCAAATCGCTTTTTCAAAGATGTCATTGATGTACGAGCAGTTTTGATCAACAAACCAGTAATACGATCCACAATAGATATATTGCGGAAACGGGCTTCATATGGTAATAACGTGTGCTCAAACATTGCAACCTCCTCCGTATACCGCTAACTCAGGCCCTCTCCCTTGCGTCATTCTCAAACCTCAAGTTCATCAAAAAATAAACCAGGAGCACAATGACGCAAGAAAGGCTTATCATGGCTTTAATGTCAGTGAAGTCACAAATACTAGAAAGTATCGATGTAGATGATGCTATAGATGTCTTTGCTGCACAGAATGCACGACGTGAAGAGATATGTATTGTCACGTGTGTATTATTTAGCTAATAAGCAACGTTATTATCTATTAAAATAGTCTTAATGATTTTTTTTTTAAGTTTACTGATATACTGAACTAATTTAATCTTGGGCTTATATA
Organism: Biomphalaria straminea; assembly: GCA_021533235.1. Lineage (NCBI taxonomy): Eukaryota > Metazoa > Mollusca > Gastropoda > Planorbidae > Biomphalaria > Biomphalaria straminea. The sequence continues at coordinate 8,694,198 of JADKLZ010000130.1, forward strand.
TTTTTTGAGTACATTATGTCATGTCATATGTCGAATGCCAAAATGCAAGGGGCCCCCAAAGAGGTCGATCCCCCCCGGGCCCCCGAACCCCTAGCTACGCCCCTGTTTCTCTATATTACACGAACTGGTCGTTGGCATTAAAAAATTACGTTCAAGCAGTGGCGTAGCTAGGATTTTTCCATCATTTGGGGATCGGGGGGGGGGGCTTGACCTTTTTGGGGGCCCTTGAATTTAGCTAAATATTTAATGCAAAACAACAACAACAATAACAAAATACACTCATTTAGGGGACCCCCCCTCAAGTAAGGGCGGTGGGGATTTTCAAATTCTACCCCTCTTCCACTCACCCTAGCAACGCCTCTGCGTCTCAGGGATTTCAGTCCTTATATATTTTTTTTAAATTTATAAGCAGGCAACTGACACTGACTTTCTATATTTTGTATAAATGTCTTTTCTTTACAATAAATAGTCCATCTAATAAATAAATATACTTAGGTTGTAAGGTATACATCAGTTAAAGAGGATTTACTCAACAGAATGCAATTTTGACTGAGGCTGACATTCTGGCCAGTTTACCGGATGTTCAGACCATTCTTAAGACAATGATGGTGACAAGACTTCTAAGCGACAGAGGAACCAACAGTCTTGGTAACTTTGAAACTGAATACATTGTTGACCCCATTGGGAAAATAGCAGTGGAAAGGTAGGCTATGAATATGTTAATTGCAGTTCTTATTTAAAAGAGAGGCTGTACTCCTGTTCTCTAAGACGGATAGGCTAACTGGTATGGGAAATATTCTTCAGAGGGCTTCCACAGTACGTTCTAGAGTAGATGAATTGCAAGTGGGGAGGATGAAAGAAAGGTTTGGCTAACCCGTCCCATCCGCAACGCCTTTCCTCACGAGGGACATACACTAGTTTAGTGCTCTCTCGCGATTACATAGGAATATGTAGGAAGACCACGTGGGATCGACCTCCGGACTCGCTAGAATTGGAGAGCCCAGACCATCTAATTGCAGGGAGGCCTCTTGCTAGAATCCATTGGTTAAGGCCCCAAGCTTGACTAACGGGCACCCACTGAGGCATCCTTGTTGTCACTATTTATATACAAATCTATCTTTTTATATCTATAGACCTAACTATAAATCTATGTATCTATCTATTTATTTATTTATTTATCTATCTACATATTTATGGTAGTCCTAAATATCTCTCTTTGTACTTACATAAAAAATGTATTACTAATATATTAATTCAAATTTGAAAATATCTCCAATTCAGCTTTCGCAAGAATCTTGATGTCATTGGGAACATTATCAAGAAGAGAAATGGAAACCGGACATTTGAGCACACGTATCTTCTGCCAGAGTCCATTCCCAACAGCATTAGCATCTAGTGGATAATAGCCTTTACGTTGATCTGTTATTTCATTACCTTTAGGCTTTAGTTGTGGTATTATAGCACTAAAATACGGTTCACTGTGTTATGTAGTTATTAACTGTATGAATAAGCTATAGGCATTGACCTGCTATATCTTGAATGCAGTTCACTTTTATCGACATCTTTAATAATATAGGGTGCATTGAGTGTACACATACATGGAAAATAAATTCTCTATGACAGTTCAAAATGTGTATACCCAACGGTACCTATGATATGAGGATTTTATATGTACGACTTATAAGGAAAAAAATATGTTATATATTACTAATTAATAATATTATTTACTTCTTATTAGCATGTATTATTTATGTTTACAAAATAAATCAATTCTTCATCAAAGAAAAAAAGGTAGAGTGTAAAGCCAGAGAGAGAGAGAGATTAAAAAATACTTGTTTACATACTAACATCAATGAGGACAGTTAAAAAGGAAAGGATATAGCTATTGATGGAGCAATATCTTTTAACCATCTTTCTCCATTTCTCTCTGGCCCTTTCATTGGATATAATTTATCCCAATGAGAATAAGGAGAACAAGAGAAAAACTTTTTAAAAAAGCCATAGTGAATAGGCATAGTGAAAAGCCATAGTGAATAGCCATAGTGAATAGCCATTGTGAATAGCCACAGTGCATAGCCATTGTGAATAGCCACAGTGCATAGCCATTGTGAATAGCCACACTGAATAGCCATAGTGAATAGCCATAGTAAATAGCAACAGTGAATAGCCATTGTGAATAGCCATAGTGAATAGCAATAATAGATTAACTGCATATGGTAAAATGTATAGAATTTAAATGTTGTACTTTTGTTTTGTTCAGTGCGACCTATTACATCATAAGAAACTTAAGATGTGTCCTTACTAGTTTGTATTTATCTTTTTAGTTCTAATGTGCTTAGTAGTAAGTCTTCTTGGCCTTCTGAAACTGACGCCGAACTCAAACCCGTTTTGATTTCCAAATATCCATAGTTTATTATTTTTGGTTAAGGGAAGGGAGGGGGGTTCGAAGTTCGAAACAAACTCGTTTGACAACTAGCAAAATATAGGGGAGCATATAACTTCCAATCAATTGTTTTGTGAACCACTAAATGAAACAAAGCAGACTTTTGAATTTATAATGTATTTATCTAATGTGCTGGTCACATGATATCCTCGATAACTGCTGACAAAAATCTTCAAAAATATTTTAAAATTTATTTTCACGATATAAATACTATCTATCTATCTATTTATACATTTGTTTTAATTGCAACGTATGTTTTATTAACTTATTTCAAAATATTTGTTCATGTTTTTTATTTGACGGTGTAGAATTTTTTTTTTCTCTATGTACTTTGTGCTTTGTAAATATTGTAATGACTCTGTAATGCGCACCGCTATTCAGGCTAGTGCACAGATGCGCACTTCTAGTGAACGGACTATAACAGGATATTGACATGTGAGAATAACGACTTCCGCCCACGTTGAGAGCCAAGATGGAGAAACAGTGCTAAATGAAGTTGTTATTTTGTGTTACTGTGATGTCATGTAAATAAACATCTATGTGCCTCGTTGAGTTGCCTTCCCTCAAGTTATTACAATATGATTAATAAAATATAATAATATCGAATAAAATGTTTTGAAGTATTGCTCTTCTGTATTACAAAGCTTCTATCCAACAAATTATGTTTGTCTGTCTGTCTGGTAAAATGTCCATACACGTGATTTTTTCCACACTCAATCTTTGATCAAGTTAAAACCTTACACGATTATTTCTTGATAAAAAAATATTATTATTAAAAATATTATAAAATAACCGATTGCATAATTATTGTTATTGGTAATACACGTGTTCCTAAATCAATCTATTCCTGCATCTTAATCAATGACTTAAATGCTGACAAGTCAATGGTTTTCATGTTGATTCAGGCATCTCATACCATGCTTTAAGGAAGAAGAGTATTTGTAAAATTTTTCCCAAAATATGGAATAAGAAATATGCATTTATCTTTGCGCCTTAATAAGTATGGCTTTAATAGAGCGCTACTTTCATGCATATAGCATGTCAAGAGGGCTATTGTCCAATCTCATTTGTGGACTGGTGGGGGGGAGAGGGTGTTTGAAAGAAGGTTTTTTTTTTGCTGAGCTGTGAGCTCTTTTACAGACTGTGGCAAGGAAAAATAGTGTGCTGTTTTTTCAGTTGTTCAGCACTGCCATACAAGGTGTTGGGCTGTAGTGGAAGTAGGGTCTGCCTAAGGTGGATAAGAAAGTGGCATTCCAAGAGGATATGGTTTACCGTTTCATAAGGGTGGGCGAAGTATCTACAAAGGGGGAGTGTGTGGATTGTTGGATTGATTGGAGTTGGAAGATTGTAGATTGCTTTTTGAGGTGAGGGGGAGTTAATACTTTCCAGTTTTGTTAACAAATTACTCTACTGCGTAACTTCTGTGAGGCCAACTAGCTGGCATTATTTTCCCCCGAAACGTACATAAACTAATTTTTAGGAAAATAGTTTTCAAAATTGGTGGCCAGGTTCCAGGTTTAGCGGATGAAGAATTTGCAAGCTGATAAGAGGAAATGTAAACATTAACAAGAAAAACAAATAAATACGTTTTAAAAAAAGTATGATTGTATCAGTTTGTATCAATCATATAATTAATTATATGTACCACAGACGTAGACAATAAATAAGATAAATATAATAAATCGGTGTAATTACTATTTTTTTGTTTAGAGCTTTTAGCGTTCTCAATGCGCTTTGATCCTATCACCTGTCTGGACCAGCTGTGAAAGGGGAAGGAAAGAATGGGTATCTTATTGAATGTTTACATGATCGTTTTGTAAATGCATAAAAAAAGATGTTCACTCGGAACTCATGACTCCTCAAATGGATTAATTCAATTAATACCACCAAGTCTGTCAAGTATGATATCTTTCCATTGTTTGAAATACAAATCAAAAATATTTTATTACCAATTGTTAATTAACTAATTTGTTATTTTTTTAAATTCTTGTCACATTCTTGTGTAGTCAGGTAAAAAAAAAATATACAAAATTTCAGCTTGATCCGAGATTGAGTGTGGGTGTAATTCCAAGGAATGGATCGTTCTCTGTACTTACTGATTTGGATTAACACACAAATACATATTTTTACATTAGCTTTTTCTGTAGATGTTAATGTTTTATTTTTTTTAGCAATCACCTTAGGGCTTGTCTTCGAGCCCCGTGGCTGCGCAGCCCCATCTGTGACGTAGATATTTTGTCAAACCCAGGACAAGCAATAAAAATAATGATAATATACCACATTTTGCCTGTGAATAATTGGGTTAGGTTTAAACTTCAAGATTGGGTTTGGGAGAAAAAACGTTTTAGTTTAGTAGTTTATAGTTTAGTAGACTCAGGAATTGCCCTGAAAATCCTAAGATGTGACCCCAGGATGCCAGGTTCGGAACCAAAGCGCTTACCCATTCAGCCACAGCACCCACCTACCAAATGAAATCATGTTTATTAAAAAACAAAGAGAAATAGGTCCAAAGAAAAGAAATAAAATGACTATAGATGTTGACGACAAAATTAACTGTGTTAGGGTGTCATAAAAGAAAGCAGAAAGAAAGACAAAAGAATAAGAGAGAATAGAGAAACACAGAAGAGACAAGAGATAAAGAGACTAGAGAGAATAAAGAGAAAGAGAAAAGAGATAAAGAGACTATCTGTTGCATAGTATTGTTTTTTTTTAGTATTGGGTGTAAGAGAGAACTTATTGTTTGAAGTGAGCCAAAGGCGTCTAGATGTTTCGCAGGTTTTCTTCTAAATGTGTGTTTTTGTCAATGTTGTCACGAGTGCATCAATGCCACGCTCTGTTCTTTGTTTACATGCTAGTACGAGTGTCTGTATATTTCGAGTATTGATTGGTTTTCGCATGGATCGTATAGTTTTCAGCCAGAACCTTCCACCATAGAATCTCTGCTTTGAAAGACTGAAAACTTCAAGCGCGGGCGTCTAAGTACACCAAGAAGCTGTCCGACAGATACGTCTTTCCAATTTAATACTGTGGCATTTTACGTCTCTAGAGACGATCTTTTCCCCTTGCAAGCTCTTGTGTGACTAAAGAGGCCGATCCTTGATACACAGCTGCGATCGCAGGTTGGGCATATTTAGTCACCAGGCGCCGTTGCACTTTCACCCTTCTTTCTGCTTCTGTTGTGTATGGCATCTGCAATCAAAGGCCCCTTCTTTATGATCTCTCTCCAAGTGGATCTATCTTGTGCCACCTCTTCCCAGTTGCTGGTGTCGATCTTAAAGAGCTTCATGTCCCGTTTGCATACATCTGCATAACGTAATACTACTTTAATACTACTTCCATTTATAATCATACAACCAGAGATATTTACGAAGTCTTCCGTTCTAGATCTATTTTTTTCCTGATCTTTTATCAACTCTGTCTGTCTGTCTATCTCGCAAAATTTTTGTACACGTTTTTACTCTTACATCCATTCTCGGATCAAGTTGAAATTTTACACAATTAGTTGTTATACCTAACAAAACATGAATCAATAATAATAAAATATTAAGCAATCAATTAAATATTTTTCGTTATTTATTTTATTTGATATAAAATGGGAAATATATTCTACTAATTGAGTAATTGAGAGATGTGGCTTATATATCCCGTTTTGTAATATTTTTCTCCAACTACCCATTGTCAGATCTGGTTGAAATATTGCATAATTATTCATGTTAGGTGACAATACATGAATGAATAAAGTATTTTTAAAAATTTTATATAAAAAGGGAGTTCATTCCTGCAGTACTGAGAAAAATGACTGTGACTTTTGTGGTTCTTTTCCTGTGATAAGCTTAGTTTAAAAAAAGATTTTTCAAAACATTATAGTAAATCCATAGACATATATAGACTGGAAACAGGAAGTAATTTTATGTAACTTGGAAAAATGTATATCTATTGTATTCGGATTTCCGAAATCTGACAAGTTGCACAATCTTCAGTCTTAGAGATTAAACAAAACTACACTGCCTCCTCATTTACATAGCATGGTGTGAAAGAAAAATGGTGTATCCAAATCCGCACTATTTTCATTCACAAAATAACACAGATAACATAAAATATCAGGTGGCCGAGCCTTGCTCGGTTAATTAAATGTCCTGCCCAGCCTGACTGTCGGACAATAAGAAGTTCATGCCGGCTTTTGCCATCCATCCATCCCAGTGGTGCTACAGCCCGTGGTCTGCTTTTAGTTTTACACATCCCTTCATTCGTATCTCTAAACGCGTTCTTGTTTGGAAAGAAATTGTCACCACGGGTTTATATGTTGTTGAATGTTACTGTAGCACTGCGTTCACTGTAGGCGTGGAGGTGACATGCGGGTTCATTCATTAACTTGTTAATAGTAGACTCGTCAGGATCAATACTCTATATAATCTATACGTACTAACTTCACTTGTAAAATGAGGAAATAACTCGTCTTATAGCAGACACAAATAATACTTTAATAAGTACAACAAATATATACACCACTTGTAGAAAATGATACACAACTTCAGAATGATTGAGATATATCCTTGATAGAATGATTCACAAATAACTCATAGTAAATAACTTCAGTCCATTACAAAATCTTAAACAACTTTATCAAATCAACTTCTTGTAACAACTACATACTAGTGACTGCCTCAAAGTTTCTCTCTCAACTGACTGTTCACATATCATTAAAAGTATTCACATTCTCACAACATGGTAGTGAATTGAGTTCATAATATACAAACTGGGGTGTCCACCCAATGGCACCAACTTTGAGGTGGTGACAGAAATATTTTAGTGTTCTAGGGTAAGCCTAGTGACGTAAGCAGCGTTTTTTCCGTTTACGTCATGGAAAACTTTCATTCATAAATTATTCTAACCAAAATTAATGGTCTGCTTTTAGTTTTACACATACCTTCATTCTTATCTCTAAATGTTTGCAAAGAAATATTTTAGTGTTCTAGGGTAAGCCTAGTGACGTAAGCAGAGTTTTTCCCGTTTACGTCACGGAAAACTTTCATTCATAAATTTTCCATTTCATTCATAAATTATTCTAAGATTGAGACATTTTCATATCGAAATAACGGTCGAACTCGAGTTTTCCCGATGTGCCCAATGAGCTGAAATTTTTTTTCTCAATCTTATGCAGATACGTTGAAATTTTAAAGATAATCGTTAGAGCCGTTTTCGAAATAGAAGAAATATATATATATACAAGAATTGCTCGCTTAAGAGTATAGATAAATATAGACTGGAAAAAGGAAGTAATGGATTCAGTCCTTAACTTTGAATTAGTGAAATTAGGGATTTTTTCAGCAGAATGTCCAAATAAGCTAAAATTAAAAAACAGTTTCAGAACAAAAAATGAACATTCTGGTTAATTGACATTAGTCACGCTAAAAAAAAACATTAATAAAAATATTGTAATACTTATATAGGTTATGGCTGAAATAGATATGAATACTTAACTTTTATACTGCTCATGCTGTATAGTAAAGCGCACTAATTTGCAAATCACAAATTTTCCCTTCATAAAAATCTCTTATTGGCCAGTCTATATTTATTTATGTCTATGAGTAAATCTTAGACAAGCTCTAAACTCAACTCTTGCTGATAACTTCAGCTAGATCTTCACACTCTTTCTAGATCTATTTGTATCAGTATAACATCTTACACTCGTTTTGAACGTTGCCCTTGTATGCATCATAAGCTTCGGAGCGGGAGCAGACATATACCAACACTTTGTTAGTATTATGGTCTACCTTTATTAGCTGCTCAGATAGCTATGGTCAGTTTAAAAGAAACTTAGATTTAGATTAATTCCATTTTGAGGTCATTTGAATGTAATAAGTCTATTTGAATCTACGACGAGAACTCTAAATTTAGACTTAAATTAGATTTAACTTAATAAATAGTTCGTTCATCATGGCCACTTTTGTAATCCAGGGGGCTAATGGTTTTACACTGGGGTTTTGTGCCTCCTCATGTGGCTGGTGAGACCGATGTGAGTCCGGAATATTTGGCTGCACACTAGGCAGGCTATTCCAGCTGGAGCTAGTTCCATTGGCCTTGCTCTTCTGCCAGCGTTGTTCTCTTTTCCTCAGCAACCTGTGCGCCAGATTTCACAGCTCGACGCCATAATACTCTGTCATGTGCTTCTGTCTCCCAGGTGGCTGGGTTTATACTGAACGCTTTTAGAGAAGCTTTGAGGGTGTCCCTAATGAGTTTATTTTTGCCCACATTGTACGCACTTTCCTTCCCTACAGAAGTTGTTTATAGAAGTTGTGCGGTCTAACCTTCAGCTGGGACTGCATCAGGATTGTGTGGATGCTTTGCACAGGCGCTCTTTGAAGGACTTCAGATATAAAGCTTCTTTAACAAGATTACAAAGAGAGTTTGTGTGATACACAAGCTCAGAGGCGGCCCCCGTCGGAGTCGGATCCCTGTCAGATCCGCATATTTGCAAGATGTTTCGGATGTTCCTTCTAAGTTGAAAATAATTAACTTTTCGCTGGACGACGGAGGATGGCGAGCAGTGTATAAACCTGCCTTATCTTGATGTTTGCGCACTAGACTGTAGTTCAGATTTATCGTTGGTCCCTGGCTCAATTCCTGCATGCTCCCATCCTTAAACTATCGCAATATTTCTAAAAGAACAGTAAAGGTTAAATCATATTTTCAAAAGCCTTTATTGTTTTTTTTTATCTAACCGTGACGGACAGACCAACCAACAGACAAAACGCACAAATATATGCTTCTTTCATTCTAATGGGGGCACTAAAATTTATTTTTTTTTTAATCTGATTTTTAAAAAGTTTAAGAAATTAGTTTCGAATCATGTCATTGCCGGGCTTTACGCTAGTACACGAAAGCCGCTGCTAAAAGTTCATTTTTAAAAATGTGCGTGATATCTATACGCCAAAAGCATTTCTTATAGTAACATTTTCTCCCTTACATTAATGTTATTGTTTTAGAATTGGTGTTTTCTTATTTGCACCTAAACTTTTCAAGCCGCATTTAATAGTGAAAAAATATTGCTCTTATCTCTTTTAGTTTTCGCGCCCTGAGTGTGACAGACGGACAGACGGACAGATGGACAGACGGACATTTTGCACAAACCTAATAGCGGCTTTTCCCCTTACGGGGGCCGCTAAAAATGTGCGTGATATCTACATGTGAAGTGCATTTCTTATAGTAACATTTCCTCCCTTATATTTACGCAATTGTTTTGGAATCGGTGTTTTGTTATTAAAAAATCGCATGCATAATTCATTTTATAAATCAAATGGTTTGCTTTTAGAAAACTAAAAGTAGACGATGCACTTAAACTTTTCAAGCCGTATTTAATGGTAATATCTCTTCTAGTTTTGGCGCCCTGAGTGTGACAGACGGACAGACGGACTGACGGACATTTTGCACAAACCTTATAGCGGCTTTTCCCCTTACGGGGGCCATTAAAAAATGGGGGGGGGGAATTGGACTTTCATTATTGAATTAATGGCCCTGAATTCCTTGAAATTCGACAAAGACAAAAAAGGACAGAAAATTTCGTTTTGGTTTCTCAATATTTTTAAATTCATGTCTTTCCCTAACTTATGGTTTTTAGAAAATCCGTTTGTTTGTCTGTTTGTCTGTCCAAATTTGTACACGCTTTTCTTCCACTTTCCCATTCTGAGGTTTAGTTGAAATTTCTTAGTTAATGACAATAATGACAAAAATAAGTCTTGTCGTCGAATCCGAAAATTAAGGAGATGTGCAGTATTTCCAGTAATTAATGAGTAACAATTATTTTTTTTCTTTTGTATCCAAAATGG
>JADKLZ010000130.1:8706478-8742291 GCA_021533235.1 Biomphalaria straminea
ATCACACAAACTCTCTTTGTCGCTGCTAAAAGTTCATTTTAAAAAAATTATATAAAAGATAATCGACAGAAATATACATCTTCCGTGCTTTGATCTCTCAACGTTAGCCCTGTAAAGCCGATGTTCAAGGCAACTGCCACACCTCTTTTATGGTTAATTACTTAGCAAGTAAATGCTCTAGGGTTTGAACAAAATATAACGTGAAATATGTCGCTACATATTAGATTTTTAATTGTCTTAAATTAGGTTTCATTTATATTGCATACTAATTAGGTTTTTTTCTCTTTAAATACTGCTTGCATAAAATATTTTTAAAAATTAGATTTTGAGCTTTTAGAAAAAAAAAAGTAGCCCTTGCATCAGAACTTTGAATGATCTATATTATCGTGATGTCAGATTTTCATCATCTCTTCTACTTTCTGAGCACTAAACGGGACGGACGGACAGACAGACGGACAGACAGGCCACACAAAAACTAATAGCGTCTTTTCCTCTTTCGGGGGCCGCTAGAAAGGCAATTTTTTATAAAGTCATCTTCAATTCGCTTTCATATACCAACTTTTGCTTGGCTAGAAACGATGCGATAGTATGCAAATATATAAGTGCAAGATGTTCCCATGTTTTCTTTTCTATACGCCAGGCAATAACTTGCCTATCAATTGATTTTGTATCCTAAGTCCGGCTGCCTAATTTTTTTCAAATTTTAAAGCCTGAAAAATGTTCTTCACTCTTCTCGCGAGTTTCTCATTAAGGACATGCCCACTATTTATCAAACAAGAAAATCTTGCTATTAATTTTTTTAGATTTTTTTCTCAATTATTCTTACGCTTTATGATCTTGCTGCTGTCACTTTTTAAGTTGGTATTTACTTTTATTTTTTTTTTAAATATATTTTTTTCCACTCTGGTCTCACCCCCTAACCGGTGTCACCCGGTGCGGACCGCACCCCCACAACCACCCTACTGACGCCACTGGTTTTAAACTTACATTTTAATTTAGATAATTTCTTTCGTTTTGAAAGGAAAAAAATTAACTCTACTTCTACTGCGCTGGAGATATTGAAAGAAAATCATCCTACATTGACGTAGGTCCTCCTGATGCAGTCTAAAAAGTCAACAAAATAAAATAGCAAAAAGAAATTACGAAAATCAACTGCTATACATTGAGATAGTATTACAATTATAGATTAATTCATGTTTAGTTGGCAACAATTAAGTGTCCTTGACATTGTCTACTTAAAACTGACAATCTCCAATAAAACGACGTAGAACAAACACCTTAAAAAAAAACAAATAAATGATCTCAGAAATGTTTTTAATGTACGTTTCAGTCCTGATGTAACCTGCAGTACAGACACATTTTACACTATTTTTTTCTAACAAGAAAGTAAACATAAATGAATAAAAACATAGTTTTTAATTAACAACAAAGTTCATTTCATCTAAAAATACTCGATCTCATCGTCCTTGGACTTTTTGAGCTGAATACCATCTACTCTTGGTCCTGCATCTGCTTGAGGCAAAGGGCTGAATATTCGAACATGAATGTAGCCATCCACTTCAATTTGAATCTGAGAATGAAAATGATTTTTTTTATATTAAATCTAAGAAAACCAAAGAATGTCAATATTGAAAATGTAAAATATTTATACAATGGTGTATTTTTATGAAAAAAAAAACTGCTTGCATTATTGATTTTAAAAATTAGATTTTTCGTTTTCAGAAAAGTAAAATAAGTTGCCGTTGCATCAGAACTTTAAATGATCTAAAATATAATGATGCCCGATTTTCATTTTCTCTTCTAGATTCTGACATCTAAACGGGACGGACGGACAAACAGACAGACGGACAGACAGGCACACAAAACTAATAACGTCTTTTTCAATTTAGGGGGGCCGCTTAAAAAACTTTCACATTTATCAGATCAATAGGTGAAAACGACATGTATCACATTCTGGGTCTTAGCTTGCGACTTATGTGCAAATGAAAAAAAAACAAGATTACAAAGAGAGTTTGTGTGATACACAAACTCAGAGGCGGCCCCCGTCGGAGTCGGATCCCTGTCAGATCCGCTTTGATCTCTCAACGGACGGACAGACAGACAGACAGACGGACAGACAGGCCACACAAAACTAATATACATCTTCCGTGCTTTGATCTCTCAACGTTAGCCTTGTAAAGCCGATGTTCAAGGCAACTGCCACACTTGTTTTATGAGTTGATTACTTTACGAGTAAATACTGGTATGTTACTCGTATGTTGGAACAAAAAAAAATGTGAAAACCTATGCAGTATATTACATTATTAATTGTCTTAAAGTAGGTTTCATTTATATTGCATACTAATTAGGTTTTTTCTCTTTAAATACTGTTTGCATAAAATATTTTTAAAAATTAGATTTTGAGCTTTTAGAAAAAAAAAAGTAGCCGTTGCATCAGAACTTTGAATGCTCTATATTATCGTGATGTCAGATTTTCATTTTCTCTTCTACTTTCTGAGCACTAAACGGGACGGACGGACGGACAGACGGACAGACAGACAGACAGACAGACGGACAGACAGGCCACACAAAACTAATAGCGTCTTTTCCCCTTTCGGGGGCCGCTAAAAAACGTTGCGACTAATTTTACATACAATATTTCACACCGTTTATAGTGCGAATAATTGCAAGCCAAAAGGAATCAGACACGTACATAGTTGGCCATATAGAGGTATGTACGTATTTTTCAAAAAGAGGCTACGCATTACTTAGCAGAGATGGATCCTGGGATATAGCATACCGAGACCATGTCATCAATCCTCTGTCAAAAGGGTGTATTTCTCTTCCAACCGTAAGAGAAATGCTGACTTAACATCGTAAGAGTATTAAGGCGGGGGAGGTGTAGTGTGAGGTGTTATATTTCTGTAGAAAAAAAGAGTCTGCTTACTTAATATGAAATAAATTGTAGTCGCGAGTTCTAAATATAAACAATCCACAATTACAGAACGAATTGAAATGAAATAAATTAATCCTGCCTTTCAAACAAAGCGTGCATGCATAAATTATTGTCTTCATGGCACACTCATGCCTGAGCATAATTTACACTTAGGATTAGCGTGGGGCCTATGAAAGTTCGGGGCCTACTGCGGTCACATAGGTTGCAGTGGCCTAAGACCGGCCTAAAAGACCGGCCTAAAAGATAGCGGCGTATGTTACGCCGCGGGTCGACTAGTAATATCTATTTGAACAATAAAGGCACAGCTCAATCGTCAACTTAAGAAAGCACGTCCTTTCCTAAGTGTTACTACAAGAGGTCTGTCTGTCTTAAACCTATTTTTGTTCTAAGTTTTTAATGTAACCTCGAATCACCAAGGAAATACCCAATTTAACCCAACTTCTACGCGTCTTACTACTGAGTCATTACAGGAAATTTGAGAGACATAGCCTCAGACAAGACAAACCATATCCTAAAAACAGCCATAACATCGATGCCGAAATGAGGAATAGTCGAAAACGGATGCGTCGCCTTCGAACAATATGTCTTTTAAGAAGGCTTAAATACATAGACACTAGCTGGAAAAAGTTGTGGATAGTCCGTACTGCTTGTGACTAGGGCCGAAATTAGGCCACTATAACCTATGCGGCCGCAGTTGTCCAAGTACTTACACAGGCAACTCGTTAAGTCTAGGTGTAAATTATTAAATGAAATCATTATAACTTATAACAGGTTTCCCTCGGCCTCCTGATTCTCCAGGAGCTCAAGGAAATTTCATGATGTTACAAAATATAGAAAATGTCCTGGACATATCCTGAAATTATTAAAATGTCCTGGAACTCATAAAAAATTTCGGTAAAAAAACAAATATTGTCATTTTTTGGGTGCCATTCAATTAGGTAAACGCCAATCATATGCGCGATTAAAGATTACAAAAAAAAAAAAAAAAAAAAGCATCGTCTACTTTCATTTAATAAAATGAATAAATAATACAATTTTTATAGATGAAAAGTCAAAATTTATTTTCAAAAGCAAAATCTTTATTTTCTTTTATTATCATTATCCCTACCACGACTGGGCTTTGCGCAATACATTTAAACGCATAGAGCCCTGCAATTGTTAGGGCCGGCCCTGCTATTGAATAGTCATTGTGAAGTTTCCCACCATGTTTGCCGAACCGCGCAGTTGGACCTGCATTAAGTAAGTGAAGTGTACACGTTTAAATATAGACTCTGGCGAGAAACAGAACAAAATGTTGTTTTAACACAACGTAATCTAACCTTGACAAAATAATTCACTCCCGCCACAACTTGTGTCTTGTAACTGATAGCCTCAAAGATGGTAAATTTTTTTCCTGCTTTTTTTTCCAACTCTTCACGCACCTGAAGGATTAAAATACAAACTCATATTTCAAGGAAACAAATTAGATAAATATCTTTCTTATCTTTTAAAATACAGACTTTACTTCAAAAAAATAAAAAGAAAATCATTAAGTCCAACGCGTCATGCATTGTTCACCAGTGACTTAAATGCTATCAAGTCATGGTTTTCCTGGCTAGCTCAGGCAACCCAATCCATGCTCTAAAAGCACTAGAGAAAAAGGTGCATTTGTACAAATTTGTCCTAGCATATGAAACGAGGAATGTGCCTTTATCTTTGTATTTTTCTGAGTATTTTTTTGTATCTGAAGATTATGGTTAAGTGTTTTATGTTTAATTGCTACCTTAGAGTCTTCTGTCCTAAAGGCTTTCTAAATTTAGTGATTTTACTAAAGTGTTACTCAAGTCAAATGTTAATATTCGTTTGTTATGAATCTCACTGCTCTATTTTGTGCCTGTTCCAGTTTATTAATATTTTCTTGAATTGAGGGGTCCAAAACAGAGGATGCATTTCTATTATTAGCGAATCCAAGGTTAAAAAGCATTTTAGTTTTATGTTCTTAATTGATTTATAGAAACTTCTTTTTAATAAACCCTATTGCGTTGTTTGATATTTTGATAGTTTCATCAATATGGGGATTCCATGACAGTTCTTTATTTATTATAACTCCTAGGTATTTTCTGTTTTTAGTCTGTGTTACTGGCTTACAATGAATAAGATAAGTGAAATTTATTTGTTACTCTTAATAACTGACATTTTTCTTGGTGGAAAGACATGCTCCAATTTGATTCCCATTTCTTTAATTCATCTAATTCTCTTTGTAAAATTTCTGTATCTTGTGTTGTTTTTATTGTTCTTTTATTATGCAATCATCTACAAATAATCTGACTTTTGTTCCTGAACTAATGCAATTTGGTAAATCATTTATGTGAATAAAAAATATATACAGTGGACCTAAGACTGTTCATTGAGGTAGGGCCTACACTTGAGTTTATTGTTATTGGCGTTGATTATTATCTATTTTTACAGCTTATTCTCTCCCTATCAGAAAATCCTTAATTCGTTGATGCAATGAATGGCAAAATATTTACATTTTTAAGCAAACTATGGTGGTGAACTTTGTCAAAAGCTTTGGAAAACTCTAGTAAGATAGCATCTAATTGTTCAATGTTATCTAAACCTTTACAAGTTCTCCCCATCCTCATTCTCTTGCTACGCCACTTTACTGGTCTGTAGTTTCCTTGGTCCAATTTTTTATCCTTTTTTTTAAATAACATTAGCTTCTTTCCAGTCCATTGGTACTCTGCCCTGGTAAAGAGAAGCCTGAAAAAGTATTTTAACACTGGCGCTTTTTCATTGCTTAGTTCTTTTAGTAATCTAGCTAAAATATCATCAGGTCCACATGCTTTGTTCGGTTTAATGCTCGTTAATAGTGTTTGGATCCCTTTTCTTGTACTTCTATATAGCCTTCTATGTATACATATTCATCGATGTATGAACTGTCGAACAACCAATTAGAGATTTTGTAGGACAAATAGAACAAATTTTGCAAATTACCTCAAATCCTGCAAATTACCTGGTTATAATTATGAGGACTAGATTTTTTAAAGGTTACCCAAATAACGAGATCGCCTGATACCGTTGCTAATAAAAAAAAACATTCATGTAGCAAAGTACCTGGTTAATCAGAGCGCTAGATAGAGTAAATTACCTGGTTAATGAGATTTCGAACCTCGTCGTCGGCATCTTTAAGTTCACTCAGGCCACCACATAAAGGCATAATTATGTTGCTTGTATAAAAGTCACGTAGATAACTCAATGGTAAAGTAGCAACTTGCCTACAGGTCGTTTCTCACCCTATTTATATAAACGCGCAATCTGAGACGGATCCGTGTACAGCAGCCACGCTCTACTTCAGTAGATACTTCAACTAGGACAAAACAAAAACACTAACGACATGGTGTCTATTTAGTGTTCACTTCCCTCTCGCTAAACAAAGATAACATTTCTATTGGATGTAATTTTTAGTTATCAAGTAAGCTCTTCACACACGAGACCCTTGATCGTGTTTTTAAAATAATACAAGAATTTGTTCAGGTTACTCTTTACATGTGATTTTAAATTGGCTTAAAAAAACTTGCTTAAGTTTTTTAAATAGGTGCTTTCTATACTTTTCTGTCCGTCCTTCCGTCTGTCACGATTAAAACTTGAAAACTTGAAAACTTGATTTTTTTTCTTTTACAAATTTGATTTTATATTTTGCAGCTTGCTGGTGTCTACTTTTTGTCTTTAGATATCAGAATAATCAGATCACTTTGTTTAAGTATAAAGTAACGTGTGAGCCTCGTTTGGTTGAATGTTTTGTTTCTTGAGCTCTAAAATGTTGATTTGTGTCTACTTTTGAGAATTCCCGTTAAAGTTAAAAAAGAACAATATAGTGTCCTTTTTTTTCTTAGACATTCAAGCCAAAATTAATTCTACGCTACTAAAACACTTTAAAACACACACACACACACACACACACATATATATATATATATATATATATATATATCCCGAACCCTAACTCGTGTTAGAATCCCTGTGAAGACTGGCGATTTCAATTTCTGGAATTTTGGGATGTCCTTGTATCTACCTTTGTCCATCCATCTCATTAGTTGTGGAAACGTAAAGGCGGTGGATAGCCACGTGACACCCTTGTAACCCTTGACCACAGAAACAGATGACCTTTACGAAGATCGCAATATCTGAATATCAGGGGCGTATCTAGAAATTTTCCACCATTTGGGGGCCCGGGGGGATGGACCTCTTGGGGGCCCCTGCATTTTGCGTAATACTTAATTTTTAATGTAAGAAAACATTCATTTGGGCGTCCCCTCATTTCGGGGCCCGGGGGGATTTTCATATTCTCCCCCTCCTCCCCCACCCTAACTACGCCACTGCTGAATATGTTGCTTTACTTTACTGAACTTAAATCTACCAATAAAAGAAAATAACAACCTGTAATGCTGTATTTAGGCCAGTGACAAACATTTTTTTTTCACGGGTCATGTATTGGGTATGCGTATCACTTGTAATCATGTTTTAGATGTACATTTTTTTACAGTTTCTACGCGCTTGATAGTTTGTAATTCTAGATATCCATATACATTTCCTTATGTTTCTGTTGACCCAAATGTACGCATTTTTTTTTAGAAAACCTTAGAGCTCATTTACAGATAAGAAAGATGAAAAAACATTTTAAATTGCTTATTGAAAACAACATCTTCCTTAAACAAGTTATATAGCGATTATTTTGCTTTTTTTTAAAACTCTCTATTTCCCCTCCAGCCCACCCCCACCGCTCCGAAACAAAAATTATAGATAAGGAAATGTATAAATCTATTAGACTTTATAAAATTCCTATGAGTGGCCTTTAAATCTAGATGCAGCGAACAGTGAACGAAATGCTCCTGACCATTAATTCACTAAACTCCTCAGTGAATAGTTCTCTAACCAAATTTAAATTAATTTATTTGTATTCTTTGAAAAATTATAATGATAAGAAATTAGATTTTTTTTTCAGTGCGGCCAACGAGCTAGTAGTTATTTTCCCAACGAGAATTAGATCAAGTCTAATTTCTAGGAAAACCTTGCCCCAAAAAGGTTTCACGAAAGTACGAGTTGAGGGGAGGTATTGTTAAAAAAAAATGTCGAAGTAATTGAATACCCGAGCTGTAAATGAAACCGTAGTGGGTGTCAACAATCCCACTACAGCTTCTTGCATTCCACTACAGGTCAAAAATGTAGAGCTTTGTAAGGAATATTTATAAGCTTTGTCTGACCATCCTTGCGGGGGCTAACTCTTGCTGACTAATGAGCTTGACATAGACTACTTTAACAACAAATTGAAAGGATTTCCAGTTACTTACGGGATCATAAGGAGGCGCAGTGGCTCTTGTGGTAAATGACTTGACTTTCAAATCGGGGTTCGAATCCTGGTGAAGACTGGGATTTTTTATTTCGGGATCTTTTGGCGCCTCTGAGTACCTGACATAAGCTGGGGAAAAGTAAAGGTGGTTGGTCATTGTGCTGGCTACAAGACCCCCACATAAATCGTAGACCTTTACAACATCTGCCTTATAGACCACAATGTCTGAAAGGGGAACTTTATTTCATAAATTACTGGTTTCTCATAACAGAAGACACGCTCTGAAGAATTTGACCTTGAAGTAAGATTTTTACAAACTCGGTCAGTCTGTCTCAGTGGCGTCACTAGGATCAGTGTCACCCGGTGCGGACCGCACCCTCGCACCTGCCTAGTGACGCCACTGGTCTGTCTGTCTCGATTTTTTTAAACCCTTTTTGTTCGTCTCCAACATCCCAATATCAGATCAAACTGAAATTGTTTCGATGACAACACGTGCATCAATATAAAAAAAAATACCAGTTAGCTAATCAATCGGTACTAGTATTAGTTAATTTTATTATATAGGAAAAGGTGAGATAAACCTTGGAATATTTAGATATATGTCAGCAAAAGAAAAAGCCTCTCCTTTCACTCAATATAAACCTTTAAAAGTATTTGAAATATTTTGCTTGTTTTCAATTTAAATTGCCTGATTATTCTGAGCGCTCGATAGGATCAATTCGTACAAGTGCTCCTTCTTTCCTAGTGCCATTAGAGAATGGAATGGGTTGCCTGAATCAGCCATAAAAAAACAACGATTTGGCAGAGTTAAAGTCATTGATTAACATGCATGACTAAATCGATACATGAAATGATTCTCTGATCAAGTTGATTCCTTAAAGGCTTAAACAATTATTTATGGCACCTAACAAAACATAAATCAATTTTTTAAAAAAAAGTCACTTAATTATAAGTAAATATTTTTATATATTAAATAAGGGAAATAGCTTGTACGTTGTATATATTTTAGAAGGGCGTTCTAGCCTTTCTAATAAGCTATTTAAAAACAAAATAAAAATGATTTTTATATTTTGCTTGCAAGCTACATGCGTATCTCCAAAAATAAAAAGAAATACTATCATGTGTTTTAAAAGCACACGGGCCTGATTTGTAAGTTTTTACAAAGCTTTATATCAACTCACTCTGTCTTCCTGTCTTGTAAAAAGTGTGCGCTCGTTAATTCTCACACACCCACTCTCGGATCAAGTTGAAACTTGGCATAATCATTCATTGCAATAGACAAGACATGAATCAATAAAAGAAAAAGTATCCAAATAGTCCATTAATTACTGGTAATGATTTTTTTTGTTGTTGTTGTTGATACCAACAAGGGAAACTGTTCCTGCAGTATTCACAGATATGGCTAAATTTGTTAAATAATTGCCATTTTCTTTCTCACTCATTCTCAGATCACGTTGATAGTTTAAACAATTTTGTATTGCTACAAACAAAACATGAATCGATTTTAAAAAAGTAAAGTCATTTAATTATTAGTAATTACTTCATTTGTTTTATATTGAATAAGGGAAATAGCTTTTACATTTTGTATAGTTTAAGAGTAGTGTTCTTCCCTTTCCAATAAGCTTTTTTTTTATTAAAAGAATTTTATATTTTGCTTGTTGTACGTTTCTTCAGAAGTCCAGACCTCCGCCAGACATCCTTAATTACGTTAGATGTTTGCAGCTTATGAGTGTCAACCGGTGCGGACCGCATCCCGCACCCCTTCTTATTGACGCCGCTGGTTGCTGATAGTATTTACTTCATAGCTTCTGTATTGAAACTATTTTTACTTGCATTGCTTACTTATTTAACAGATGCGTGAAATACAAACTCGCTATATAGTCTTGTTTTCATTCACTTCTTGCTAAAGTAATACTTATGATAACTTATCTATTACAGAAGGTACTTAAAAAAAAGATGATGATTACGCCCTACGTTTTTCATGTATCAGTCTAGTCATGCATGTTAATCGATGACTTAAACTCTGCCAAATCTTTGGTTTTTCTTGCTGATTCTCTGATGACACTATGGAAGAAGGAGCGCTTGTACGAATTTGTTCTAGCATATGGAATAAGAAATTTGCCTTTATCTATTTCATTGGGTTTTGTTTTCCTTATTTTAAATTGTGGTTGAGTGTTATAAAACAATGATGTGAACGTATTCATGCGCCATCATTTAGCGCAGTCCTTTGGCGCAGTTATTTACTACTATTTAAAACTCAAGAGAGACAACCTGTTGATTAGTGATAACAATGGTAATAGTTCCTGTTTCATTGGCCTTGAGCGAATGGGCTAGAAAAACCGCCAGTATTGGAAGTTTGAGAGTTGAACACAACAATTTCCTAAGTACTTGTATCATAGTCTGGTTACTGTGACTAAGTCGGGAAAAAACGCTTACAGATGTAAAACAGATTATTCTAGATCAGTGGTCTTCAACCTTTTTTGGCCAATCGCCCCCTTTTTGTATTTTTTCTTTTAAAAAATCCGCCAGCGCCCCCCTCTAAGAGAAAACACTTATAAAGACGCACTAGCGGACCCAGAATTTTGCAGCCTAACTCCCAGCAAACCCTAACCCTAAGCATAATCGCTCTTACAGCTTACAACCTTTGAAAAAAAAACAGTCATGTTGTGGCCTTTCTTGACAGCTAGGGGGTCTTGGGGGACTGACACCAAAAGCGTTTTTTTTCACTATTCACTGCAGAACTGCATTTTCCTGACATCTACAGCTCATTATTTATCATATTCAAAAATAAAAATCTTTTGAATAATGTTTTACTTGAAAAGTATTCTCATATAAATTTATACTCCCTTACTACATTGCAAATACAACAGATTTGTTCTTTGAAAGGATAAGATACCCCACATATTTAAATTAAGGCTTTGAGGATCGCCGCTGAAATTTTTTTTCGAAAAAAAAACAACTCAAAACACCCATGGTGAGGTCTTTTTTCTTGACAGATAGTGGGTCTGAGGGAGCGCTGTAAGCTCTCTCATTGAGGATTGGGACGAAGCCCCGACGCCAAAAGCGTTTTCTTGCATTATTCTTCACTGCAGAACGCATTCTCCTGACATCTACAACTCATTATTCATGTTATTAAAAATAGGACATTATGAATGTTTTTCTTAAACAATATTCTAATATGAAATTACAGGCAAATACATCGCAAATATAACCGATTTGTTCTTGACAAGATAATATACCCCTCGTATTTAGATTTAGGACTTGGAAGATTGACTAAAAAATATGTATTCCAAAAATAGTTTTTTTTAAAAAAGCTCATTTTTGAAGTGATATATTTTGTTTATTAGACATATTTGTAACTTTGTTTTGTTACAGAACTATAATTCAAAGCTCTCAAAAATTTTCGGGAGTGGGAGGAGAAATTAAGTGAACCAATAATATTCTATTCTAATTTTACTTTTTCATTTTTAGGATTAATGTATAAATTGTGAGTTATTGTCCCCAATTTTTTTTATAGAACAGAAAATTATCAGTATGAGTAAAGGTTGGAAAAAGATGACTAGAAAAATGACATTTAGGTTCAGAACTTATCTCAACTGTTACTCTTATAATGACAAATTTCGTATGAATTCTAAATTTTCCAAAACTAAGTCTTACTTAAAATAACTAAGATAAATTCGTATGCAATTACATAAACTCTGTCGCCACATTTGACATATCTGTTTTAAGACATCTTTCCATCTGGAAAGGGTAGAAGGCGGTAGAGTGAAAACTTTAATCCTCGCTCATCATTATTATTTCTGCTAATGATTGCATTCGGCACTAAAAAATAGAGGGTGGTGCGACTCGAAAAAAAATTTATTGCAAGATCTAGGACACTAGATACCCTCCGATTACAACTAAAGAGTAAGAATTAAAAACTAGAAAATGCGATTCCCGAACTCAATTTCTAACGTTGTTTCTGTTCTTAAATTAAAAGCGAGCTAACTATAACATATCTAGTGTGCCAGCTTTAATTTTGAAGAATTTTTAAATTTAATTTGTTTCATTGTACCTTTAGTTTCTTCTTTCCCCCTTAATATATGAAGCGCCCCTTTACTGCCCCCTTTTGTGCCCAGCGCCCCCATACCGCCCCTTTGGCTCCCAGCGCCCCCCAAAATCTCGAAAACGCCCCCAAGGGGGCGATATCGCCCCCGTTGAAGACCACTGTTCTAGATCCTGAAATATGTCTAGCATCCTTAGAAAAACTTTTATCTAGCGAAAACGTTTGGGTCTCAGGAATATAAAAGAACAGTGAAGTAAATAATAAACAAATGTAAACAGAGGCGCAGTGAGCCAAACGTGCTCCCGTGGCAAGGTGCATTATCGGCGCCTCCCCTCACATCATTTGTCCATTAATATCACATAGAAATATAAGCTTAACGTGCCCTCTGGTTCCCCCTTCACTACGCCCCTGAATGTAAACTAAATCAGATAACTGAACAAGAATTTTCGTACATCACTTGTTCATTTTTTTCCAAAACTTTACGTAAATTATACTTTTTTTTTCTATAAATTTCGGTACACTGTGTACTTTGTACCCCTTGGGGGGTGGGGGCTGAGTGGTTAAACGCTTGGCTTTCGAACATGGGGTCTTGGGTTCGAATCTCAGTGAAGACTGGGATTTTGA
Organism: Biomphalaria straminea; assembly: GCA_021533235.1. Lineage (NCBI taxonomy): Eukaryota > Metazoa > Mollusca > Gastropoda > Planorbidae > Biomphalaria > Biomphalaria straminea. The sequence continues at coordinate 8,719,412 of JADKLZ010000130.1, forward strand.
ATTTCGGGATTAGTAGGGCGCACGTGAGTCCACCCAACTCTAATGGGTACCTGACTTAAGGTAGGGAACGTAAAGGCGTTTTGTCTTTGTCCATATGACACCCTGCTCGTTAACCGTTGGCCAAAGAAACAGATGACCTTAATATCATCTGCCCTATAGATCTCAAGGTTTGAAAAGGGCGGGGGGCGTTATTTCTTTTATATACCCCTCGCCTAATTATATGAAATACTTTAATAAAGTTCCCCTTTCAGACCTTGTGGTCTATAGGGCAGATGAAGTAAAGTTCATCTGATTCTGTGGCCTACGGTTAACGAGGGTGTCATGTGGCCAGCACAACGTCCAACCGCCTTTACTTTTCCCCAACTAACGTCAGGCACCCATTAGAGCTGGGTGGACTCAGAGGCGCCCAAGGATCCCGAAATTAAAAATCCCAGTCTTCACCAGGATTAGAACCCCGGACCCCGGTTCAGTAGTCAAGCGCTTTACCGCTCAGCCACCGCGCCTCAAAATACTTTAATTAATATTAAAATATTTTTTTTCAAAAATAGGCTTCAGTAAGGCAATAATAAACGAACAATTAAATCGTTCGTGATTTAATAGAAATAAAAGTTCAATAATCAATGACAGTTATCTCCATTAATGATAAGTAGGACATTGTTTGTCCTGAGAAGACAGATAACATGGGCGTAGCCGTTGTGTGTGTGGGGTTTCAACCCATCCGCCCCCGAAATGAAATCCCCACCGCATAATGTGGGTGTATGAACTTTTGTTGTTGTTTTGCTTTATTTTATTTTTGATTGGAACATAAATTTTAATGTTCCACCTTGCCACTGCGTTGCTTAGGAGCATGAAGTGTTTGGGGTTCAAATCCCCTTCGTGAAGAAATAAATGTAAGCGAACTACAGTCCACAAATTTCACGAGCGAAGCCGACGGACTTTATGAGTTTAATATGGTGTGGGCACATCACATATTGCCAAGGCCTCTTTTTGTATGCACAATGTATTCATTTACACCATAATCACCATTTCCTGATCTTTGTAGGATTTTTTTTTCTTTAATTCTAAAATAACACTGGTTTTAAGCTAGTAGAAATATTAAATGAAATAATTTTTAAAAAATGAGATTTTAACATATTTAAAAGTATAAAATTAACGTAAGCAACGGGTATTTTTTTTTAAACATCAGCGTAGTTCAAGAGGTGCAACGCGTAACCTCTCAAACTCTTCCCAAGGGGTACACCGACCGTACTAGTACCACAATTAAGGTAGCATTATTATAAAGTGCAGGAAAAAAAACAGATCTAATTATGTAATGCTCAATACAGTTCAATTTAGTGTGGGTGAGCACTTTAAGGAATCTGAAAAAAAACACCAAGAAAAACAAGATTACAAAGAGAGTTTGTGTGATACACAAACTCAGAGGCGGCCCCCGTAGGAGTCGGATCCCTATCAGATCCGCTTTGATCTATCAACGGGGGCAGCCTCTGAGTTTGTGTATCACACAAACTCTCTTTGTCGCTGCTAAAAGTTCATTAAAAAAAATATATATATAAAAGATAATCGACGGAAATATACATCTTCCGTGCTTTGATCTCTCAACGGGGGCCGCCTCTGAGTTTGTGAATCACACAAACTCTCTTTGTCGCTGCTAAAAGTTAATTTAAAAAAATTTATATCAAAGATAAACGACAGAAATATACATCTTCCGTGCTTTGATCTCAAAACGGGGGCCGCCTCTGAGTTTGTGTATCACACAAACTCTCAAAATACACAAACTCTCTTTGTCGCTGCTAAAAGTTCATTTAAAAAAAAATTATATAAAAGATAATCGACGGAAATATACATCTTCCGTGCTTTGATCTCTCAACGGGGGCCGCCTCTGAGTTTGTGTATCACACAAACTCTCTTTGTCCTGCTAAAAGTTCATTTAAAAAAAAATTATATCAAAGATAAACGACAGAAATATACATCTTCCGTGCTTTGATCTCTCAACGTTAGCCCTGTAAAGCCGATGTTCAAGGCAACTGCCACACCTCTTTTATGAGTTAATCACTTAGAAAGTAAATGCTCTAGGGTTTGAACAAAAGAAAACGTGAAATATGTTGCCATATATTAGATTTTTAATTGTCTTAAATTAGGTTTCATTTATATTGCATACTAATTAGGTTTTTTCTCTTTAAATACTGCTTGCATAAAATATTTTTAAAAATTAGATTTTGAGCTTTTAGAAAAAAAAAGTAGCCGTTGCATCAGAACTTTGAATGATCTTTATTATCGTGATGTCAGATTTTCATTATCTCTTCTACTTTCTGAGCACTAAACGGGACGGACGGACAGACAGACAGACAGACGGACAGACAGACAGACAGACAGACAGACAGACAGACAGACAGACAGACGGACAGACAGGCCACACAAAACTAATAGCGTCTTTTCCCCTTTCGGGGGCCGCTAAAAAAGACTGAGGTTTCCCATGACCAGTACTACATCTGAGATGAACAGTGCAGTGGTTTCCAAATCAGGTTTTCTCCATTCAGTTTAATGGACCTCATTTACCAATCGTAAACAAACAACATTTAGCCACGTGATTCTATATATCTTCTAAACAAATTATGAAATGGATAAAAGCTTTCACGTGATACGTATTTTTCATTGTTTTATCAATATTATGACGTGGCTAAATGTGTCTATTTACGATTGGGGAATGAGGTCCATTCTTCAAATTTCCTACTTGGTAAGCATTTTCTGTAATGGGGTACCTATATTTAAAATAGGTGAATTATCGTGTCAAGAATAATCGCTTGGCCTGTCCAAATAGGCTGCAACCTTTTGAAAATAACTTCAGACTTTACTGTTCGGATTGCTAATTCATGCTAACCCCATCACTTGAAATGATTCTATCTAGTTATTTGACTTGTCTAGATGTTCCAGTTCCAACTGGTCACGTTTGGCGCGAGGCTCCCATTAAATCCTACTCGCATATTTTTTGTTATCCAAGTCTATATGTAGCATGTTTTGGAAGCTTCTGTATCTCTAGGTTCACTGTCATGATTTGTTTGCATTTAGGCTTACTTGTAGACCCAACCAGTGCAACACCCTCGGCAAAGTTCAAGTCCATCAATCGATTCAGTTCAAGGCGTCACGCCATGGAACACACCTAAGGTAGTCTTGTGCATGGTTTTCCTCACAATATACCCGATGGCTTAGAGCAATGGTTCCCAAACTTTTTTGTCTCGTAGACCCCTTGCCATGTTTTCTGGTTTTCGGTAGACCCCCTGCTTAACTTATACCGGTACTGCCTTTAAGCTAATTCAAACGCTCCATTTTTTTTTAAAGACATTGGAAAAGTTAGTTTTTTTTTGCATGTTCATCATTCGTTGCTAGAGATATTTTGTTTCATTTAGGAATTAGTTGGTCTATGAAGCAGTTCTTCAAACAATAAATGTTAGAGAATTAATTGGTATCATTGTATTTGTATTTCTTCATCTTTCACGTCTAGCTCAAATATTTGGTCCGTGGAACTGTTTTCTCCAACAGGAGAACGGGACAAAGTAACTGGCGCCAGTAAGCTTTGGGCAGAAGGGACTCATTAGCTTAAGCTTGCAACCCACCTAGCAGGTGGAAAATTGAATTCGAACCTCTGATGCCCTTGAAGATGTATACACCATGGGAACTGTTTCCTGGGTCAACCACGAGGACAAATAAGGAGCCGATGACCCTTAGGCAGTATGCAGCACACAATGCAACACCATGTCAGAGCCTGTGATGCCGCTGATCCCAAAATGTATATGTTGTTTGCAAAACATTACATAAGAAACGTTTGTTATAACTCATACAACTGATGTGCCTACTGTATTGTGGTTTAAATAAATGTGTTTAAAATAATATATCAGATGTAGGCCTACATTTGTGTAAAACATTTTTTAAAACTACTTTAACTGCTGGTAAAAAATCAATATTTTATCTATAGTGTTTTCCATATTTGGCTATAAGTAAAGAGATACTGTAAGACGCTCACAAAGCATTATCTTCTCTGTGTGATGTTGAAGAGGAGGCGCGGTGTCAGAGCGGTAAAGCGCTTGGCTTCTGAACTTGGGGTACCGAGTTCGAATCCCGGTTAAGACTGAGATTTTTATTCGGGATCTTTGGGCGCCTCTGAGTCCACCCAGCTCTAATGGGTACCTGACATTAGTTGGGGAAAAGTAAAGGCGGTTGGTCGTTGTGCTGGCCACATGACACCCTCGTTAACCGTAGGCCACAGAATCAGATGACCTTTACATCATCTGCTCTATAGACCACAAGGTCTGAAAGGGGAACTTTACTTCTTTTTTTACTTATGATGTCGAAGAGAGATTGTGTGTGTCGATTCTGAACTTAATCTTTGAGTGTCCGAAAGTTTTTAAAATCTTTACTATTTTGTCAGGGTGGCATTGTCTCAGATGATCTTCAAGAGTAATTAGTCATAATGAGTCACGTAGGTAACCGCTTTTTGACAAGGAAAGATTGACTTCCGATTTCAAGTAATCTACTCTGTATTGTCTACATTTATTTTTGTTAAATATTAGTGACATGTAGACAAAATTTAGCTATTTTAAAAAGTATTGAAATTAAATATAAAAATTATTAGTTTGAATAATAGTAAGATAAATCTTGGAAGGACTAACTAAGGTACAAGTCTATATTAGTCTACAAAATAATTACATTGATGAGATGTGAAAATTAAAGTTACGACCTTCTTAAGTGAAATCCATTTACGTAGACTTCCGTAGACATCTCATAGACCCCCAATTTATTTGTTCGCGGAACTCTTCGTAGACCCCTGGGGGTCTATAGACCACTTTGGGAATCACACTCACACCTGTTTGGATGTTAAATATCTCAGCTGTGCCTTTTTCTGTTTAATATAGCAGCTGGTTTGGATTTAAAAACATCTTTTTAGATGGACATCACCAAACCCTCAGCTCTATACAAATAAAAATATTGGCTTATTTTCATCCTCTACTAAAAGATCTATTCACCTTTCTTGGTAGTTTCTTCATTCAAAATCTACTTTCGTTTCTTCGAATCTCTTATTTCATAAGCACAGATATTAAATAGTACGGCGCCCTTAGCGTTGATACCAAATGAAGAAAATTGTAAATGATGCAGGGGAAATGCACACACAAGATGTTAAGGACACAGCTCAAGACAAAAGGAGAATTTTCCAGGAATTAAAAAATTTCATATCATCTCGTTGAAAACTTTTTTTTTTACAATATTACAAAAACGTTGTTTTTATTTGGTTAAGGTAAGGACAGTTCGTTTGGTTCGTACTGATCAGTTTTAAAGTTAGCTTGGCCTAACTGAGGTTGGAGTTTGGCTCCATAAGTTAAAATTGCAGTTCAGTGATAACAAAAAAGAGCTCCACTTACGCTTCTTCCCATGGCAAACTATCTTATATTTCAAAAACAAAAGAGTTAGACTAGTTTCACAATATGTACACAATGTGATGTAGGCCTATAATTATAATATAGATAGTTGTATGATTGATAGTCAATAGATAATTTAGATCTAGATCTAGATCTATGTTTAAATCCTGTGTCTCAATAAGATTAACTTCATGAATGTGAAATAGCATATAAAAATCAAGATCTACCTTACAGACTATTGTTTCGAGTCTGTAATCTTATTTCACCGGTAAAACACTGACTATAGTTATAGTGACTAGTCTTAAGTCTACTGTCTAGAATTAGATCTAGATCTATCATCTAATTATTAACTTTACTAACTAAAGTTAATTAAATTTAGAATAATTACTAATTAGATAAATCTTTCGACTTGAGTCTTGACTTTAGTTAGAACTAGAAGTTATTCAAAGTTATTGTAACAACTAACACAACACTGACAAAAAAAGTAAGTTCAGTAACAGTAACACTAATAGTTAGGTACTTTAATAAAAAATTCAAAATAAATATATAATAACAGAAACTATCTAGTTATGTAGAGTTTGCTGAGAGGATTACAATGATACCAAATTTATCTTTCTATGTTATATAGGAGCAAAGTTAAGCGGTTTTATGTGTTGAAAAATAGACTATTTAGAATAAAGATAGAAAATATCCAAAAAACTGTGATCGAAAAAATGAATTTTCGTCTTTATCTCGTCATAACTTTATAACCGTAATAGATAGAAGCTTGAAATTTGGAACACATCTACCCCATTGTATGTTTTTTAATTTGATCATTTCACCTCACATGCAGCTAACATTGATTCACAGCTAATTCAATTGTTTGAAATTGACTTCGATCCTTTTTCTAGAATGTCGTTTGGTAGAAACTTCCCCAGCTTATAAAATTTTTAAATATAATGTAAAATAACACCTTGATAGCAAGACGAGACGAGATTCTGCTACTGCGCTCTTGCGCGCGCTCCATTGGTTACCCGTAAAAGCAAGAATCGATTACAAGGTCGCCACACTTTGCCATCAGTGTATATATAACAATGAGATGCCCTTGTACCTTAGCGAACTGATCACGCCTTATGTCCCACAGAGAGCCCTACGCTCAATGGACTCAACACTGTTAGTGGTGCCACGTTTTTCCCTCAAAAGCTACGGTCAGCGGGCTTTTTCAGTTCACGGACAAAAGGTTTGGAACTCACTCCCCATTGAACTCAGACAGACAACTTGCTACACCACCTTTAAGAAGAACATCAAGACCTATCTGTTTAGAACTTTTTTAGATTAGTTTGTCATGTCTCGTGTTTGTGTTTGTAATGTTTTTACAGCGCCTTGAGCCTACATTTTGTTTGTTAACAGCGCTTTATTAATAAAATTATTATTATTCTCTCCACTAGGTTAATCAAAGATAAGCTGTTAAACAATGCATAAATCATTTATACTTCATATTATCAACGAGTATTACTAATGTCTGGCGCCACACGTCGCTGCATCATTGAGTGACTTCATTAAACATCGTCAGGATGGGCCCAATTTTACCTAATAATCTGATTTCTTTTTATATTTTGTGTACCTAAGTTAAGAAAAAAAAAGATTTCTAACACTACTCTTTAATATAAATATTGATTATAATACTATAGTCATAGATTGTCATGGTAATTATAATTATTCTACTTAACCATTTTGAAAAATAGCCTAATTTGGCATCATTTTTAACGCGTTGGGGAGGTTTTTTTCAATTTTTGAGGGCAAAATTTCAATAAAAAATGATGAAATAAAAAACTTTAAGCATAAATCTAGGACTAACTTCAATAAAAAATTAGCTACCTTGCCTTAAAATGATATTAAATGCAAAATCATTATTGCCTATGACTTTACTTTAAATTTTCTAAATAAACACGATTTTTATTTATTGACAGTGTGGTATCATTCAAAAGCTTAGGAATCCTCCTTTAAGATTAGCACAAGGGTTTTTAAAAAATGAAGCAAATGTAAAAACAACAATCAATCAACTAGCACCATGGGTTTGGAAGTCTAGCCATTCTGTTTCAAAACTATATAGCTGCTAGTTAGCAGTTTATAGGTAGTAGAGAAAGGTTTGTCAAAGTACCTAACTAAAGAAAGGTTTGTCAAAGTACCTAACTAACACTGTAGTCAGTGAGACTCAGTGTAGTGTTAGTAACAGGTACAACTACAGATCTATTGAAATTCACTAGAAATTTTGAAATTACCCAACACCAAACAGCACAGTGTGGCAAACTGAAGCTCAGAACTGACATAATTAATTAATCTAGATCTATGTAATTAAACTTAAATTTTAAACTAAACTCTAGATGTAGTAGATCTATTTAATCTCTTCTAAACTAAAACTAAAGGCTAAGACTAAGGAGTAGATCTTTAGAAGTCTTTAGACCACTTGACTTTAGACTGTTAATAAAGACTTTAGAAGTTTATTAGAGTTTACCATATAAAATAATTTTACTTTATTAACTTGTATATATATTATAATGTTATATATATATATATATATATATATATATATATATATATATATATATATATATATATATATATATATATATATATATATATAATATATATATATATATAATATATATATATATATAAGTATAAAGCATACACATGTATGATGATAATAATTTTAATAGTATAATATTATAATCTAGAGACAATCTAGTAAATTAGTATTAAATTTGTTTTTATAAATTGATTGTTATTTCAAAGTATTTATAAAAGTATTTAATTATAAATCATAATAGAAGATTATTATTTATTATAAACTGTAATAGATCTAGAATCTAGATGTCACTAGATCATAATCATAGTCTAGATTCTAGTAGGATAGATTCTAGATTGCTAGTCTAGTCTAAATTTATTTTTTTTTTATTTAAAAGGTCTAGAGTAAGAGTCTAGAATTAGTCTAGATTATTAAAACAAATATTCTAGATCATCTAAATCTAGAGTCTAGTCTATATCTATCTAGCTCTCTAGAGATCTAATTTTAAATCATGGAAATAGTCATCTGAGCAACATAGTCTCTACTAATATTAGACTTTAACTAGACTCTAGCTACTCTAGTACAAGATCAAGATCTAGTTGCAAAATGTTTACTGCCACTACCCAGCCCTCACAGCTGCCACCTGGACTGCCATCATCCTAGATTTATTCCATATGCTTTTTGCCTTTTAATGGTAATCCTTCATCTTATGAAATACAGACGTTACCTTAAATAAAGAAGATTATAAGGATTTACGTCCAATGCATTTCATGTGTCAATCTAGTCATGTATGTCAATCGATGACTTAATTTGACTCTGTTTTAGAAGTTGTTGGTTTTCCATGATGATTCAGGCAACCCATCCTTTTTTCTCTGATCAGTCTAATAGAATCTTTCTAGAGACTCTTATAAATGGGAACCTGGTCATCAGCTTATATAGAAACTGGTCACAACTGGTCCAGACAAGTGATAGGATCATAGCTCATTGAAAAAGCTAAACAAAAACAAGTGGCAACAAAAATTTCAAATCGTAAAGATTTTTTAAATGTAGGTCAATTCAGCACGGCTGATCCAAACTTATTGACACAATTACACTTAATATAAGCTAAATGTTTTTTTTAAAAGAACTTTTTCATTTTTTTCTCTTGTTTTATTTAGTAAATCTAGTCAAAAAGACACATTAGTTCCTATAGTTGACTAAAAAAAATATGGCGACAACGATCAAATGCCACTATGAAGTCCTTGGAGTTGAAAGAAATGTTGACTTGGATGAATTGAAAAAGACATACAGAAAGCTGGCTTTAAAATACCATCCAGGTAATTATTTCATTATTAATCTTTTAAAAGCTTTTGTGGCAGTTATTGTGCAGCAACATTGGCATTTAGCAATATTGACATCAATATAATTTCTTACTTTTTCCCAATATGAGCTCATAATTTCTTTTTCTTGGTCTCATGAAATAACTCAAGCCTTTGTTTGACAGATAAAAACCCAGACAATGTGGAGGAGGCTACTGCTCAGTTCAGGCTGGTCCAACAAGCTTATGAAGTTTTAAGTGATCCCCAAGAGAGAGCTTGGTATGACAAACACAGAGAGGCCATTTTAAGAGGAGGTATGATTTCATGCTGACTTATTATAACATTTCTATCTGCTTTACCAGGGATGGGAAACCTTTTTCCATCTAGAGCCGTATTAAAAGTATTTGGGAATGGAGGGCCGCATATACATAATATTTGATATAGTATATCAACAAAATGTTTGATAATCAATGCAGCTTTAAGCAGACTCTCCTGTTTAGAGTTTATGTTTAGGTATTGTTCATTAATTCATTGTTCACAAACAAACTATTTCTTTCTCCAAGCATGGGCTTCTTCAGTTGTTACATTTGCCATCTTGTTCCAAGGCAACACTTTCAACACAGTTCTTCGTAGCATTGAGTTTTTTTTGAGTCTTGGATTGAATGGTTTGAAATATTGTCAATAAGATTAATCTTCGTTTATTTAAAACGTTTGAGAATAACGTGCAGAGACAATGGTTCTTTAGCCTCTTCATCATAAGTGATAAGAATCAGATGTTTCAGTAATTTCTGTAGATATTTACAATTATTTATTTTAATATATTTGCATTATATATATTATATATATATATATATATAATCTGTGGGCACACCTGATTTTTGTAGGTGTCCGCAAGCCTGATAAAACAATCCGTGAGGGTATCATGTGGACCTTGGGTTGTAATTTGCCCTCCGCTGTGCTATACTGTTAAGACTATAAATATAGTACTGCAATTACTATTGTTCTTTAAGGGCTCTTTGTCTCTCTTTGACTGGGATAAGACACAATTCTTAGACATCTATTTTATATATTTTTGAATAAATCCTAATGAAGCATCTGAAGATAAAAAGTTTCCCAGTATAAATCTTGTAAGATTAAAATATTGTCAATTAATAGTAATAGTATTAATAAAAATATTTGTTATAAATAATTTAATCAGTTTATTTTGTAAACTACTTTGTTTAGTTTTTTTGTGTTAGATTTAATTAAAGCGAATACTTTCAACAAAAGAAAAGTAAAAAAAAAAAAATGAAGACATTCAATACTTGTTTTTGTTCTGAATGATAGACTCAGTAATTCCCTTTTTTATCACTTGGCGGAAGAAAAATTATTTCCATTCAAAACAATGCTCTCTTGGCCTGCTTTTAAATAGTGTGCCACATAATTACCTGCCCAAGGGCATATATATAACAATATTTAAGAGTGCCTAATTGCTAGATAACTAAATCAACTTTTTTGGTTTCAGGTTTAGGTGGTGGAGATAAGTATGATGATGAGAGTCTAGACTTATTCCAGTATTTTAACTCTACTTGCTATTCGGGCTTTGGTGATGATGACAAAGTAAGTATTGTTTTTAATAATGTACTTTTTCAATTTGAAAAGTTATCTTCTCAGAAATGTTTCAATCATCAAATGTATAACATCTTGTAGGAATTTTTTGTTGTAATCACATCAAATTTCTGAAAGGATCAATGAAGCAGTCTTAGTCTTAGTAAAAATTTTAAAACTAGTCCATGCCTTAAGTATAATTGCATTTTTTCCATGAAATATGCTGTAAACATTCTTTACTGTAAACTAATTTCTATTGTCCTTTGGAGTCAAGTATGTTCAATCAAATATTATATCAATTACAGCTTCAGATGGAATCTTTGAAATCTCAGCCTCTAATTCATGTCTTACAAGTTATTCATATAATGATAATGTTTTATTTTAATTTTTTTTACATTTTAGGGTTTCTACGCTGTTTATAGAAAAGTCTTTGAGACTTTAGCTGAAGAGGACTATGTTTATATGCCAGACAGGAAGAAAGATGAAGAGTTCCCCAAGTTTGGTGACCCAGAATCTGATTATGATGAGGTATAAGCTTCTTGAGTTTAATACATTCTAGCAGTAATCTAGTTATACAAGCATTTTAAATGTGAGACTTGTTGTCTCAATAATACACTGTAAATGTAATAAGACACCTTTATGTTTTGATCTATTTCAAATGTGATACAGTACTTCCAACTTTGTTGATAACTCGACTGGTATACTGCACTAGCCATTATTTTTTTTCATTGTTTTAAAATTGATGTTAAATTGTTTATCATTTATACTGCAGCATGCTTGGTTCCCTCAGGTCTAACCTCTTTTGTTGAATTGGGAGGGGGGGGGGGTTACTTGGAAGAATGTTTCTGCCACCAGGTTATTTTAAATGGTTATTGGGTGACATTGGGTTCTTATTATAATACTAATCGAAATAGGGTTTCTACTGTATGGCACCAACTTGTAGGTGGTGACAGTTTCCATGGTGATATTTTTGGATGATCAACAAAATCAGCTCAGCTAGGGTTAATTACACTTAAAAAATATATTGTACCTGTTTAGATTTGAGCTTCAGCCCCTTATTAGGTAGCCGAATGCATAATGCTACTAAACCATCCTTCCTATTTACATTATGCATGCTTTGTCATTGACCAGTAGTTTTAGTCGAGAGTTTTAAATTATTTTTCTTATTATTTCCCCCTATGCTCAGGTTGTTGGTCCATTCTATGCCTTCTGGTCCAGTTTCTGCACTAACAAGTCCTATGTGTGGGAGGAGAAGTATGACACTCGAGAAGCTCCTGACCGAAGGTGTAGGCGTGCCATGGAGGCAGAAAACAAGAAACTGAGGGATGCAGCAAGGAAAGAAAGAAATGAGGAAATCAGGGTACGTACTACAAACTTATTGAGCATTTATTATTTCTATATATGTTTTTGAACTTAAATTTTTTCAATTATTTATACATTGCTAACATCTTCTTTCTTTTCCTCTTCTCCTTAGAATCTAGTGGCTTATGTGAAGAAGCGAGATAAAAGAGTTCAGGCCTATAAGGTATTCCTTTGGTTAAATTTAACATTAAATACTTTACTGGTCAACATTACATTTCCTAGATGATTTGGATGAAAAAAAAAAAATTCCCCCTTTCTGACGTTGTGGTCTATGGGGCAGATAATGTAACGGTCATCTGTTTCTGTGGCCTACAGTTTACGAGGACATCATGTGGCAAGCACAATGTCCAACCGCCTTTACTTATCCCCAACTAATGTCTGGTACCCGTTAGAGTGGACTCAGAGGCACCCAAACATCCCAAAGTGGAAAAAGTTTCTGATGTAAAAATACAAATAAAGTTGTTAAATTTATAAGTATTTTTTTTTTTTACTGCTTTTGTATAGCACACCTTTTTTTTTTCCTATAGTATATTCATGCAGTGTCCAATCTTTTTTGTTGACATTTGGGGGAAGGGGTATCTGGGAGAAAGTTTCTGTACTGTCTTGAAGTAATCAACAAACACAGCTTCCCCCATTAGGTATATGCCACACAGCCAAATAGTGTAATAACTCATTAATATTTCTTGGCGCACATCATAGGCATTGATATTCATGTTTCAGAAAAAGCTAGAAGAGAGACATGCAGAGATTGAGGCCAAGACCAAACAAAAACGAGAAGAGGAACTGAGAGAAAGAAAAAAGTCAGTCTCTTGTATTCTTAAAACACTAAACTTTTTTTTAGATAAACAAAATTTTTTCTTGTTTTTGTTATTTATTGGGTTGATTAAATAGACTTTGAATGTTCCAGGCAGCTAGAGAATTACAAGGAAGCTGGCTGGTCAGCTATGTCTGGGCTAGAGAAGGACCTGCAGCAACTGGAGGCCCATCTTGATGAACACTTTGGTGAAGTGAATAATGGTGAGCTAAGTAGAGATCTTATCTTTATAGCTCTTTACCTATCCCTTAGTCTGTTCGACCGTTGGGGCACCAAGCAAGACTCGTCGACTGTCTTTCTCCATTCCTCCTTATGACTTGTATGTTGCTAGGTTTTTATTTAGAGTTTTTTGATAAATCCATAGCATAAATGCTCTTGTGAATCTTGGATGCTGACTGCAACACAAGAGGACTCTAGCCATGGAATTGAGATGCTACAGAAAGATCCTAGGTATGGAGACCACATCACAAATGAAGAGATAAGAAACAGGATTATTACAGCTATTGGACCCCTCTATGATCTGCTAATTACTGTAAAAAAAACACAAATTAAAACTCTATGGCCATACCACAAAATCCTCAGGGCTCGCTAAAAACCTTCCTTTAGGGAACAATGCGTGAAGACAAAATAAAAGGATGTATGGCCTGTCACCAAAAGAGATCCAAGGCGAAAGAAAGAGCAATGGAGGAAGACAGCTAAAAGATCCAGCGTGGTGCCCCAATGGTCTTACAGTCTACAGACTAACAGATAATTGAAAGTGATAACCTAAATTATCTGTAATATCAAATTATTATTTAAAAAAAAAAAAATTAAAAATAATATGACATCTGATTTTCAGGTCTATAAAGCTACCTACTTGCCAATGTCAATGTCCCATTAGGGTGGAGAAAGCAAAAATTATTTAAAAATGATATTGCAATGTGCAATGATATTATAACTGTATATTTATTTATATTATATGCATTTAAATAAAATCTAATTATGGCATCTGAATTATAAATGTTAATCAGTAAAAGTTAAACTGATTGAGCCATTTAAAAAATCTAAAATCTTTAAAACTTAATATAATTGATCATAAAATGTCACAATTGTAAAACTTAATAGAGCTTAAGAAAAGTATTTTTCAATGCATAAAAAGAATTATACCAATAAGAAAATAACTGCATTTGAATTCATTTGTAAATAGATTGTAAAGATAAAGGGCCATTATTTTTTTGTATCTTTGGTTATTTATTTCTATGACACAAATTCTCTGAATTGACATGTGACTGTTGTTAGGAGAATTAAATTAGCACATTACAAAGTCGTGCATTTCTGTTATGTGCATAGTTTATGAATAGTTTGTAAGCAGCAGTAGTTTTTAAATTATGTATACAAATTGCATTTGTCAAAATGTAGCCCTGGATCATCAACTTCCAGCTACATATACGTTGCTGTGAGCCCATCTTCTGCTTTAAATGTCATTGTTCTGTTTTGTATTACTTTATTGAGTTATCTTTTATATGGACTCATTTGTTTTCCAGGTCCTTTAGATGAAAATGATGAGCTGGGTGAGAATGGGGAGGAAGAACTTTATTTGGATGACCTTTATTGTGTGGCTTGTAACAAGTCTTTCAAGAGTGACAAAGCGTAAGTGAAAGCTTTTAATATTATATAAGTCATTCAGTTCTAGTGGGAGCATGGGGGCTGAGTGGTTAGCTTCTGAACCTGGGGTCCTGGAATTTGAATTTCAAGTTTTTATGGCAACCCTGAGTCCACCCAGCTCCAATGGGTGCATGACTTAAGATGGGGAAAGTAAATGTGCTTGGTCATTGTGATGGCCACAATTTACTCTGCTCATAAGCCATTGGCCAAAGAAACAGATGACCTAAAAATCATCTGCCTTACAGATTACACATTCAATTCTAGTAATATTGAAGAGTGCAGTATTTTGTGTTTCTGTGAAGACAGCTGGAACTAATATATTTTATGAACTGCAGGTGGAGCTGTTGTCGCTGTGGGTCAATTTTCAGTGCTCATTTCATTGTATGCAACTCTTCTGGACCTATTATTATTTTTCAGGTCAGGTTTCAGATTAGCTCCAAGTTATAGCAGCTGGAGCTGCACTCCTGACCTTGGCTCTATATCCAGGTGAAGGAAAACTTTGAAAATTATCCCTCCACTGCTTTGCAGCTAAACTGTCAACCCTGAGAAAAAAATTTGGAAACCCTTCATCAGCTTGCCACACACAGTACTACACACTCCCAGACCCTCTAATGCTGCTGACACCAAACATTGTAATGACCTTTGCCCTTAATTTTGACCTAACAGCTGCCTTGCAAGAGGGGTGGGGGCCGTTGTATGGCCATCAACTTTTCTAAAATAGTCAGTACCCATGCTCTCTTGTCCTCTATAAGCTTTGAGCTATAGCAGTCCTCAACTGATTGAGATGAGCTAAGTAACTAAGCTCGGTTCTAGTGATTTGAAGGAAAAAGGCATAAAACATTTTTTTTTCTCTTGGTTCCTAAAGTCTTGTGTACACTCAGTGTCATCTTTCAACAGTAGGACTTTGGCTCTCATGTTCTGCATTGTTATTGTATTCTCTTCAAGTTTGGATTAGAGAGAAAAGTAAAAAAAAAAATATAGGGTCTTCCTTTAGTGATGCCTTTCTGGTTGAGACCATTAACTGTTTTCATTTATGGTTTTTTAGGATTTAACTAAAATTAGATATATACATGTATTGAAAAATCAAAGCTTTGCAATCCTTTGATTCCTGTTTTTTTTAGATTTTCTAATCACGAGAAGTCACGCAAGCATAAAGAGATGGTGGCCATTATAGCACAGGAGATGCTAGATGAGGACCAGGATGGGGAAGCTGATGAGAGTGGTGGCGAACCCTCCGCTGATGTAGGGGAAGGTAACTCTATTTCATCATCAGAAGAGGACACAGAAGGACAAAAGCAAAAGTGAGTTTGTAGAACTTTTTCCCTCCCTTTTGGACAATCTGTAAGATGTATGTCTTATATCTGTCTGAGAAAGTTTTCTTGCTTCTTTTACATATAGTCTAGTTCATGCTCAGTGGTTGAGTGGTAAAGCGCTTTGCTTCTGAACCGGAGGGTCCTGGGTTTGAATCCTGGTGAAGACTGGGGCTTTTTAATTCAGGATTTTAAGGGCGTCTCTAAGTCCACCCAGTGCTAATGGGTACCTGACATAAGTTGCGAAAAAGTAAAGGCAGTTTGTCATTGTGCTGGCCACATGACACCCTTGTAAACTGTGGGCTATAGAAAAAGATGACCTTTACATCGTATGCCCCATAGATCGTAAGGTCTGAAAGGGAACTTTACTTTTTCTAGTCCAGTGAATAATCTTACTTCAAATTCAGTTTTTATTTTAACTACTTTTAACTGTAACAAAAACAGTAAACACATATTTTTTTTACATGCATTTATTTGAATTTAAACACTTTTTACATGCTCAGTAAATATTGCATATATGATAATTGTTAAAACATGAAAAACCTAATATATACAGAAAAAAGGCATGCTTTAAGCCCTGTATTATTTGTTTATAAATAATATTAATATAGCTACAATTATTGATACATGTTGTGAATTGACAGATTGAATGTTTGGGCACCCAATGAAATGAACACATGGTCATTGTATCTTATTTGTATAGAGTAATGATTCTTATTTTCCCAACTGCCAACTGTAAAAAGTTACTACTACTTCCATAGTTTTAGTCTCAAATTTATTAACATCTATTGAAGCTCACTGTGATATAAAGTCTGGATAAAAGCTATTATATAAATGCTATAATGAAAGTAAGGTCTCTCTCTGAAACCTATCTACTGGTACAGTTTCCCTATTTCAAATGTTTAGAAGGCTTCTGTGTAGCCAAAGTACAGATCATGAACATCCTTCAAAGAGTTGTCTGTACTTCTGGGCGGTTTCAAATCTTGTCAAAAGATCCAGTCTTAATCAAGGCTGGAACTAGAAACCTCGAGTCTTATAACCAAGCAGCTGCAGTACTATGCCACCCTGTAACCTTAAGTCCCTTGCACACTACACGGCTTTTGCCTTAGTGTATGATGTGATGTCATGCAAAAGAAAACATAACTGTGTTATATCAGTGATATTTTCCTTACATGTATCAAAATATTCTTGTTAATGTAAGACATTATGAATGCTTAGAACTAGACAAAGATATGTACATGGATATTAACGTAAGTTAAACTATTTCTTTACAAGCGTCGTTCTGTTTCCTCTGATATTGGCGCTGGCTGGCTGGCCTATTAGAGACAAGATGTCAGTGGTGGTAATGGTAGCTGGGGATGAAGCAGTGATGTGGGTGATGTTCTCTTCCAGTTGGATGTTTGCTAGGGGCGTCGTATTCTCCCCATCGTAGTCTGGCTCCTCTGTGGTGGTGGTGGTCAATGATGATCTGGAGTAGACGTCAAACAGCCTCTGCCAGTAGCGCTGGAACAAGGCCGCCAACGCGTCTTCCACGTCCATGGAGCCCTGCATATCTGTGGATGGTGGCTCGTCTGGTTCTAATGCTCGATGAATCCAGTTCGGGTGGTTGATACCCAGGTGGTTCATGTAGTTTGAGTAGCCCCAGGGGTAATTGTAATGCCTCTGAAGACGTCCCCAGGGCTCATTGGTTGAATGTCGTCTAAGATGATTATAAAGGTTATTCTGGTAGAGCATAGTTTGAGGACCATTGCTGTGCGGCACGCTCGTGTTTCTAGTTTGATGCAGTTGAGTCTGTTGCCCAGCAGAATGAGACCCATCTTGATTAGAAATGTGATGATTGCTCATCATGTTATCACTTGGTGTCTGGGGGTTGGTAAACTGTTTAAGAAGCATCCCAGAAAGTCTTTTGTGCCTACTTCTTCCTTCTCGTTTGTTTCTGAAATACTCGGCAAATCCCATTGGTTGAATTTGCTTCTGCAGTGCAAACATTGGATACTCTTCAGGCTCTTTACGTTGCTGCCCCCCGCCCCCATGCAGCAATGCATTCATGTAACTATTGTGGTTTCCTCTGTCCTCTTCACGGCTTATCTCTTCTGAATCCCCATCTTCATTTTCCAGAGTGTCTTGACCCCGGGAACCTTTTTCATGGTTACGGTGTGTCGACCTGAGATGAGATTGGTCGTTGTTCAGGCTATCCTCTTGCTGCAGGAAATGTTTCAGCGCATTGATCACTTGTTGAACTGATTCGTCAATACTGTTGCTCGGTGTGTTCGACAGTTGCTCGCTGATGTCTCCAAACAAAGAGTTCGCGCTTGTATTATCACGTATTAGACTGCGCGTGTTCTGTCCTTCCGCATCGACATCTAGTTCCTCGTCATCTTGCAAATCATCTGGTCCGGCTTCCGCGGATCTGTCTTCACCATGCCTCATAGTGTTGCTGTCCAGCTTCTTGTGTGTCAAGTCCCAAGCTCTTCTTATGATGTCTGTCATGTCAGTGGCCAAATCCTGCCTCTGTGTTAATATTGTCAGCGTGTCAATGAGCAACTTCAAATCTGCTTCGGGAAGTTTCATTGCGCTTGGCATATACGTCAGCCACACCCAGTCTGAAGACTCTGAAAGATTGGCTAAGTTAACTTGTTCGTCCTCACTCGTTCTTTGCAAGCTTATCTTGCTGTTATTTTCTGCTTCCATCATCATTTCCTTTGCTTTAAACAATGCGCTCTTTGTCCTGGACTTGACTGTGTATGTACTGTATAAAGCTGTTTCGTTAAGAGGGGTGGATTCATTGCCAGCAATAAGCTGCATGCCTTTGTTGATGGATTCCTCCGCGGCTGAGATCATTGGCTGAGAGATGAATTGGACGCTTTCCGATCCAGTCACAGCTTTGTTTCTGGGCGTGTCGCTGCTGTTCATAGCCCCGAATTCGTTTTCAAAAGTGGAGACCCAAATGAGTTTGTTAAGTTCGTAGACTGCTCGGTCGATGGCTGCGTCACTAGAGGCTTGCTGACTCTGGTACTCCTGGAGCTTAGCGCTGAGGTCTTTGAGGAGGGCATCAATCAAGTGGTCGTAGTCTTGCCAGGCGGTGCCAGGAACTCCCCCATCATTGCTGTGATTGTGTAAATCTGTGATGTTATAGACATTGGAAGTGTCACTGCTAGAGTAGTTGAGAAACTTCTTTGAACTGTTGAGCTCTTCCCTTAGACTTTGCAGCTTGGCAACGTCTGTGACCGTCAACACTGAACCGTTTGTGGAGGCGTCTAACTTGCTCCAATGCTTACTTTGTATTTCCGCTTGTCTTCTCTTCCTGACAGACCGAGGGACGTTTTGCAGCGTAATGTTAGAAGTCAGTTTGGTCTCTTCAGAGGAGTCGTTCGTGAAGATGTCTGCTACAGACTCAGGCAACTGCAAGTCGTTGATCTGTCGTAAAATCAGAAAAGACAAATAATTTTCGATGCAATCTATACTTACTGTAATATTTATCTACATTATAGATTTTAAAATCCTGGTTAAATGACTGACTGACTGTTAATCATTTATTCTTCTATTGCAATAGTTTCCTTTCCAGACCTTGCAATTTTATTAAAAAAATTATAAAAAGTCATTTGTTTCTGTGACCCACGGTTAACTAGGGTGTTATGTGGCCAGCACCACGACCAACCGCCTTTACTTTTTTCCCCACCTAATGTCAGGTACCCTTTAGAGCTGGGTGGACTCAGAGGCGCCCAAAGATTCCAAAGTTAAAAATCCCACCAGAATTTGAACACGAGACTCAGCCTTATTCTACTTGAATAGTACAACTCAATTCGAAGAGCAGCAGCTATTCACTTTGTTTTGTTGTTTCTTTCAAAACGCTCATGCATGCTCTATTATTAGGATTTAACATTTAACAAAAATATTTAATTACAAATCACTGAGAAAAAAGAAACCTTCTCCCAGACCCCCCCCCCCCACTGCACTGATCATACTGTAAGCAGGAAAGATGTTCCATGTGTTAGCAATTTTAAAAATCAAGTATAACATAAGTATATTCATTGTCTATAGGATCTAGATATATGGTATAGATTATAGAAGATTCTACTTTGATGATAGGCTTATAGATCCAGACTTACAAGATCGTGAGCAAAATGCTCCTGGAAGTCTATTTAGTTGTTTAATTCTTTAATCAATACATGCGAGAGTACCCAAATTTAATTTTACATGATAATATTTCTAAAAATTACGTTTAAACCTGTTTTCCCTTTGTGGCCAATCAGCTAGATTTTTTTCCCCAAAAGATATACAAAACTATCAAGTTGTTAGGAAAATTGTTTGAGCCATTTTCGAGATCCGTGTTAACCTACCCAGATTTTTTTTTTCATCGATGAAAAATTAGCAAGTTGATATTAAAAATGTAAAAGATGTCTAGCACTTTATTGAAGTTGTGCTAATTATCTATGTTACTTACGCGTAACTCTTAACGAATCACTTTATATAGTGTCACTTTTATCTAGTTTATATATGTTTTATTTTCAAGAATAGGGGCAAGTATTTACCATGCCAGTTGGTCGTTCTCCGGAATAATCTTTTCCCACAGTGCCACTGAGATCCTCGAGAAATGGTGATTTGGATTTCTCGGGTCCGTCTATAGGTCCAGCATGACGTATGACTTGGGACAGGTGATGCAGTCGCACCTGGACAGGAAGCCTTTCTTGTGAAATGGACTTCTTGTCCAGGAAGTTGTTGACGTCCGTCTTAACTTCCAGCGGCTCGAAACTTCTCGGGGGTGCTTCTGCTGGCGATTCGCCGGGCACAGCGTTGATCTCATGGTCCTCCCTCAGCAGCCTCATCTGTTGAAACTGTTGGCCGATGGATGCTGGTGATTTGTGCATGAGCCTGCTCAACGCTTCGCGGAACATCGCCAGGAAGTTGCCTCGCTCCACGCTCATTGGCTCCGCCCACTGGGGAGAACGGTCAAAGCTCTCGGTCGGTGGCGAGGTCTTGGTTTCGCCAGGAGATTTCGCTCTCGGAACGTTGTCGTTCTCATCGCTGTTGCTGCTTCCTTCTCTACTGCTCGCGCCGCTGTCGTTGGCGTCTGCTGAGGGCGGTGTTGAATCCGCTGTTTCTTCTTTGCCGTTGACATTGTTTGTGTCAGCTTGTCTGGCAATGCTGCCCCCCAGTCGCCCTGATAGAACGGAAAAGTCTTCGTCATTGACATAGGTCTTGACCCCGCCATTTTCAACCGCACGGTTGTTTGCGCTGGGTGTGTTTCTGTCAGCATCGCCGCCAATATCTTCATTGGACTCTTTGGAAGTTTTGGTGTTCGGATCCCCGTAGTTTGTATCTATTTCTTTCTTGATAGCTTTGAGACTCTTGACCTTATTGTCTGCCTGGAAGAAGAAATCATAATTTGTCATCAACTCTCCTCTAGTAAACATCAATCTTTATTTATTTATATTTTTTTTATTCTGACATGTTTCAACAAAGTAAAAATAAAGAGAAGGTTAAAAATAAAAATAATAATTTAAAAAGGTGAAAAATTCAATCAAGTGATAGAAATGAAATTTCGGGGATAAGTTATACCCCAAATCTAGGTTTTTATTTATACTTATTTCTGTGCTAAGGACACTGACATTTATAGAAAGTTCTTTTTTTCGTTGTTGTCAAGTTTCTTCAGCGCCTCCTAAGACAATACTTTTTTTTTGTTCGTTCCGAAAATTATTATTAAGTGTGGAAGAGCTGGAGTTTGACTTGAGCTACCGATACATCAGACTTTAACTGATTATGCATCACACTTTTAAATCAATAAAAAAAAAATTTGTTGTTTTTCATTGAAAATGGGAGCTAAAACGTACAATATTGAGCGATATGACAGCATATGAACGGTGATCTCCCTTCACTGTATATAAGCTTTTAATTTAAAAACCTTTTTTTTTTTTTGTTTATAGTTTTTCGGATATTTTATTTTACAAGGAGACACTAAACTTTTTATATTGAAATAGTCGAATGAAGACAAATGTTCCTGTTGTTTTAATTTGAGCATCTTTTATCTCTAGTTCATGGATGCAAGATCGCCGGCTATAGCCGGCATGCCGGCAAAATCAAAGTAAAAAAAAAAGCTTGCCGGCAAACGCCAGTCCGACCGATTGCCGGCTCGGTATCGAACTTTTTTTTTCACTTGCGATAACGTTTTGGTCTTTCAAACTTACAAATGAATAAGTCGAATTTAAAGAAAGACTGGAAGTTACAGTTCTTAAGTTACGGCGCATGCGCTAATATCCGTACTTTCACTTTTTATTAGAACGTAAACAAAAGTTAGAAACAAATCCGTAAGGCGCCGGCATGCGACGCTTAAGTTAGTAAGTAGATTTAATTCTAGTAAGTTTGATCTGCCGGCATAACATCTTCTAAGCAAAAATTAAACCAGACCGAATGTGTAGGCCCTCTCTCACCTAAAATCTTCTTGTAACAGTAAGAGTGACTTCGCATGGAAAGTCTCTAAATCATATATGCTAGTAGTAGCATACCGAATCTAGTGAATATAATTTGCCCTTAACCTGAGAACTCCGTGAATTTTAGTCAATTTAATATTTGCATACATCTAGCGTCTAGATTACTCTAGAAATACGATAGATTCTACAATATTCTACATTTATCTTATGCTAAATCACTAGAATCTATAATAGTGACGATAATTCGCGCACAGCCATGAAAAGTCCGCAAATTTTAGAGACTTAGATCTATAATAGAGTCTAGATTTTGATTTACGGCAGAGTCAGTGAAGATAATTCGCGCACAGCCGGGATAAAGTCCACGAATTTAGTGACTTCGATCTAGACAATAGATTTACGTTAGAGTTAGTAAAGATAATTCGTGCACACAGCCGCGATAAAGTCCGCGAATTTAGTGACTTAGATCTAGACTCTAGATTTA
>JADKLZ010000130.1:8742301-8792549 GCA_021533235.1 Biomphalaria straminea
ATAAAGTCCGCGAATTTAGTGACTTAGATCTAGACTCTAGATTTACGCTAAATCAATAGAATCTAGTAAGATAATTACTAACCCAGTGAAGCCGTGAAAAGTCCATGAATTTTAGTGATTTAGAATTAGATTCTAAAGAGTCTATTATAGATTCTAAATCTAAGAGATTCAGTGAGGATAATTTGCACACAGCCGTGAAAAGTTAGTGAATTTTAGTGACTTAGATCAAGTGTCTAGATCTACTGTAGATTTAATGAAAATATTTCGCACACACCTGTGAAAAGTCTATAAAATAAAAGTTATTTTTTTCGGTCGTTAAAGCAAGGGTAACTACACAGATCTAGTTAAAAAAGAAATTCTGCTTGAAAAAAAAAACACAAATAGGTCTAATCCCCCCCCCACACACACACACACCAAAAGCCATTATCTAGTAAGCAAGTGTAAATTAAACATATAAATAGGCCTGCACATTACAGGCTCTGTTTATGAGAAGGATTTAAGTTAATACAAGAATAAAACATTACCTCAAATGCCCACCATGACTCTTGTATCTATGACACAAACGAACGGGACACAGACACACATAATATATGCAATATCATATAGTTCATCCTTTAAAAGAAAACCTCTTAAAATCTCCTAAATTTTGTTTTATTTATGTCGTGAAGATATAAGAGGCATCATGCTTGCAGGTTTTTGGGGGTTGCCGACCCCCCCCCCCCCTTGCAGGCAAAATGGGGTTCCGTTGCTTGCATCCATGCTCTAGTTGAATCATGTTTGGAGACATCAGTGTCCCTAAACTTAATCTTTATAATAAACAGAGTCCAAGATACATGTTTATCCATCAACGGCTTTTATTGCATTCTTCTTTACCTTGGACTGATAAAGCATTATTATAATGACACAAATTTGAAAGTGACTTACCTGCTTCAGGATATCTTCCAGCAGTAAAACTAAGAGCTCCTGCAGCTGCTCCATGTTAGACACAGACCTCTGCATTGCCAAGAAGCTTTGAATGAGGCTTCCCAGGCTTCCTTCTAGCCGAGTCAGGCTCTGGCTCACCTTCTCAATGCTGGAGTTGGTTGACTCTTTCACAGAGGGTAGGCTTTGGAACGTTCTGAACGTCTTATTGCCAGACACTGTGGCTTCCCGCACGTCTTCGTTTGCAGCGCGGGTGTCTGAGTTTTCTGAAGAGGGCCCCGAGCCAGGCCCAGCCCCTTCGCCCTGCTGGGATGTTTGATTGGTGGACTCTTGGAGGGAGAGCGTGGCGCGGCTGAGCAGTAATATCCAGCAGACTATTTGTGTCTGCATCTGTGTTATCCATACCATTATATCAGTTTGAGATAATGGGGTGTGGGTAAATAGTTCTTGATGAATATCTCGCAGAACGCTGAGCTCAAAGCACCGCGTTCACATCACGGTAATAGTAAATTAAAACGCGACTAAGATACGCTCAGTATCCAATCTACAGTGTTTCTGTTGGCTAGTTTGCCAGCAAGCTATGTCCGCTTCCTCTGTTGCATTTTAAAACAATGACCAAGTGGACTGAAGGCTCATGTTCACGTGACAGGACGTCACCAATATCCCCCTTCCCCTTAGCCTCCCCCCCCCCAACTGTAAAGATCAATGACGTAGTTAAAAGTGTCAGACGACAAGTCATGTACAAGAAGAAGCCGTCAAAATGACACCAACGTGTTCCTTCTAGTTAGCAGAAATAGAGTACTGTGTATTCATGTCTTGATTAATACGCCCCCTCCCCCACACCTTAAATTTATAAGCATCTTATTATCTTGCCCAAATGATGAAACACAAATACATCGATGATTTTTATTGGTTAAAAAAATGTCTACTCGTTAATTTTGGATAGTTTCGTAAGTACTTGCCAATCAGAAATAGCATCTGTTTCTGATGTATCTGGTGTAAAGCGCTTGGCTTCCGAACCGGGGTGGCCTGAGTTCGATTCTGTGTGAAGACTGGGATATTTAATTTCGGGATCTTTGGTCGCCTCAGAGTCCATGCAGCTCTAATAGGCACATGACATTAGTTAGGGGAAAAGTAAAGGCGGTTGGTCATTGTGCTGACCATGTGACACCATCGTCAACCGTGGACAAAGAAACAGATGAGCCTTACATCATCTGCCCTGTAGATCTTACTTAGTGTACAATTTACGGAAGTATTGAAGTTAATATTTTGCACTTTTCATAACTGTAGAATTGAGTCTTTAAGCTCTTCGGTTGTAGCACATAGAACTTCTTTTTTTTTAAAATTAGTTGACATTAGGGACCTGTCAATATAGTGTACTTGACATTGATACATTTATCTATTATTTCAAAATTAATTCCAATCGTACACATACGTTTATCTTTAGGTTCCAGTATACTGCCACCGCATTTCTTCATTTTGTTTTTGTTTCTTTCTGAATTGTATTGCTTGAAGAACGTGATTTGTAGATTTTAAAGAGATATTAATGTGAATGTCCCCAACAGTGAAAAAATTAAAAGCTAATTTGAACAAACTTGAAAAGAGTCAAAATGTTTATAGCTATTTAAACTTGAAATGAATAGAAATATTAACTAAACCCGCACTTACGTTTTGATTCAAATACACAATTTGAATAAAGACATAAATTGGTAAGACAAAAAAAAAATAAGCGAAATACGAAGAAAATATGGAAGTGATGTTGGCCCGACGAGCAGAAACGTTAATGTTGAAAAACAGTTGAATGCCAGACTTTTACTATGTCGACTTCAGTTTATTAGGTGGTCTCATACATATATTCTCCTTGATTTTTTTTTTTTTTCATTTTTTCTTTAGGTCTATGATTGACTGGGTCATAGAAGACATTAGCAAATGTCCATTTTTGTGTTGTCTTGACAGAAATCTGATCTGCTGTTGTCTTGGTCTACCTTGTCAGGCTGGTCATTGGTGTCAGATGTTTGTGTGTGTGTGTGTATGTGATTGGGAATGTGGTGGGAAGTGAAGAATTAGGTCAAGGTGAGGGGGGCCACAGAAAATGTGAGGACTGTTGTTCCACTTTCTAATGCTTGTCTTACAATCACAATGCTATCAAGTTATGATTATGTTGTAAACACACTTCAAAACGTTTTCTAAACCATTACAATTTTTTTTAAGGTTGTCAAAAAAACAGAAGAAAAAACGTAGACAGAAGGTTGCTATTAATGTACGTATTTTTATCTGACATATTATGAATTATGATGGAATTAACTTTAATAGGTTTAACTATACCTTCACTGTGTAACTTGTTTCAGTATATCTGAAATATTAAATTATAACTTGCTTCACTACAAAAATATTTCGCTGTAACAAATGTGTTATTGTCGATATTTTAATATATTTCACCATGGCTTACCAAAGTCACTAAAGATTCAGACATGAATATATAAATAGCATCCAAAACTTTATCACGTTTTGGACAAACATTATTACTATTTTTATGGAACTAAATTTCTCTCTCTCTCTCATGGTGCAGTGGCTTAGGGCTAAAGCACTTGGCTTACGATTGGGAGGTCCCAGGTTCAAATCCTGTTGTAGACTTGGATTTTTAGGCACCTAAGCTCTAATGGGTACCCGACAGCTGGGGAAAAGTAAAGGTGGTTTGTCATTGTGCTGGCCACATTAACTGTGGGCCACAAAAACAGATGACATATAGACCACTCGTTCTGAAAGGGGGAACTTTTATGACTTTAATTATACTCACAAATTATAATGGATACTTTGGTTTATAAATAAAGTGAGTTTGTTTTTCCCAGTCAGATGAAGATCAGTTGTCTGAGCAAGTGGAAGCTCTCAAAGTTACAGATGAAACTCCAGAAAAAAGGTTTTTATTTTTTTTTATTCTTTTTATAGCACACTATATTTCCTTGGCACAGTCTGTAAAAGAGCTCACAGCTCAGCAGCAAAAAGCTGGCTAGAAGAAGAAGAATAGCTAAATTATCAATTTAGTTCATCCACATTTAAGTCCTGACTGATGATACTGTGATGGCATCTGACATCCTAAGCTAGCCACTCTTCCTTATCATAGGCTGTTCTTATGAGTATCCTGAGACTTGCTGGTGCACACATTATCAATTAGTTCATCCACATTTACGTCCTGACTGATGATACTGTGATGGCGTCTGACATCCTAAGCTAGCCACTCTTCCTTATTATAAGCTGTTCTTATGAGTATCCTGAGACTTGCTGGTGCACACATTGTCTGACCTTGATGTCCCTCTTCTCTTAATTCTTTTCAAGGTCACCTGAACCTAAATATCTTATTCCACATTTCGTTTCTTTATTGTAATAAGGAATTAGTTTTAATTGCTTGTCAGAGTGTGGACAGTAGCATTAAAAACAGGTTCTCATCTCCATAAGCACTTCACTATCTGCAGGATGCTTCCAATGGCATTTCCCTCTGTCCAACTCCTGGCTTTTACGTGTGGCACAGTTGTCGGTCCGAACTGTTATCACTGACAGGAGAATTAGCAAATGTGAGCAACTCGTACCTAAACCAGTTGGTTTCAGACAAGAGGTGATAGTTGCACTTGGTAGACTATGTACCTAATTGAAAGATAACTGAACCTTAACCTTAGCTGCCTTGCTGCTATACCCAAGCATGGGAAAGGCTTTAGGATTCAACTGTCAACCCTGCTGTCACATATGCTATTCTAAGTTTATCTATGTATTTCATAATTTAGTAAGGACACCTATACAAGTATGAAATCTGGGTTTTTAACAGTACCTCACTCCAGTTCAACCCAGGGACTTTCCCTTTGGAAAACCCAGTGGCCATCTTGGAGCTTTGACGTCACAACTCTTGTTGAAATCTGATTGGTTGCTTTGAATAAAGAGACGCGTCCGAAGGCGGGCAGAAAGCTTGGTCTAATCAGTCGGGCTTTGATTCTCTTTGATTACAGTCATGTATTTTTTGTAGGTCTAATATTTTGAGAGAAAGTATGTCTTTGTTGATTCAGAAGTTTTATTAATATTTATTTCTACATAGCTGTACTTATGTTGGATTTAAATAAAGGTTCCTGTATTTTGTTATCAAAGCATTACTCAGTCGAATTCTAGATCATCATCGTCAATATTATTCAAATAATACTATCCCCGGCATCACAGTATCGTGACATAAATTGGCTCCTACTCGTGACACCTGCCAAACCCTTGGTCTCCAAAGGCCTTAGTAAGAAACCTCCAGCTGTCTCAATCAGAAGCCACCTGTTGCCAGGGGCTCTCTGTGATGTCATTTAAAGCAAGTTGGCACCTACATTGATTTTTAAAAAATTGCCTTTGGCATATGGTTATTCCTCATAAAGAATAAGTTAACAAGCCCTTCATAGCTGTGTAACTTGAAGAAGTCTCTGTATACTGTCTATTCTGACATTTGCTAGAACATCACTATTTTAGTGCAGTCTTGCCATCAATATGGTCATGATGGGCCACAGACATCTTTGGTGAAAGTGTTCAAGTCCTAGTTGCTTTCTGTATAATACTCATGACTGAGATCCATGTAGAAGGGTTGAGAGAAATACAGCTTGGTAAACACTGATTTTTGTCAAATACAAGATGAGTTTGAGCAGCCTGATTTCAGTTCAAGTTTGATTATAATTCATTTAACATTTATGTTGGGGTTTATATTTTACACTTACTTCATTCGTTAACTTTGCTTTTTTCATTCTTTTCTTAATATTTGAAATCAAACTTTTCAGTTCAACAAAATCTAAGAAGGCCAGAAGGAAAGGTGCAAAGCTTGCAGAGTCATCAGTAAGTGACATCTTTTATTGTTTTATACATAAAACATTCATGACAACTTTAGTGAGAAGAAAGAATTTTTGTTTTTTTAGGTTCTTGTGGATTTTGTCATTTTTTTTAAACATTATTTTAAATTGTTCTTTTTAATCTACTGTTTATTTTGTACCCTTGAAAAACTAAGAGAATATCTTATTACATCATAAATATTTTTTTTTCTCCTGACAAACATGATAAATTCATTGGAGTACAGCTAACCTGTAATTCAAACTCTTCCCCCAACAACTATTGAACTATCAAGAGTCAACTGTACTGTTAAAGTCCTGCACAATTTTTGACACACCCTTTGCCATAATCTGAAGGCTCACACTTTTGGATTAAATGAAATTTAGCTTAGAATGTTTTTGAGACAGGTGATATAAAACAACCTGCTGATGTAGTCAACAGCTGTAGTGTGATCATCACATTGTCACCAAATCCCATGCATAATTTATCTCCTGAATGGTGGGTCTTGTGAGTGGAGATATAGCTAAGCTTTTGGGGTGTTCGTGTGTCATTTAAACCCTACATTGAACTTGTTTTGGTTAAGCGGTTCACACTGGTGCTAATGCTCTCCAGAATGATGTGATAATGTGAATTTAGGATAACATTAGAAAAAAAAAGCTGACAGTAAGACATCTGGTTAAATCTGTTTTTATGTGGCTTTTAGTTTGCTTTATCACTTTTGGGTTTAATATGTATGACATAGGAGCAACTCTAGTAGTTGTTTTAATTGAAAAATTATAGTATGAAAAGTAGCCCTACTATACATTGTGATCTATAGGAGTTATAATGTAAAGGTCAAATAGGATGTTATCATTTAGACCATTGCTAGTAATTGAATCTCTTCAGCTTTTTTAGCGGGCACAACATGGCCTAAATTGTGCTGATGTGCCAAAAACTCAAAACTCAAACTCATCTTTTTAGTGGCATTCTTCTATTTTTTAATCTTTTATTATTATTATTAATTTTTTTTTTTTGCTTTTGAGCTGAATTATTAAAAGTTTTTTACATCTGATCAATCTTTCCACAGAAGGCAGTTACGGAGGAGAATGTCAAGGTCAATGGAGTCTCACATTCTAGTGATGACAAACAGGAAGCTGTAGTTTCCAATGACTCAAGGGTAGTTGAGAATGGGGTTGAGAATGGGTCGACTGAAGTCAATGATAACACAGTTCCCCTGGTATCAGAGTCCAAGACAATGAATGAAACAAACCCAGCTCAGCCTCAGAAGGATGACAGCAGTGCTAGAAATAAAACCAAGCCACAAAAGGTAAGAATGAAGACCAGGCTCATAATTTTCACAATTCATCGTGATATAGACACCTAGTTGAAAGTTGTTTTTTTTTTTTACAGCCTTAAATTATATATAAAAAAGTGTTCATAAAACTTTGTGTTGCAAAAAAAAAATTACTTTTTAGACTTAGATTTAAATCCTCCTCCCCTCCCCGCCATCTGCGCATGGGCGACAAGCTGTCTCCATTAAGATCTGTCACTGGTAATGTCTTAAGCTTCTTCACACCTACTGTCCACTGTACTAAGGTCCTCCATAAAAGTGTGGCACTAGGTTATACGAGAAGATCCCTGTTTGTGCTTTCCTTGTATTCACCTCCATGGCATCACAACTCTTGACTCTTAACAATTGTTAGTAGATTTTGTTTTAATGTTATCTTGTCACTCTCTGCGCTGGAAGTAGGGAACTATTTAGATCATAGGTAAGTCTTCTTAGCGATGTGAAATACTGCACTCCTCCTTAATTGTAAGTCTAAAAAAAGCTTGATTATTTTTAGGTCTGGGTGAAACTGGGTGACTTCTAATTTGATAATTTTTATCAAAGGACATCACAGTTGTTTTTTGTTGTTGTTGTTGTCTTGTTATAATTATAATTATGCTGTGAGTTTTTAGTAAGTTTTTATTTAATTTCTAAAATTTAGTAAACAAAAATTACTGCTTTCTGAATTTGCAATCTATTGGGCAGATGATCTAAAGGTCATCTGCTTCTGTAGCCTACAGTCAGCAAACGGCCAGCTGCCTTTATTTTCCCCAACTAATATCAGGTATTCCTTGGGTGGACTCAGGTGTCCTAAAAATCCAGAAATTCAAAATCCCTGAGAGCCCTTGGTTCTGAGCTCAGGCGCTTAGCTTAAGCCATCATACCCTCTTATTAAATATGCACGTATATATATTGTGTATCTTATTTTATTTAACCCTGAGGAAAAATCAGGAGCTGGCGACCCTAAGGCAGTTTGCAGCACCCAGTGCTACACTCTGGCAGAACCTGCGACGCTGTTGACCCCAAACTGTATCGGCACTGCCGTTCCTTTGGATACATCAGCTGCGTGGAGAGGGGGGAACTGATGTGTGGGCGACATCGTTCCGACCACAGCTTATGCCCAGGCATTCATCTCATGGAAATGAGATGATCCATAGTCGCTTCGCGACTGACGGTGGCCATAGACATTTTATTCTAATGGCAGTGATATAAAATCTTTTTCTACAGGTCAAGGAATCTTTAAAATGTAATGTCTGTCATCGAGGCTACCAGTCTCGGAACAAACTATTTGACCACATCAAGCAGACTGGTCACGCCATGAGAGTGGAGGCAGGGGAGGAAGCTGAAGAGGTGATAGAAGAGGAGAGAGGCAAGAAAGGAAAAAAAAAATCGAGAAGGTGATGATAGCTTTTTTAAATAAACAATGAATTTAGGATTTTTTTTGTTTAAATTAAAAATCTTAACAAACCTATTCGCACTTTACCCATGTAATAACATCAGATGTTAGTTGTTTTTTACCATTCTGTCAAATTGTAATTTTAGGAATTTTGATGCACCTCAAAGTTTGTTTTTAAACTGTTCACTTATAGCTATTTAATTACATAAGGAATTGTTAAACTTTTTTATACAATTTATGATATCATTAACTTCTGTTATATTACACAAGATCAGGTTATCTTTTTTTTTTTTTTTTTTTTTTTGTTTGCCGTTGCTGAGCTAGATCAGAAGGAAACAAATACCCAGATTTATTTATTTTAAATTAAAGCCTTAAATAACAATTTTATAATTGTAATTTCTAGCAAAGCATTTATTCATGGGTTCTTTGTTAGATAGTATTAGGATATTTAACTTTACTTATAATAACTGATTTAAAGTCAATTTTTAAACATTCATCTCTCTCTCGCTCTCTCTCTATATATATTACACTCCACATTTTAATTGAAATTTAGATCACACTTTTATGGTTCTCTTTTCTCTTTGTTACTATTTGCTGAAACAGCTTGACCAACTTTCTCTATCCATCACCACATTAGGCTTAGCAATGAACTACTTAACATATCTCTATTAGGAGCTTGCACCCATGAATAAATGTAAGAACAATGTCAAATCAGTTGTTGTATTAAATATATTTTATTACAAAGATAAACTCACATTTGGCAACCCACAAATGTACTAGTGGTAATGATAGTTATTACATGGCGATACAAAGACCAGGGGTTCTACTGTAAATAAAAGATGAGGGAAAAAACACACATTATTGTGTCTGTTTTTTGTTTTTCAACATTTTGTGATGAGTGATATGTGTTTAAAACTTTAACCTACAGTTATTGCTGTTTTATAAACACTGTAATAAAATATGGTAAGAAGTCTATCAAACAGAGATTTGGCTTCCCTGGTTTGCTCTGTCAGAGGTGTAGTAATGATTATTTAAGAAAAAAAAAAGGGGGGGGGTTAACTTTTAACTTGGCAATCTAAGTTTTATTGTGTGCATGTGTTTAATTATCTAGCTGTGTTAAAGTGTGTGCTCATGTGTTCAACTAGGCTTGCTGTGTTGCTGGCTTAAAACAAATGAGTAGCTGTACTTGCCAGAATGACCTCCTAAACATAGGCAGCATGAAAAGTATTCAATAAATATGTTAACACATTCAGACTTCTTCAACAATCAAATAAAATATTTATACACATCAAATTCATACACATGAAACAATTGGAAATTTGACTTGCACTACATTTTTTAACAATAATAACTTGACTTGGAGTTTATTTAATTAATAAACAGCATTTTTGAAACATACAGTGCTGAAACAAAGTTGATGAGATTAACATGTAACAGAGTACAATAGATATAGTTTTATAGATACAGTACAAATAAAACGTTTGATTTGATGCTCCCAATAGTTTTTTTAAATGTAGATAAAAGTGAAACTCTGAGAAAAGTTGTAAAATTTTAATAGAATTTTAGACTAAATTAAAAGTTATCATCAGAAACAGACAAGTTAGAAATATAGATTCACCTTCTAAGCTACTTTAGAATAGATCTAAATCACTAGACCAATTTGTAGATCTATTTACACACTATGACGGACTTTGATTAGATTTATTATTACAATGTTATGTCATGATGATGTAGATCTTCTAGAGTCTACAATTATCTTGATCTAGAATTATAGACCAGAAAGAGAATAAGCTATGATCTAAACTGCAGCGATCAGACCCCATGATGACCTGCTTACCATTGTAAAAATAAAACACAAACTCAAAATTTATGGCCACATTACAATATCTTCGTGGCTCGCAAAGACCTTCCTTCTGGGAACACTACTAGAAGAGGCAGACAGAGAAAGCGATGGTAGACCAAAAAAAAGAATGGACGGGCCTGCCATTGAAAGATGTTCTAAACAAGGCAAAAGACAGGGAGGAATGAAGAAAAACGGTCCAACAGACTAAGGGATAGGTAATATGAAAGGTTAAACGTTTTAAATCTAATTGGGTAGGCCTAAAGAATTTCTCGTGTACTCGGCTTCCGGCCTCGCAATAGTTTGTAGACAGATGTTATTTAATGATCATCTAGCTCAGTGATGCCCAAAACACGACCCTTGGGCCACAACCGGCCCGCATATTGGTTCTGTCAGGCCCGCCGAAATGTCGGCACAACGTAGAAAAATATCCTCTACACACACACACACACACAAAGAAATTTGACACGCATTAGTTAGATTACACCTAGAGTGGAGGACTGATGAAAATATTTACCAAAATATAAAATAAAAATGGTTTACTAATACACCCTCCCTTTTTTTTTTGTTGACGTGGCCCGCGACACGAGTGTCCGGATTTAAATGGCTCGCCAGCCGATTTAAGTTGAGCATCCCTTTATCTAACTGATGGGAGACTTCTAGACAAGATGGTGCAGGGCAATCCCATTCTTGGTGTGAGTAAAATCCTTCCCTAAGGTCAAGGCCATAACGGTCGCAAGATCGACCCCCACAGAGTCAACTAATGTATACAATCCAAATCTCATCATTGATGATTCATTAATTTATTTCCTCTCCAAGCCAGCTAGTAGGGTTAAAGCTTCTTTGAAGAAGAAAACATAGGCTAATCTGCAAAATAATCATTGCACCAATTCCGAAACATGAAAAAGAATACTAGAAGAAGTGGCAAACTTCAAAATTTGATCATACCAGTATCAGTGGTACATCGGATCTTTATTAATTAATCGTTTCAGAAATTTGGTCGAGAACAAGCTTGTTCGAACATCGAAATTATTTGCCCTTTACAATAAAAGTAATAATTATTCCTTACAGACTAGAATCTAGATACAGTATAAATATATTTAAAAAAACTAAGCAAATTGCATACTGCGTAGGATAGTTCGAAACCGTGCGCCCGCCATGGTCATAGCTAGTGATTATTTCCTTGTTTGGTTCAATAGTCATTGTATCTGTCTTCTTCGCCTCCTTCTGCTCTCTGTGGAGTTTTCTTGGACCCACGAGGAAAGATAAAAAAAATGGATATGTTAAGGCAAACAGTCAGCGCACGACATTCAAGTCATTCTTCACTGACTGATATATCCTGAGCCCATGTCCCCAACCTATTTACAACACTTATAGCAACTCTGTCTGTCTGTCTGGTAAAAAGGTTTTACTCCTCATTTCTCCCACATCCATTCTCGGATCAAACTGAAACTGTTCACAATTGTTTGTTATAGAAAACAGTACACGAATCTTTTTTTTTTTTTTTCAAGTTAGTCAATTAATTACTGGTAATTAGTTATTTTGCTTGATGCCAACAAGGGAAATCAATCCTTTGGTATTTACAGGTACGGCTAAATAAGTAGGATTTTGTCCTCTTAGATTTTTAAAAATATTTTTGTGGTAAAACTGGATTAATTAAACGGGTTGATAGTATTTAAAGGTAATTGCTATCGTCTATGTTACTATTGGTGTCCTCGGCACTAAAATCAGACTGATGCGCTCCCTGGTCATGTCCACATTTATATATGACTGTGAGTCTTGGACGTTTACTGCAGAGCTAGAGAGATTATAGCAATGGAATTTAGATGCTACAGAAGGATCCTAGGCATCACATTTAAAGACCGCATCACAAACCAAGAGATTAGAGACAAGGTTACTGCAGCGATCGGACCCCATGACAGTGGCGTAGCTAGGGAGGGGGGAGAATTTGAAAATCCCCCCCCCCGGGCCTCCACTTGAGGGGGGCCCCAAAATGAAGTGTTTTTTTACATAAAAAATTAAGTATTAGGCAAAATGTAGGGCCCCCAAAGAGGTCTGTCCCACCGGGCCCCGAAACGATGGAAAATTTCTAGCTATGCCCCTGCCCCATGATGACCTGCTAACTACAGTGAAAAAAACGCAAGCTTAAAATCTATGGCCATATAACAAGATCTTCGAGGCTCGCAAAGACCTTCCTGCAGGGAACAGTACCAGGAAAAAGAAGAAGAGACAGACAGAGAAAGCGGTGGGATGACAACATAAAAAAATGGACGGGCCTACCACTGAAAGAAGTTCTAAACAGGGCAAAGGATAGAGAGGAATGGGAAAAGACAGTCTACAGGTCTTGCTTGGTGCCCCAACGGTCCACAGACTAATGGATAGGTAACAGGCAATTAGAATACCTAAATATTCAGGCACCCTTTTTTATGATAATAAGACTGGGGAAGAATGAAAGTGTCCTAGTTTTACATGGGAAAAGTTTTTGATGCTAGAATTTTTTTGTTTTGATTTAATAAAATGTGAATCACAACACCAAGGTGAGAAGGGCCGGCTTGATGGATGAATATGCTAAGGTTAACCAAATAAAAATGTTGAAAATGGACGGGAATGAAACAAACTGTAAACATGATGACTGTAATAACATATGGCAGATGTAGATAAATGAAATTAGAATCAATGATCACTTTGAACTGTTTTGTCCGGCCATGGAGAGCTTATTTTTAGATTTTCCTTTTTAAGCAATGGCGCTGTGTACAGTGAAGAACCTCTTCCGGTTGGGTAATCCGAGGTCACGGCTATTTCATAATCTTTAACCACACTGTAAGCGCCCTTACCTCTGTATAGGACGTAATGCTGAAAGATGAAGATAGAGTCGAAAACTATCGTCACAAGACCCAGACCAAATTTGGTCACGTTACCAAATATGGAGTCCCAGTCATCTGTAATGATAAATGGAAATGCATCACATCGTAGGCCTATAAGTTAGATATCAAGATTTACAAAGTAAATTAAATATATATATATAATCTAGTTTCTTTATTTTTTAATAGTCGCAGCCCCAACAGCTCAGAGGTGGTGGTGGTTTGACTGCAGTTTTATAGAGCTATGAGGTACTGCCCCGGCCCCCCCCCAAACAATTTGTTCCCAGATGCAGATCTTTTCTAAGCCGGTTATCGCTTAGCAGCCTCACATGGCGCCCGGGGGAGACACCATAGCTAGCGAAGACAATAAGGCGAATAGGAAATCAAAAGAAAACCCCCGTTGGTGTGCAAAAGGACCGATTCCATAGCACTGGCGGGGATGAATAAAAGACAGTAACAATCAAGTCAATCAAGTGGCGAATACCCGCACGGCTGACATGGTCCAGATAAGGAATATAAAGGAGTTTTCCTGGTGTACTCAGCCTTCGGCCTCGCCTTTAATCCAAGCGACTTGGTATACTAGCAATCTGCAATAGGTAATTGACAAATTTAAATCTCTTTAACTCAATTTTTACACAGTCTAAATCTGTTCTGAAGCAAATTGAAGTCTAGACTACATAATATGCTTCGCTGTAGGACAAACGGTAGTGAAAAACCAGGTCTGAAAATGAGATCTATTTATAAGTTATATTTCAGATAGAACTGTCCATAGTCCAAAAGAAGATGAATAATAACAAATCAATTTTGTAAACTACATTTATTATCGTTGATTCATATTTTCAAACATTTTAAATGGTGCTACATAGAACTAAGTTGAGAAAACAAATATGATATACCTCCCCCTTTTCATTCACTACCTAATGCTATAAATAGAAACAACGAGCCCGGGATATGTCTAAAGCAGTACTTGCGGCAAATGAAGGGAAGGAATCCTTTGGTGACATTTGATTGAACCCCATAGCTAGACACGTCAAAACGAAATCGAATCTAAGTCGACTTTAAAAAATAAATATAATTTAAATTAAATCCAAACTGCCAGTATCAGTGGCCGCCCCCATGCAAAGCTAAGACACAATAAAAAAAAACTGTAAAAAAAATATTAATAGGCCTACATTACCAATTCGCCCCATATTACTCCTCACCCCCATAGAGGCATAAGAACGCGATGTGGGGGGACGGGTATTACCTCCATTGTAAGCCAGTAGAAACATCTGTATTATACTGAGCCATCCTCCAATGAAGTCCAGCAACACATTGCCAATACTCCACCCGAGAGTGCTCTTTCGTTTGAAGTTTAGATAAGCCTATCGAAAAAGAAAACACATTAAGTCAGAGAGAATTGGAATCTAACTGCGTTATACCATAATGGCCTTAATACCATACTGCAAAGACAAAAAGAAAAGGTATATTTACAGAATCTATGACACCATTTATCCGGTTCATGTTAGCTAGATAAATTTTAGGATGTTATGCTTAAAAGAATATTTGAGGATAATATTTTGATGCAAAGTAAAGTTGCTGTTAATTTGGCATGATGTTGGTATTCTTGGACTGAATGATATTGTATTAACAGATTAAAATGTGTACTTGAATTCCTGCGATGCTTGCTACATAAGCCTGTATGCACTGACGTCTTTGTTAACAAATTGAGGCGCATGAACCAATGAAGGAAGCAGTAATTTTAGCAAGCATAATATAATTTTAAAAAGGTCATCAAGGGGAGAGAACTCCACACTAACAACAATATATCTCAATATAAAACAGTTATTTCCCCTTTGCTATCTCTAACAAAAATAATGAATTACATTCATTAAATGTGACGGATTCATTATTTTTAACAAGTGATTCGTGCTTTGTTACCTACAGTAATTAGTTGTTTCAACTTGATCCCAGAATGGATGTGGGAAAAATAACGAGTGGACACAACCCTACATATTTAGCCATATCTGTGAATAGTGAAGGATTCATTTCTATTGTTGTTATCAAACAAAATTATTTTTATCAGTAATTAATTGACTAGCTGTTTATATCTTTTTTTTTATTGATTCATGTATATTACTCTTTGCCAATGAATAGTTTGTGAAAGTTTCAACCAGAGCTTCCTTCGAGAGTTTGTGTGGGAGAAATAAAGTGCTCAGCCTTTTACTAGACAGAGATAACACACATAGACTTTGTACAAATAAAATTAAGTTGTTTTTTTTTTCCTTTATGCACAGAGGGTTGCTGAACTGCTAGCTATGATATCCACACAATGCTATATTTACACTGAAGTGTAGTAGATACTTGAGATGGAAATAAATGACGATTAGATTTATATAGTCTGTATATGATGGCCTAACACCATACGGATAAAGGGATAATTTAAAACGATGTTATATTAAGGTTTATTGACAAAAGTCTATGGAAGAGAAGAAATATGTTGAGGAAATGGAAGAGCGATGTTTTTTTAAAAAAATTTTCTTGACATTACGTGGTAACTTTCTTAAGCGATATGTCTTTCTGCTACTGACTTGTTACATGTATTACTTCCCTTAGATAGTGTATGTTGTTACTAACCTATGGTTTATACTACTAGCTTATGGTCTGTATTACTGATCTGTGGTGTGTACTGCTGACTTGTCTGTGTACATAACTTACCTGTGCATATATGCAACTGACCTGTGGTATGTGCAACTGACTTGTTGAGTGTATTACTGACCTTCGGTGTATCGCTGACCTGTTATGTGTAGTATTGACCCGGTGTGTATTAGTGACCTGTGGGGTGTACTACTGATCTGTAGTGTGTACTATAGTGACCTGTGGTGTATACTACTGACCTGTGGTGTGTACTTTAGACATGTGACCACCAGTTTGATGTAAGAGAAGTTGTAGAGAAAGTCCAGCCAGATCATCTCTCCAGAAAGGGTCAGAATGAGCGTAATGATCACATATAAAAAGATGAAACCGGCCAGAACTTTACTCCAGACTGATATCTTCTGAGTTCCTCTCTGTCAGACAGTGA
This sequence comes from Biomphalaria straminea, assembly GCA_021533235.1. NCBI lineage: Eukaryota > Metazoa > Mollusca > Gastropoda > Planorbidae > Biomphalaria > Biomphalaria straminea. Next base: position 8,758,523 of record JADKLZ010000130.1, read on the forward strand.
AGAACAATTACATTTCAAACATTTTAATTAAATTTGCTGTTTTATAATGACAAACATTAAATCACGACGGAGTATTCTTAAACTTTTTTTAGATTTGTTTGAAGGTGCTGCCATTACAAATATTTTCCCCCCTGGTGGACGAGTAAGTGTCCCGATTCTTTTTTATATAAACTATCAATGATTTAATAAAAGCAGTTTGGGAGTAAAAGAGTAAGAAAGAAAAAAGGTAGAGAGAGAGAGAGAGGAATTGAGAAAGATAAAGAGAAGGTGAGGTAGAGAGTGGGAGAGAGAGAGGGGGAAGGGAAATAATAGAGAGAGAGAGAGAGAAGGAAGAGATGGAGACAGAATGAAGGAGATTGAGAGGAAAAGTTAGAGAGATTAGAGATAGGGGGTGAGAGAGAGAACTAGTGAACGAGAGAGTGAGAGAGAGTTTAGGCATCTGACAAGTGAGTAGAATCAAAACAAAGAGAGCACATAAATAATACAAAACAATAAAACTATAAGACAACTGGTCACCTTAAGTTGTGGCTGGACACCCAACTGACCTCGTAAAGAAAACATTGAATAATCACAACCAGTGTAATGGCGACAGCATGAATGGCAAAGAACACGTCATTGATCTGCACCGGGCTGACCCCGTCCTTGTGTTCTTTGAAATACTCAGCCTGGACAAAATAAACAAAGTGTTGTGCCAAGAGTTAAAATATATAGTTCAGACACTTGCACTACTTATAAATGGAGTTTGAAGTTTTATATACATACTAGCCGACCCGCGGAGTAGCATACGCCGCTATTTAGTGAAGGGTGAACACTTCCTAAAAGACACATTTGTCTTAAATGGTGGGGGCAAGGTAGGGTGCTATCGGGAGGGGGCTCGGTTGGACGACGTAGAGAATTATATATACAGAGAAGATTACTTGAGCCGCGCTCTCTGTATCAGCGAAATAAAAGATCTTTCCATAACCTTTTTATCGAGGGTTAGAGAGTCGGCGTGCGTGCGTGGTATCCCGCATGGTTGGGCGATGTAGAGAATTAAATAAATATATACATATGGCTTCCTTTAGTCACAAAAACGACTGTATGATAATTTCCTTGGCATTTGCTATTACTAATGGTCTGAACGGAGGGCGCGGTGGCTGAGCGGTAAAGCGCTTGGATTCCGTGCTGGAGGTCCCGGGTTCGAATCCTGGTGAAGACTGGGATTTTTATTTCGGGATTTTCGGGCGCCCTTGAGTCTACCCAGCTCTAATGGGTATCTGACAATAGTTGGGGAAAAGTAAAGGCGGTTGGTTGTTGTGCTGGCCACATGACACCCTCGTTAACAGTGGGCCACAGAATCAGATGACCTTTACATCATCTGCCCTATAGACCATAAGGTCTGAAAGGGGAACTTTAATGGTCTGAACGATGTCGTCCACATTGCAGTTTTCCGCCTTTCTATGCAGCTGATGTATCCAAAGACACGGCAAGAGCCAATATAGTTTCGCCGGAACAATACCCGAGCCAGGCATAAAGGCCAGGAGTTGGACTGGTTGTCAGACGATATTTGTGACGCAAGCATACTATGGGTAGTGGAATGCTTATTTCCATGACCACTTCCGGCAACGACAACCTTACGGAAACTTTGAAGGCATAGGACGAACAAGCGGGACATTTATGTGGCAGTAGTAGTGTACGATACTCCTTAAGAGAGAAGAACATTGTGTACAAAGCTATATAGATTAACCCTAAGCTCTTCTTTTCTTTTGTTTATACCTAAAGCGTGTGAATTTTAAAATATAAGAACCTCTGATTTGAAAGGTTCCTTTTGGGGGACTTCATCAAATCGAGCTGTTAGCATTGTACAAGAGTGTCCTTATGTCCGTTTCGGAGAACCGTGTTGGAGTCCTCCTCGTAGGTTACCTTTTCTTAACCTTCTACTATAGATAACCACGTTATAACACTGTTATATTTCATGATTATCCACTATTTATAAAGCGAAATAGTTCATGTAAAGAGGATACGTAATTAAAAAGAGTTATAGGTAGCATATTTTATACAGTATTATTATAGCTTTTATATAGCGCTACTTTCATGCTTATAGCATGCTCAGAGCGCTTTGGTCCAGTCTCATTTGTGGACCAGTGGGGGGAGGGGGTATCAGAAAAAACAAGACAAGTTCAAGAGGACCTAGCCTCTCGACCACCCTTCCCACATGAGATTATGATTGTATTATACACATATAAATGACTTTATCACCACACGCCTGAATGTCAGTGTTGGTTAAACAGGGCGGAGAGAGTTAAGACGCCCAGTGACGGACGACTGAGGCTGGATTGCTGAGAGTTATCTGTACTTGAGCACATACCTTGACTGATGGGATCCAGTAGAGACCGACATTGAAGCAGCAGTAGGCAATGAAACCAATCATGTTGAAAAGCACAAAGTCGAAGCTCAAGCCAACAACGCTGAAAAAAACATGACATGAGAATATTGAGTTGTCCCACTGTGGGGTAAGCCATTCTGGCTGCAAAAAAAAACCCACAAAAAAACTTAAGGTTAGGGGTTTATGTTTTTCTTTCTCTGGGAAAATTGCTTTAGAAAACATGACAACAACTAGAGAAATTATTTTTAAAAGTTTTAAGATGTGTAATTAGATGGCAAAAAACATATTGACTACCTGTCAATGAGACCTCAGTTCCAATCCCAAGTGAAGCTGAAATGTGTTTACTGAACGCTGGAAGGAAACCTCCCATAAATCTTTTACTCACTAGTCCACAAAACGATAGTGCACTAAGCATGTTATGACATAATTGCGGAACACAAAAGCTATTTAAAAGACAAAAGCCATGTGATGCCCCCATTACATTTACGCCAACGTAGGCATGTCAACTTGACATATGACTGCAAAGCGACATCCTGTACAATAAGAAAAGGCGAAAGCTGTCGGCTGAGGTAATTGAATTTATGCTAATTTTAGGCGTTTATTTGAAGCCGATGCAAATCAAAGTGACACTGTCAAGCGGGTGAGCATTATTAAGCTGATATGGAAAAGGCAATAGGATTTTTAAAAAAAAACATTTCGTACAGTGCATGGGGGAATAATATTTTTAAAGAGAATTTTTATATATTTTTTTATTTATGTTTACCAAGCATTGGTCTCTGTACTATTAAATATGGTTTATACACAATAAAAATTGGACTATACAATGAAGATTGGTATATGTACAGTAAATACTATCTCTGTACAATGAACATTGGTCTTTGCACTATGTACAATGAAAATTGTTTTCTGTACTATATGCAATGAAATTTAGTATATTTATAACAAACATTTGACTTTGTGCAATGGAAATAGGTCTTTGTAGAATAAACATTGAACTATGTACAATAAAAAATGATCCGTATATTGAACATTAGTTTCTGTATAATGAAAATTGGTCTCTATACTATGAGCAATGAACATTAGTCTCTGTTCGATGAAAACTACTAACTGTATGGTGAAAATTGGTCTAGCTAAGTCTAGCCAGCTCAAATGAGTACCTGACGTTAGTTGGGAAATGTAAGGGCGGTTGGTCGTTGTTGCTAGCCACATGACACCCTCCTTAACCATAGCATACAGAAAAAGATGACCTTTGCATCATTTGCCCCAAGGTCTGAAAGGGGAACTGTACTTTTTGCTTACATTAACCTTATATAAACCATATATAAACCATATATAAACTATATTTAAACCTTATGTAAACCTTACATAGAGCTTATTTAAAGTACAAACCTCTTCCGTTTCCAGTTGCTGTAAACTTGAGGGTAGAAGGACAATGTCCAGGCTGCAAAATAGATCCATCCGATGACAGAGGCGATGTCGTCAATCACAGCACTATGCATGACTTTGTCGTGACTGGAATTGGACAAATGCTGACTTTGATTGTCTAGGTCATAGTCTAAGTCATGTTCAAATGTAACTACATCCATTTTCTTTTTTCTTTCCCCTTCGTTTCTAGCCTAGTTGTATGAAACACTATGAAAGGGACTATACTGCACAAGAAAGCTCTTTGCTAATGTAATTTAAGATTCATCGCAGCTTTGTAATGCGTAGGAAAACAATATTATTGCAACACCAGTTTGCATTTGCTTTTATTCTCAAAGGAATTCATTAGATCATAGAACAATACTCCTTAAAAGTCAAGAAGCATGTCTCGACCTTTATGCGAACGTAGTCTCTGAATCTTTTTGAAAATAAGAAACACTTGGGTATCTCAACCATTTGTGATTATACTTTATAAACTTTGTTTCAAATATAATTAAAGACCTACAATTTATAGAGCACTACATCTGACATCACTACTTAATATTAGAGACACACAATCGCCATTAAATTTGTGTGTCGTTTCTTCTCTCGCCAGTTCTTCTCTTAGCTATTAGTTCACTTTATAAAAGATGTGATCCTAAAAACTTAACCATGAAAGGAAACAAATTATATCCAAAGCTTGAACTTAAAAAGAGTACAAGTTCTCGCATGTGTTTTAATAGAACACAACGCTGTAATAATTCCTTCTATATCCTTCAAATAGAAACACATCAACACACTCCAGTAATGAACGTATTAACTTTTGAAGTTGAGACATATTTGCATTGGTACAACATAGATGACATAGAGTCAAGAAGCAAATCATACTAAGGTCAACATATTGACATTTGACCAATGTTATCTTTTATTGCACAAAGGTGTCTACACTTAATACGGATACGTTAACAAGTTAGCATTGGACTGAGCAAATATGACGTCATTTTGCCTGATTATTCATAAATCATAAATTGATAGAGATAAACACAAATATAATAAAAGTGGTTCTCAAAACGTTTGACGAAACTTTACTTACAAAGTAAATCAAATGGAATACACCAAGTCAGTGGCGTCGCTAGCGGTGGGAGGTGTGCGGACGGAAGCGGGCTTCACCAATATGGGGGGGGGGTGATCAAATGTCTGAAACAATAAATGAAAAAAAAAAGGTTTGGGGCACAGATGTTAAACAATAAATTAAAGCACGTTAGTATCTCAATGAAAGCACGTTAGTACCTCAATGAAAGCATGTTAGTAACTCAATGAAAGCACGTTAGTAACTCAATGAAAGCACGTTAGTACCTCAATGAGAGCACGTTAGTACCTAGTTCAAGACTTTGTGACATTGATAGACTTAATAGCAAAAACAGATGTATGATATAATTAAGTTCAGAGAGTGTTGGCACTATCTTCGATAAAGTCCAGTAGGGAATCGGTGCTAAAGGCGTTATTATCCTGTTGATTGTTGGAGAGGCTTTTATTCAACGTACAGGTCTGGACCGGAAGCTCTTTACCCTAAGTGCTGTCGTTCAGAATACCACTGGACTCCAACCAGAGGAGCTCTCAATGTTTAATTCATAGTTGAAAGGAAGGGATTCTTATGAGTCCCTCTCAATTGTGGACCCTGAATGCCGATTCGCTCAATGTCCCAATTGCCCTTAACAATACGAAGTCCGTGCGTATTAAAATGATCAGTTACAAATTGAATTTAAGTGTAGACACCTTTGTGCAATAAACGATAACATTGGCCAATGACAAAAAACAATTATGTACTTGTGCATTTAATGCATTGATTATATAGCCCATAGATCTTGTATGCGGTGGTTGGCTAATAGAACTTATAGGTAAAACTACTTTACACTAGTGCTTCTTACAAGAGTGCTTCAATGGACCTCATTCACCAAACGTAAACAAACAAAATTTTCTCTATATGTTTTATACAAATCACGCAATACGTAAGGCTGTCACGTGATACGTATTTTTCATTATTTTATCAATATTATGACGTGGCTAAATTATTTATTTACAATTGGTGAATGAGTTCCATTAAATGCTATTGAATTACCAACTTTTAAAGAGATGACACCCACCAGGATCTTTAAATGTTAGAAACTCCTTTGTCCAAAGGCTTTGGCTATGAATCAGTAGCATTGCCATAGGTTTAAAGAGCTGAAAACTAATTGTCCTTGTAGACACGTCTGCACGCGTGGCCAATTTGAGGACAGTATGTTATGTAAACAATAAATGGCATTCTACTTACAATCAATGCATGGCTCTATGCATGTAGATCTAGAAAGTTAAGGTGGAAATAGACATTTCGCAGACACAATCGACACACCAGCGCCACCGGAAGATCATAAAACTTTTATATTTCAATATAATTTTTCCATCACTTTTGTGTTTCAAATTCTATTTATACTAGATGATACTAGATCTAAGTTGAACATTTTTCTAACTGAACTACAAAGATTTTTTTAGCATCTCACGGATCCAAATCTCAAAATCTAGAAGAGATATAATAATAATAATAATTTTACTTATATAGCGCTGTTAAAAACAAAATGTAGTCTCAAGGCGCTGTTATAACATTACATACACAAACACAAGAGTTAACAAGACAAACTAATCTAGAAAGTTTTAAACAGGTAGGTCTTAATGTTCTTCTTGAAAATTGAGTAGCATGTTATCTTTCTGAATCAATTGGGAGTGAGCTCCAAACCTTTGTTCCGTGAACTGTAAAAGCCTGCACATCTAAGCTTTTGAGGAAGAAACGTTGTACTACTAGGAGCGTTGAGTGAGAGGCTCTCTGAGGGACATATGGAGTGATCAGTTCGCTAAGGTAGAGGGGCTTTTCATTGTTCTATACTCACTGATGACAATGATATGAAAAATATTATTTCACCATGCGATGCGCTTGCAAGGTTTCGGTGCAACGGCTACTTTTTGTTCCCTAAAAACTAACAGTTTTACAAATTCAAATACGGCGCTAATTTACATTTTAAGACTAATTTCTACAGGAAACGGATAAGGATGTTACAATTTCCTTAGACACGCCTACTTTTTCAATGTAAAAACTAAGTTTCCTTTTTATTAACAATGTATTTGATGTATCTTTGAAGCATGTAAAAAATAAATTTACTTATTGAACACCTAATTATGATAGAGTAATCTATATATTATTTCTCAAAGTAAGAGGTCAAACGTGCTACAACATGCAACAAGTAAATAGGGAAGATCCCATGGCGTACGCACGCGGTGTGAATAGAAGTTGGTGCATCCCAATCCGCACTATTTTGTGAATGAAAGTGGTGTTTATATAATTATCTCTTCTTCTAAGATTATTGTCATAATATTAAAAGTATTTCCACATTATTGTGTCGTTAGAATATTGAAACTAGAACAACAACAATATACACAGATAGAGTCTACTCTCAGGTTTCACTTTAGAAAGTACTTCAATTACGCACATTCGTTCATTAGATATGATTACGAAAAGTAACTCATCTCTCTATTCCTAGATCTAGATCTAGATCTAAAACTCGAATTCAACTCTAAGAATATTATAGAAATTCTCTTCGCACATATATAGTTTTATGCTTTAGCACATGAACATACTAATTATAGTCCATTTAATCAAATTAACATTCAAATTTGTTTTTCTAAAGCATTGTTGCATGAGTGCAGCTATATTCTTAATATCGCGTAAATTAAGGTCAATTAGCTATTTTCTTTAGCTTCATTCATAGTATTTTTCATTCATGAATTCACGCATTCACTTTACTTATAACAAGCAAATGGGAAGATCCCATGGCGAAGCATGATGTGCATGAGAAATAATATATCCAAAACCCGCACTATTTTCATTCACAAAATTAATTTTTTTTTTTTTTTTACTTTAAAACGATTTTAATAATGTCCGGAAATTTCCAGGACTTTTTCGACGGCGGCATAGCATTTAATAACATTTCAGGAGATTTCCAAGGGGCTCCTGGTAAATCAAAAGGCCGCGGGAAATCTGTTATGTTTTATAAAATGGTTCAATTTCATAATTTATACACCTAAAAATTAGCACGGGTCCAAAGAAAGTTCGGGACCCATTGTGGTCGCATATGTTGTAGTATTTTTTATTCATGAATTCACTTATAACAAGTAAATGGGAAGATCCCATGGCGCAGCATGGTGTGAATTGAAATGGTGTGTCCAAATCCGCACTATTTTTATTCATAAAATAGCATAGACATAAATAAATATACACTGGAAAAAGGAATTAACTTCATGTAACTTGATTTAATCATTTATATACCTAAAAAATTAGCACGGGTCCAATGAAAGTGCGGGACCCACTCTGGTCACATATGTTGTAGTGCCTAAGGCCTGTCCGGGAAAATAGCGGCGTATGCTATGCCGCCGGTCGACTAGTCTATATATATATTCCTCAAAGTAAGAGGTCAAACGAGCAACAAGTAATTGGAAAGATCCCATGGCGCACGCACGCGGTGTGAATAGAAGTTGGTGCATCCCAATCCGCACTATTTTCATTCACAAAATAGCATAGACATAAATAAATATAGACTGGAAAAAGGAAGTCACTTCATGTAACTTGAAAACATCTATATATAATATAGAATCTACTATTGAATTATGAAAAAATATGACAAATTTAAAAATTGCATGATCTTTAGTCTTAGAGATTAAACACAATTCATAGACATAAAAAAGTACACACAATTGCAATGCACAAATTTTTGTTTCATAAAACTCTCTTATGATGAATTTGTGTAGCGAATGGAAGGGAGGTTAAAAAAGTGGAAGCCGGAAGAGGTTATGTTGTGTCGTAAGACTCTTGAAACTAGAACGACAATACACAGATAGATACTACTCTTAGATTTGATTTAGAAGTACTTTAATTAATATCACAACTTACTTTACTTTTACTTTACAACAGATTTCAATAATTTCCAGGACTTTTTCGTAGGTCTATATTTAATAACATTTCAGGAGTTATCCTGGGTAAATCAAGAGGCAGCGGGAAATCTATTATATGCTATAAAATGAATGAAAGTGGTGTTTATATAGTTCTCTTCTTCTCAATTTTTGTCAGAATATTAAAAGTATTTCCAGATTATTGTGTCCTAAGACTATTGAAACTAGAACAACAATACACAGATAGAGTATACTCTCAGGTTTCACTTTAGAAGTAGCCTACTTTAATTACGTACATTCGTTCATTAGACATGATTACGAAAGGTAAATCATCTCTCTATTTATAAGTCTACATCTAAAACTCAAATTCGTCTCTATTCTTAATATCGCGTAAATTAAGGTCAATTAGCTATGGTGTGCGCAGCATGGTGTGAATGGGAAATAATAAATCGAAATCCGCACTATTTTCATTCACTAAATAGCATATCATATTTTTTTTTTACTTTAAAAAGATTTTAATAATGTCCGGAAATTTCCGGGACTTTTTTGACCGGCGGCATAGCATTTCAAGAGATTTCCAAGGGGCTCCTGGTAAATCAAGAGGCCGTGGGAAATCTGTTATATGTAATAAAATGGTTCAATTTAATAATTTATACACCTAAAATTTAGCACTGGTCCAAAGAAAGTGCGGGACCCACTGTGGTCGCATATGTTGCAGTGCCTAAGGCCTGCCCTGCAAAATAGCGGCGTATGCTATGCCGCCGGTCGACTAGTAATTATTACTTTGTGTGTGTAGGCCAACAAAAAAAAAAGTTGATTGTTATTTTAATAATTTTTTTTGGGGGGGAGGGGGTAACTCAGCGTTATAAAATTCTAGAAGGGGTAGGCATAAGTCAAAAGCTTGAGAAACACTGCTCTGTAGCTCAGAAGTTTGGATAACTTTTCCTCACCATGGAAGAACGGGGTAAAAAAAGAAAGAAAAGCGCGCTCCAGTACAAACTTTTAAGACATTACATGTTATAAAGTGTCTCTAAATGCTAACGAAACCATCCATCGCCAGCCTGTTTGTACAAGGCTTATTTTCACTCACCTTGTCTGCCTGTCTGTCTGGTAAAAAGTTTGTAAACTTTATTGCTCCCGCACCCAATGTCGGATCAAGCTGAAATTTCACACAATTATTTTTTTTTACCTGTCAACACAATAATCAGCCAAATAGTTAATAAACAGATTGGTAATTACTTATTTTATTTGATATGTTGAACAAGGGAAATATATCGTACTTGATAGAAGTGGTGATATAAGTGGAATTAGTCCCCTTGAGAAACGTTTAACCCTGAGTGAACATTTTTTTATGCATTTTTTTTTATTTGTCATGCGAAGACGATAACACTGACCCAGAATCCCAGATGCTCCGTTCTTTTCAAAACTGGTCCTGGCAAAGTGAATAGATTCATACTGTTATGACCCTGCTTTGCACGGTCATTAGGCGCGAAATTGTTCACTATGGGACAAAATTAATAGAAAAACAGAGAATCTTGAGTATGTAGCCTAAACAATAAAGCTTTAGCTCTTATTAGTTTAGCTCTATTTTTATTACTTATGATTAATTGGACTGTTTTAAACTCCTTTCGTTGAGGTTATTTGGCTAAGTTATAACGCTACATTTGCTTAACGAGGATTTTTTCTTTTGGGTAAAAAAAAAAGATGGGGGGGGGGAGAGCATGGAACAATTGTTTCCCTTTTTAAACATTAGCTGTTAATAGTAATAATATAAAAACAAGATTACAAAGAGAGTTTGTGTGATACACAAACTCAGAGGCGGCCCCGTCAGAGTCGGATCCCTGTCAGATCCGCCTATTCGCAAGATGTTTCGGATGTTTCTTCTAAGTCCCTGGCTCAATTCCTGTTGCTCCCATCCTTAAACTATCGCAATATTTCTGAAAGAACAGTAAAGGTTAAATCATATTTTTCAAAAGCCTTTAGTGTTTTATTCTAACCGTGACGGACAGACTAACCAAAAGACAAAACGCACAAAAATATGTTAGTTTCATTTTAATGGGGGCATTATACAATTTTATTTTTAAAAATCTGATTTTTTTTTTAAATTTAAGAAATTAGTTTAGAATCATGTCATTTCCGGTCTTTACGCTAGTACACGAAAGCCGCTGCTAAAAGTTCATTTTAAAAAATGTGCGTGATATCTACATGCCAAGAACATTTCATATAGTAACATTTCCTCCCTTAGATTTACGTATTTGCTTCACAATTGGTGTTTTATTATTAAAAAATCGCTTGCATAATAATTTTTATAAATTAAACGGTTTGCTTTTAGAAACCTAAAAGTAGCCGTTGCACCTAAACTTTTCAAGCCGCATTTAATGGTGAAAAAATATTTTTCGTATCTCTTCTAGTTTTGGCGCCCTGAGTGTGACAGACGGACAGAAGGACAGACGGACAGACGGACATTTTGCACAAACCTAATAGCGGCTTTTTCTCTTTACGGGGGCCGCTAAAAATTACAGAGCACTGTTAACAATAATATAAGGTAGGCTCAAGGCGATGTAATAAAATTTCAACTACATAACGTAGTCCTTATGGAAAATAAAGATTATTTTTATTTTTTTTATTAATAATAGCCTTTAATTAGCCTTTATCACTATTCTGATAAACCAGAACTCTAGCAAACTTGGACACCTTTTGGTCCACATAAGACAAGACTCATTTTCATTTACTTTTAGGTTTTGACCTATGGAGAAAGTTTATATACGTAATAGACTTCAAGCTTTTATAAGCGATAACCCCCCTAATTTTTTTTTTGTTAGTAACACTGCTAGGGCACTAAATTTTATATACCTTTTGTATAGTGTGTATAAGTGTGTGTATTATGTGTGTGTGTGGAGCTAGTTTATTTAGTTAAGGCTTCAGTTACATGGTGTGAACGCCCACTTGACTCACACTTAAAGACGACACTAAGAGAATGTACTTGTGTTATATCGTGCTCTAATTTTTAAAAGACTTTTAACATTTAAAAGACTTTTAGCATTCGTAGTGTTAGGTTAAAAATGACAGCCTTTGATTGTCAACGCTATCGCGTCTCTATCAGGTTTATTTTTAGCTTTTGTTTGTAAACAAACGTGATATTACAATTTAAATGCTAAATCATTATGAAGGAACAAGGCACAGAAGATAACAGCAGTGGGTCGTAGACTTTGGTATTGTAATATATAGAGCTATGCAACTTTATGTGACCTATTTTGTATTTATATATATTTAAAATGCTACATTTCATTTTGGCAACATCACCTACATCCACAAAGCCGTCAATCGGGATACAATAACCTTTCAATCTTGTCTACATTTACTTTACCAATAAAGAGTAGGCTACTTGCAGCCTTTACCTTTAAAGGCATTTAGATAACACCAACAAAATACCTTAAATCATTTTCAAAACAACATTACAAAGAAAAACAAAAACGAAAGATTCATTTTGTTAATATAAAATTAAACGCTGTTAAAGACAGAAAATAAATCAATTGCTGATGTAAAGTTTGCTTAAAGATTATGTCTACATTAAATTAAGGCTAAGCAGGTTTTCACATTTCTGGCGGAAAAGGTGCAGATACCATTTTACAAGATTAAACTCAGCTTCTTTTTCATAATTGTCCTAAGATAAAGGCACATTCCTCGTTCCATATGCTAGGAAATATTTATACAAATGCTCCCTCTTTACTAGTGCTATATGGAATGGGTTGCTCGAGATAACCAGGAAAACCAGTGACTTGGCAGAATTTAAGTCATTGGTTAATATGCATGACTAAATGCATGACGCGAAGGACGTAATCATCTTCTTTTTTGAAATAACGTCTGCTACAATTTATACATAAAACACTGAACCATAATCTTCAAATGCAAAAATACCCCCCACACAGACACAAACTCGAAAAAGGCGCACTCATACACACAAAAGATACATTCCTTATTCCTGAAGATAGGATAAAATTTGTACGAATTCTCCTTCCTTGGTGCTATTATAGCATGTAATGGTTAGCCTAAGTCAACCAGGAAAACCAATGACTTGGAAGAGTTAAAGTCATCGATTTACATGCATGACTAGATTTACGCAGAGACAAGCGTAGAGCGTAATAATCTTTTTTTGAAGTAACCTGTTTTTTGTAACATGAAAAAAAAAAAACAATGTAGTTCTACTTTCAAATGCTCGAGAATCCTTGACGTTTAATCTTTGACATAGTCGTACTGTGTGATCAAATCAAAGTCTCTTGTGGTGTTGTTTGTGATAGGAGTTAATGCACTTGTAATGAGATTGTCTTCATTGTGATCGATTACCTCACAGTAATAATCAAAGTAGACCTTTTCATCACAGAGTTCAATAATGGCAGCTATATTATTTAGCTGGTTATTACGACATGACCCATGATAATTTTTATGTACTTCTTTTTATATAGATTTTGTAAGTCAAAAGTAAAAAGCCATTGATTTTTTAGGCCCAAAGAAAAAACCATTGAAGAAGGCAGGCGCAAAAGACGAAAATTAAAAAAAAAAAAAATTAAATAGACCCTCTGTCGGCAATGGCTTTATCTGCATTAGATGTGACAAAATATTCAGGTCACAACCGGGTATGCAAAAATAGTCACGTAAAACACTGAATGAATCCTTAATCTTTCTGACAATATTATTAGATATACACCCTACATCAACTGGTCAGTAGGAACAGGACAAGGATTTGAGAGAGAAAAAGATGGTCCGTGTTCGGCATTAGGGCTGTACTTGTATGGAGGCAAGGCGACCTTAAAACTCACTGCCCGCTTCGTCATCCGTGCTCTAAGGGAAGTAATCCTCAGCATGGTTCGTTACCAATAGGGTTTCTGATTTAGAGGAGAGGCAAGGGAGACAATGCTATAATTAAGAGGATTATTTTGTCTCATTACGGGTTTCTGTTAGTGATCTTTCCTTTCATTATTTTTAAAACCACGTGACTCGGAAAAAAAAAAAACTATGCGTGAGACACAATTATTTGCAACCACGAAGTTGAATAAATGCATGAATATGTTACTTTTAGTGCAGGCCAGTTTGTGACCTGTGACCTTCATCATTGCATTTCTTGTTGTTGTTGTTCATAAGTAATAACATGACCCATTGGAAGATAATTTTTTTTAGTTGGTCAGAGATGGTCTACCAACATTATCGATGATGTTATGATAATCAACTCATTTAATGTCTTTCGACTGTCGGTATTTAAGAAGAGCATATGTAAGACCTATATTTTCAAAACGTTTTAGACAGTCCTTTTAGCTCCCGTGTTTCTTTTTTAAATGTTTTCATAGCGCCTTGATCCGACATTATATGTTTGATAACAGCGCTCTATAAATTAAATTATTATTAATATCAGGGCCTGATTTAGGGAGTGCTAACGGGTCTGCAGCTCCGGATTATTCCACAAGGAATGGGCCTTTGAAAATAACGAAATAATTTTTTTCCGCATTTTTTTTTACGGCTAGAAAAAAAGAAATATGGTGATTGAGTAGAATAGTCATAGCATGCTACGAAAAAATAAATATAGCTCTGAATTTACGAAAGTGCGCCCACCAAGGGCCTTACGACTAAAATCTGTATATCAAATATTAAAACAAAAATAAAAGTGAGATTAAATGTACAAGAACTCTATTTCTTTCTTCTATAATACAGCATAGAGTGAGATATAAGTATTTCCATAAGTGGGTCCTTATAAAAGCTTTCGAAAAGTCTTAGAGGCCTCCACGAAAATTTTCCCTCTGGGGCTTCACATACTTAAATCCGGCACCGATTTTTATCATACAAGAAATACGTCAAATTTTAACAGGGTAATATCTGTATAGGATGTGGTAAAATAGACATATGTAGTTCGCAAGTGGGTTTGCGTGCGTTTGAGAAATGCTGCAATAATCTTCGGACAGTCAAATAAAAACGGTTCAACTCACCAAATAACGCTAGTGACGTGTCCGAGATGACAGAGCAGTTGCAAGGCAACAACGACTGATTAACATGGTACATACATCTAGACGTACAACATATGTCACAGAGCTGTAATAGTGATTGTGCGTGTTTCCGCTGTGTGGATGAGTTAAGACTTCTCTGTTACGTCGTTGGTAAACATTAGCACTGTCTCTTAAAGTTACGTGTTAATTCCAGCGATCATTGTGTGTAGGTCTGTGTGTCAAGAAATTGATTAACGTCGCTTTTGTGTGTATGAAAGAAAAAAAACACGTTTCAATCAATACCAGCTGTGCACTGACTAGATGTGTATGAAGGCTAAAAATAACCCGATTTGAATTGTTAAGTTTTTTTAAATTTTATTTTAATTCAGTGGATCGCAATGGAGAAGCTCCATTGTTCATTTTTGTCGTGTAGATCGAGGGCCGGATTTAAGTATTTGGAGGCCAGATTTGGTAGTGCCAGATGGAATATTAGTTCGTTTTTCATATAATAACAATACTAATAATAAAAAATACACGAGAAAAGATTGACATTACTTCTTCCTTTTCATTGCTAGAAGCAGGTTATCTCTACTCTAAAACAGAAGGTTTTCTCACAGCAATACGGGACCCATTTATTGGACTAAGAAATATGAAGAATACTCAAAACTCGATGTTGACAAAATCCGAAAGTGAGGAAACGCGGTTAAGTCAGTTGAAAACATAATGGTAGTATATTAAAATCAGACTCTGCCTATCTGGGTCGCCACGACCTAGCTTTGACACTAAACTGATTAAGAAAGATAGGCTACGCCTCCTACTACTAATACGATTCCCTATTATAATCCTATTGGAATAGACCTATTTTTCCTAATAAAATTGTTGATTTAAGTAGCTCAGATTTAAGGTTTATCATTACATTCAAAATAATAATCCGCAATCATGATTGACATCACCGTACAACTAGCTAACATTATAAGGAAGACTGAAATTGAAAGGAAAAAAAACAACAAGGTTACAGTTAGTGTGGAAACACAATTTCAAAAGCGGCCCCAAAAGTGGTCCATCCAGGCAGGTAAAAAGGCAGGTTTCAATATTTTTATCAGAAGAACATCAGGATGAAATTCTATCAATGAAAAATGACAGAGAAGAATGAAGAAAAAAGGTTGACGGATCTTGTGTGGTGCCCCAGCGGTCCACAGCACCAAAAGGATAGGACGAAAATCTAATCTTAGAAATTAAGCGACTATGGAAACTTAAGTAAAAATACACGTTATATAACTCGTATAATCAACCGAAGGGACAAGTCCATTGACCTCGCAGATACACTCGAAACTCTAAGCATTGGCATGAGAACCTCATCCCCTTTCAAAGGTCAGTACTGTTGCAGACATCGTCAGATAATTTCTCAAAGTGGAAACTGTTAAGCGGACTTGTTATGTAGTGTGTGTTTCTATGGTGTCGGTGGAATGAGTTTATCGCCTGGTGGTGAATGAATAAATTCCTATTAGAATAATTTTCAAGGAAAAATTAGACATTCGAGCGCGTTAAAAGTGTCAAATATCATTATTGCGTTAAACCATCGTTCTTGTTGACGTCTTATGCTTAACAAAATAGGCCAACTACAAGAGGTGTCGCTTAACATGAAAATAATAATATGAAAATAACGCCTAAAAAAGATATACTTACGTTACTTGTGCTTCGACTGTCAATAACTATTCAGTATAGGTCATTGCCACTACGTTACTTCATTCTACTTAATTTGACCTGTCTTTTTAATTAATAGGATTAATAATGAGCTTTTGCTGTCAGGAGAACGTGTTTCTGCAGCTAAAAGTGCGAGAAAACGCTTGGCGTCAGGGCTTCGTCAAAACCTCGACAAGTTAACTTACAGCGCCCCCTTCCCCACCACGAAGAGAACGGCAACCAAAGTAACTGTTTTTGTTTTTTTTTGCCGATGCTTATGAAACACTGCTCTAATCTAATTCTAATTTGTAGACCACTTCTTGTTTTTCTCTGATATAAATATATTTTAAAAAATATCTATATATAATAAGGCAAGCTTACGAAAAAAAAGCTGCCCCCCAAAACAATTCTGCCCCGAGCCTCCGCATGCTCAAATGCGACCCTGGAAGTCAAATGTCTTTCTCTTATTCGATACCAAACCAAATAATTAATAACCAATAGTTAATAAACTGTTGTTTGTTTTATTAGTTAGCCAATTCATTATTGGTAATATTATTTTCTTTTATTTCGAATCAGGAAATAACTTCTTTATTGAGAAATATAGTGCGGAGTTCTATCCCTTAAAAAAGCTTTTTTTTTTTTAATTTATCTCGTTTAAATCCTGCAAACAAAAAACTTTTGGCCTGCCTTTGTTCCTCACTTGGAGTTACCAGAAAGGAACGCCCCCTCCCCCAAGCCACTTTGTCCTTCTGGCTCGTCAGTTGACGCTGATAAAAATATCGACACCCTTCTTTCTAAAAACACATTAGTCCCTCGACACTTTTTTTGCTCCTCAATTTTCAAGCCCTTATAAAATACCTTTGGTTTCTATTCTTCCATAGAACAGACATTACCCTTTACGCTTCTAAGTCCAAACATACATCCGTTCACATGCGGTTTTGTTTATTTCAATCAAGGGCGATGAAGTCTTTATTAAACGATACGTTGAGAGATGGCTCCTTTTTAGTTTCACGACACAGAAATAAAGCCTAGCAATAATGAACATATTTTGTATACAAATTGTTGCAAAAACTTTATCAACTCCCTCTGGTCAAAAGTTTGTACAAGTTATTTCTCCCACACCCATTCTCAAGATCAATACAAAAAAAAATATGAAAGAATTTCTTTTTTTCACTTAAACAGATTCTAAAGGACAACTAAAGTCAGGTACCCATTAGAGCTGGGTGGACTCAGGTGCACCCCTACAAATCCAAAATTCAAAAACCAAATCTTCACCGAGTTTCAAACCCAGGACCCCTAGGTTCGGAAGCCAAACACTTAACCACACAGCCACTGCAGCCCCAGTATCTATTTATACATACAAAAAAATTATGTAAACGTATTGCACTAATGACTGCAATGTAGAGGGGAATGTTAAGGTGGAATGTTCATAACACTAAGTACTCAATTTCCAATTAATTTTTCTCAATTATTTTTGTGTGGATATTCCTTCAGAATTGAGATATTACACCCCAGCCCAAACCTTCTTTAGGTCAGTGGGGAATAGCAAGAACAGGGTCCAAACCCTGGACCAACAAGAGGACAGCCCAGAGTTGTTAAAAGCTTAGTCTAATTTGAGTAGACGAGCAAAACAAAACAAAAAGCAGCTGGAGAAAGCCAACTTTTTAAAAACCTTTTGCTATTGTTTGCTTATAGCAATGTTTCCCAAAGTGTGTTCCTCGAGGCCTAAATAGGTGTTCCATGAACTACTGGAATAATTAACTTTTAGGCCACCATGTGAGTTAATCTCGCTATTATAAAGAATAACCAAAGTGTTCCCTAAATACTCAGATTGTGCAAAGTGTTCCATAATAGAAAAAGTTTGGGTAACACTGGTTAATAGAATTTATTATTTTTTATGATATAATTTATTGAAACTTAAAATCATAGAGAGCTAATACCCATTTCATACACATATTATTAAATGTATCCTTCATTTGTAAAAAAAAAAACATAATCGAGCAAGCGATATACTGTTCATCACAACATTGATTTACAATTAATCTTCATTTTGGGGGTTCTTTAAGCAGTGGCAAATACTAATTACCTAGCCCAAACCTCCTGTAGGCAAATACTAATTACCTAGCCCAAACCTCCTGTAGGCAAATACTAATTACCTAGCCCAAACCTCCTGTAAGACAAATGCTAAATACCTAGCCCAAACCTCCTGTAAGACAAATGCTAATTACCTAGCCCAAACCTCCTGTAAGACAAATGCTAATTACCTAGCCCAAACCTCCTGTAAGACAAATGCTAATTACCTAGCCCAAACCTCCTTCACAATTACAGGTTGACAGTGGGCAGGGTTTGAATGCAGAACTATTGTAATGTCAGTCCAAAATGCTTACCACATAACCCAGCAGCCATTTATGATATCACAAATTCCTAATATATTAATATTTTAGTTATGTAACAATACATGTTTTTATTTTTACAAATTAGCATAAAAATGTACACATTTTCAGCTTAAAAAATATATATTACATAGAAGCTTTCAATTATGCTTGTTCACAGTAAGACATTTGTGAAAGACAATGAAGTTTGTGTGGAGGTGAGCTAATACTTTGTTCTAACATACACTTGCACATATGAAATGTTCACAGATGTTTTGTTTCAATGTCTGCCAATGTGTAACAATCATTTCACACGTATTTACATTTCATATGTTCTAAATAGAATGCCATGATAACTATGCACAATAAGGAACTCTGAATGACACTTATAAATAGTTCTTATAATTATACTCACTGACATTCAACTCATAAATTTCACACTACACAAGATTAAAAAAAAAACAACCTAAAAAGTCAGACAAACATTGCATAATTATACTCACTGACATTCAACTCATAAATTTCACACTACACAAGATTAAAAAAAAAACAACCTAAAAAGTCAGACAAACATTGCATATTTCACAAGTGTATATAAATGTTGATATTGTTAGCATGTTAAAATAATTTATTATAAAACATTACATATCTCAATAAAAAATGAAGATAATAACAAAAAAAAATGCAGACAAAATTATATACATTTTGTGTAATTACAATAAGAAAGAAAAAACAACTACTAACATAAAATTGCTAATAAATAGCATTTTGATGCCATTTTGTTTTGATCTATATAACAAAAAATTAAGCTTATTGAGTTTTTTTTTAATAAATTAAAATTACCTAGACTATTCTAACTTTCATACACACACCTCTATATCTACAATACTCTATTACTGCTCTATTTTTATTTTAACTTACAGGGCCATATTAAATGGTGGTCGAGAGGTGCGGCTTGAGCTTGGCTTGGCTTGCTTGGCTACCTAGAAGGGGGCTCGAGGTTCGACACCCGACTCGGGCAGAGTTGTGTTTACTGAGCGCCCAAAGGCAGCACGGGAAACCAACTCCTAGATACCCCCTCCCCCTCACCGGTCCACAAATGAGATTGGACCAAAGCGCTCTGAGCATGCTATAAGCATGAAAGTAGCGCTATATAAAAGCTATAATTATAATTATTATTTTTAGTTATATTAAACATCAAGTTCTTTATAAAGTTTAGATATAAAAGCCATTTGTGTATTGCTAATACTGATACACACAGTTTGTAGATAATCCAATAATCTGGACTTTTAGTTGCCTTTCCTTGTAGAAAAGGTTACAAGGTTAAAAGCAGTTTATTTCTCCAAGGAAGATAAGTCTCTGAGATTTTGAAGTTATTTATATCATCAACAAAGACTTAAAGTACAACTCACACTTCAAAGATGTAAAATATATACATGGTATAAACAAAGAACACATTCAAACAACATTTAGTAGATATACTGTGATTGTTGTTCAATTTCTTGATTTACACTTTTCTGACCTCTACGAGTGGAATCATAGGAGGTGTATGGTGCTGGAGTTTCTATTGTTTCCCCTAACAGCTCATATGAGCCCCTGCCTTTATACAGGCAGTAATGTTGGACCATGAACAAGATATCAAACAGAATGGAGAAAAGTCCCAGACCAAATTTAGTTGGATCACCAAATATGGAGCCCCAGTCATCTGGTGGAGAGAGAAATAAAATTGCTGACCATCAGTCAAATTTCCAAAAAGCTTGTTAAAAAAAATGTAACAATAATAAAACAAATAACGATTCTCTTAATGATAGTTTATATAAAAATAACCATTTCTCAATTATATGATACAAGCAGTTTGAACTAAAGCATAAGACTAATCACATTAGTTATATACACATATTAAAAGGTTTTAGGCTATTCACTACTTTAAATAGCATTTAAAAATACTTTATACATATTTTATATATTATATATGAAAATTTACATACATACATAGAAGTTTTTAATTACTTATTAAGTGTGATTAAAACAGCTTATTAATTTAACATCTTCATTGTTAGATTCTTCTTTTTCAACAATCCAGCGTTTTGCAGCTGAATTGTATTCATTTCTTTTTTTATATAATTAATATAAAGTGTTGTTTTTTACCAACCACTGTAATTCCTTTTCAAAAATGTAACTTTGTCCACTGTTAAACTTTAAAAAAAATTGCTTTTTCCTATTCCAGATTTAATTCATCAAACATATAGATAAAAATTAAAAGAAAAGAAAAAAAATTATGTGATTTAAAATATGGCAAGTAGTGAATATTTAAAAAAAAAATTGCACAAATAGTAAGATATTGCACTAAACAAGAGTATGATAATAACGATTATACTAGATAAAAATTAGAGTTTAAAGCTTAATGCTGCTGAGTTCACTAGTGCTGACTTGTATCCTATAATCTTCTATTCTCTCATAGTAGCCTCGAGTTTTGTACAGGCAATAGTGTTGAGCAATAAATAAGATATCAAACAAGATTGAGAAAACTCCCAGGCCAAATTTGGTCGGGTCACCAAATATTGAGCCCCAATCATCTAATTAGACAAACAAAAAAAAAAAAAGTAGAAACAAGCAAATCTTTATCAAAGTTACATTATAAATAGAAAAGACAATCTCACAAAAGCTCCAGCTTAGAGAACATCTCAATCATTAATGCATATTAATGAAGTTGGGTCATCATATTTAGTTATCACTTTTGGAACAAAAATGCCTCAGCCAAATTGGAAAAAATTTTTGGAAGACAACAGCCACCTGCTCCATCATAACTATGTAAAGTTGTTACGAAGTCTGTGACTTTTGTCAAGACAAGAACCAAGCGATAGAAAAAACTTGTTCATTCTTTACTCTGTCAGACTATATCAGCTCCACTCATTAATTAGGAAATATGAAACTAATCAGGATATTTCTGTTTAATTATGTGAATGTATTTGTTGTTGTTTCTATTTATAAGAAAGATATTTTGTAATCACAACAAAATTTCCATAAGGATCCATAAAATAGTGTTAGTTGTAGAATCAACTTGATAAACCAGATAAAAAACAGAAGCCACCAGAATCAGCAACTTTTGCATATAAGCATATTGAAAATTAGCTGAATAGTTTACATACCTACTGTGTTAGGATATGCTAGTTTACGATAATGACTTTGGCGCTAAATAGTTAAGGTTAATTTTATTTTTTGTATTTTGGGTTTCATACAGAGACAATAATGTCATACTAAAAACAAAGACTAGAGTTAGATATGAAATAAAAAAAAGTTCATATGTTGGCATCTTTGAAGACAATCAAGTTTGGTTAAGTTTTGGTTAGCGAAACCAATGACATAACACATTCCCTTCATCACCCAACTAATGTTTGAATCATCAACAAGCTTGACTGTCTCTTTTCATTGTTGGCCTTTCACTTGTTTTCATTTGGTTAGTTGAAATAAGTTGTTATCTCTGCCTTAGCATAGTTAACACTCTATTAAAGACACAATGAAGATGTGTCCAACAAGTGCTAAGCTGTTGTTGGGCATTTTAACATTTTAAGAAAGCCTAAATTCCTAAAGGATGCTATGAGACATACAAAAAAAACTGTGAACCACTGTAGCAACCTAGTTAAACCTTTGCAGACATAGAAGCTATAGACCTTGACCACTAGAAGGAGATAAATATAGCTGTGCTATGAAGCAGCTATATCTAGGTTATCACTACAGCCTGACTAGTGTAAGCCCAGTATGTACAATGTACAACATCAATCACTTCAACAATTGATCAATCAACCTTTCAAATACAAAACAACTGGACAAGATAGCATCAACAATGTAGGGGTGTGGGAAAAACATTCACAGATCAAAAATTTTTTTTACTGGGAAAGATAATGCAAAGTTGTTGTTTTTCAAAGAAACATAACATGTTTTATATTTCTTGCCATATTTTGAATCTTTATACTTTTTAAAAAAAAATTTTTTTAATTTTGTTAAGACTTGATATCCGTTAAGTTATAATAGCACTTACCACTGTTATAAGACAAAAGGAACATTTGCAGTAGACTCAAGGATCCACCAGTAAAATCCAAAAGGACATTGCCAATGCTCCAGCCATCAGTACTCTTGCGCCGAAAATTCATATAAGCCTAACAATTTTTAAAATAGAAATATTTAATTAAAATATCTATAACTTTCAACAAAAATTACAGAAAAAAAGCAGATCTATAGCATACGATCGACCCAGAAAAAAGTACTGTGTTAAAGAAAATTATTAAATCTACACTGTTGATGGAATGTGTCTTTAAATCTACTGTACAATGAAGCAGCTGTATTTAGGTTATCACCATTACTCAGGCTGACTAATGTAAGAATGGTATTGTCAATCTCATACAGGTTAAATGTCAATGTCTATGTACATCTAGAATAAAAAGTAAGTAAAGTGAGACCTTGTGGTTTATAGGGCAGATGATGTAAAGGTCATCTAATTCTGTGGCCTACGGTTAACGAGGGTGTCATGTGGCCAGCACAACAACCAACCGCCTTTTCCCCAACTAATGTCAGGTACCCATTAGAGCTGTGTGGACTCAGAGGTGCCCAAGGATCCTGAAATAAAAATCCCAGCCTTCACCAGGATTCGAAGCAGGGACCCCCGGTTCAGAAGCCAACCGCTTTACCGCTCAGCCACCGCACCTCCACGAAAAGTTGTCTCCCCTTCAGACCTTGCGATCTATGGGGCAGATGATGGTCATCTGTTTTTTTGGCCAAAGGTTAATGAGCAGGGTGTTATGTGACCAGCACAACGACCAAGAGCCTTTACTTTCCCCAACTAAAGTCATGTAGCCATTAGAGTTGGGTGGACTCAGGGGCGCCCTAAAAATCCAGAAATTCAAAATCACAGTTTTCACCGGGATTTGGACCCAGGATCTCAGGTTTGGAAGCCAAGCGCTTAACCATTCAACCAACGCGCCCCCACGTCTAGAATGCCCCAATTTAAACCCATCAGGCAGACACAATAACCACAACAACCCAGCATAACCAACAAGCTGTATGGCAGTGCAGAACACCACAGAAATTTCACATGGTGCAGCCTGCAAAAGAGCTTACAGCTCAGAAGTAAAAAAAAAAACTGATTGTATGAACAATAATGTGTCTAATGTTCCATAAATGAATCATAAACAATAACTGAAATGACTTGTATAGTTTTAGAACACCAAGATTATCAATAGTACTCATTATATTGCTGCCTAACAAAACATTAGAAAATAAACCCTTGCAAAAGATCTGAAAGAAATAAGCACAAGCGAAAAACCCCAAAGCTTTTATTTAGTATATCAATTAGTTTGGATCAGCCATGTACTTAAATTTGTATTAGATCTAGACTAACAATAATAATTCTATAAGATTAGAAATATTTTTCCACCTTTTTTTTTTATAAAGGGGAATGACCTGAATTTAAACTTGTGGGCTAAATCCCCCTCAGGCTTCTCAAGCCTACACGGTAACCACACCGCTAGCATACTTACAATAACTTCTTTGTGAAAAAAACTAAATATAACTTTTATCACAATACAGACTAATTCAACTTGAGATTAAATAAATGTAGTAGACTTTAGTAATACCTAATAAAAATAGTATTTTTAACAAAATCCAACTGTCTACAAAAACCAGAACACACCATAACCAACACCACCCCCGTTAAAAGCATACAAGAATAGTTCTAGACAGCAAAGTCAAAAGCCTTGAAACTTATTTCCCATAAGGAAATATCCCTGTCTACTGTAGACTTTGGGGGCGTGGTGGTCGAGCGGTTAAGCGCTTGGCTTCCAAACCTAAGGTCCTGGGTTCAAATCCCGGTGAAGACTAGAATTTTAAATTTTGAGATTTTTAGGGCATCCCTGAGTCCCCTCAACTCTAATGGGTACCTGACTTTAGTTGGGGAAAGTAAAGGTGGGTGGTCGTTGTGCTGGCCACATAACACCCTGCTCGTTAACCAAAGAAACAGATGACCCTAACATCACCTGTCCCATAGATCGCAAGATCTGAAAGGGGACACTTTACTTTTACTGATTTCACTGATTACTCCATATGTCCCCCAGAGAGCCCTACGCTCAATGGACTCAACGCTTTTAGTGGTGCCACATTTTTCCCTCAAAAGCTACGGTCAGCGGGCTTTTTCAGTTCACGGACCAAAGGTTTGGAACTCACTCCCCATTGATCTCAGACAGACAACTTGCTACACCACTTTTAAGAAGAACATCAAGACCTATCTGTTTAGAACTTTTTTAGATTAGTTTGTCATGTCTCATGTTTGTGTTTGTAATGTTTTTACAGCGCCTTGAGCCTACATTTTGTTTGTTAACAGCGCTTTATAAATAAAATTATTATTATTATTATTTACTGTAGACTTACCTGTGGTATATATTTAATAAGTGTCACTCCCAGCTTGATATAAGAGAAGTAATACAAGTAGGTCAACCAGGTGATGGTATGTGTCAAGGTGACTACAAGAGAGGCCAAAGCAAAAAGCCATGCTCCTGTAACCAAGGCAATACAAACTTTTGAGACTCTTTGCCCTCCTTTCTGCAAGATAAAAAAGAAAATCAAACTTAACAATAAGAGTATTAAAAATGATCCAATAAACAATACAACTAGTAACTAATCTTGGCATATATGTCAGAGATGTAGGGTTTAGAAAACTGATGTTTACAGCCCAAAATTTTTAAAGTACAGTATTGGAATAATTGGTATTGACACTTATAAGCTGTACTCATGTTTATATTATATTAGTGATGGATGTCAAGTAAACAACATATCATTTAAAATTATACAACATTTTTAACCTTCAGCTAGTTATAACTCAATAAAAGCCCATTGGGGAATCAAAACATTGTGCACTCTCATTACCCCTCTGACCACTGACATTGATTTCTCTCAGGGGATAAATGTGGATTGGAAGCTGTTCATTCCTATTTTTGTCTGAAGTTTTCTCAGTGAATGTAAACATAACTTGATTGGGTCACACCACATACATAGTTTGGATTGCCAAGTTTTTGTCATGCTACATGTAAGGGGTGTGGCACATGCACCACTAAGAATTGCATCATTTTTTTATTCTGTGGAAGGACTGACACTCCAGCCAATGGGACACTGATGATGGAATGTTATATGAGAATTTTAGGACTGGGCTACTGGGTCTTAGATAAATTACCACCCTGGGACTTGGATATTGCACATTGCATGAGTTAGTAACTACAAAGGGACTAGTTTCACAATCAGTTGTTTGCCTATCAGCTTTACACCAAATGGATGTTTCCACATGGGCGCCAGGTTGAGGCTACAGGACCCGCAATCCTTGGACCAGTTAAATCTAATTGGCTTACCTCATAGACTATACACTGAATGATTGTCAAGATCGTCACAAAAACTGCATGTAGTGTAAAGATGACATCATTGAGTTGTACAGGATTTATGCCCCTTGGATGCTCTTTAAAATACTGATTCTGCAAAAGTCAAATAACATTTTCAAATGAGTATATATTTCCCAATAACGTTAAAAGTAAAAAAAAAAAAAATTCTACACTTAAATTAATTATTACAGGTATAATACATTATTCACTTTATATTAGCCTATGTGTCACCCATGCTCCTAAAGCAAGCTCAGAGCACTCTGGTTCAATCTCTTTTGTGGCGTGCGAAGGGAAGACTTATCTGGAACAAGGTTTGTGTGTTGCCTTTGTTCTCTTGGCCAACACAATTTAGCCAATTTAGCTGTAGTGATGAAAGTTCCTTTTAAATGTGGGTTTGTTATAATTGTGCTAATATCTTTTAGAGCTCCATTGTCAAATAGCAATAAGAATGTTTATTTACACAAGTATAAGTTTACAATCAATGCTTCTCTAGTCTACACCATACTTTACTCCAGACTTGACACACTGTTCTCTCAATCTATTGCTCCTAAATCCCTACTTGTTAACAAAAAAACACCCCTGTGACTAACTGTTCAGTCAACCAATGGGACAGGTACACTATATATTTTCTTCAGCACATACAGGGGCACATCTCTTGACCATGTGTCACTGTCAGCTACCCGGTCACCACACTGCTTATCTGGAAGAAGGTTTGTGTGCTGCCTTTGGGTTCACAGCCAACACAATGTAGCTCTAGTCAAATCACAAATAAAAATGCCTGGTCTAAACCAGGGCTCAAACTTAAGACCCATTGTTAGATAGCTAAGCAGTTTATGACACCCAGCCACACATTCTGTCAATGATGTATCAAATCGTCAAAAACATCACTTAAAATCGTGGGGATAGCGTCTAGTTTTTCAAATTTAAATAAGTAACTAGTTTTCTTTTTATGACCGCGTGTCCCTTGGAATGCATGCTTGAATAATGTAATTTTTTCTTTGAAAACAACTGCTTTTAAGTTCCACACAAATGATATGCACCACAAAATGGTTAACCAAGGGATGTAACCGAAACCCAATTTAAAAATATCAGCCCCCTCTGTACTTGAATGTATATAAAACCTTTTAAAGTTTGAGCTAAAGGTTTTTATCATTCATGTATTCAGTACAATGTTTAACATTTTATCTAAATCTTAACTTACCTGAACTTCATCCACCCAGTACATGCCAACATTGAAAAATCCATAGGCTAAGAATCCAGTGATGTTGTAGCAAAGAAAATCGAAATTCAGGCCTACAACACTGTGATAAAAAATATAAAAAATATACATGTTAGCAGATAAAATCTTTTTTTTTTAAAGAATTGTATGCATGAATAAGCTATAACATTAAACCTAAAGAATCTTTTTGACGGAATGTATTTTCTTTAGTAGATAAGAATTCTTATTTAATATATATAAATTAGAATGTAAATAGCATGTATGTAAATGTATGTCCTTATAGTAATCAAATCCATGTGGTTATGTCAACCCTGGGAAACTACTGGGCTTTATCCATAAGTAGGGTTGATTACATTAATTTGATTTGACATAGGGCAAAGTAATTGTGAATATGTAATATTTACAACATATTTTTATTAATTATATACGGTACATTTTTACTATCTGAGCTATGAATGGACCTTATTTTTAAAACTTAGCTGTATAACATTTAGCTCTTGAGCTATAAGGGGGAATAGCCCTGATGGATAATGAGCAAAAACATGGCCTAAATTGTGCTGATGTGCCAAAAACCCCAAATATCTAAATACAAATCTTAACGAAACTTGACATGCAAGCTCCAACGATAATACCAGTGATCTTAGAATATGTAAAGTTGCCCCACAACAAGAATTAGGTCAACAAAAATATTGACATATATTTTAAGTATAAAAACAGCATAGATTCCTTTTATTATAAAATAAAAGGTAAAAAAAATGAACCAAAAAAAGACTAGGACAAAGCAGGGTAAAAACAGCTAGTAAATTTATAAAAATAAAATGTACTAACCTTTTTCTTTTCCAATTGATGTAGACTTGTGGATAAAATGAAACAGACCAGGCCACAAAGTAAATCCAACCTATGACTGCATTGACTATCACCAACACAGAGTTGTGGACAATGTCAATGCGTATAAAAGTTTTCTCTATGCTAGAGACAATAAAATTTTACAATGTTAATAAATGTGAAAGATTGATAAAAAATTATAATTTATGTACTACAGAAAAATAAATGCTCCAGCCTTAAGTTCCCAAATGGAATTTTTTTTACACAATAGAGTTAAAGAAATATTTTGATTTATAAAAAGGGAAAAGGAAAAAAAAAAGACATCTAGTTCATTTTAATATTTCATTGTTTAAAAAAATCCACTAACTCTCTAATCTCAGGGGATGAAGAATTCAATCCAAGTATTGTGTGTCCAGCTTGCTTTCCTTTAATGACCACTGTCCATTTTACATGTTCTCCAGACACCACAATACCCTCCAGTGGCTCAATATACTCAGTACTCTCTTCTTGCTTGTCATCATAAGTAAAATTCAAAACTGCACTTCCATTCACTGCGTCACTAAAAACAGAGATTTGATAGAACTTTTATTGAAAAGATTTTAGGAGGATGATTACAAAGTACAAAAAGTTGCACAAAAGAAACATGTCAAAATGTATTTAACTTAATCTTTAATCTTCATAAAAGAAAACAGTGCCTTATTATTTTTACATTGCAATAATAAATATATAAAAAAAAAAAGTAAAATATTAAAAAACCTAAAGAATTAAACCTCACTAAAATAAAATACACATCAGATGGTTAAAAAATTTAAATCAGCATAAATTGTTACCTTAACGACAATGTAACATTCACACTTTCACCAATTTCAATATCAAGGCTATCCGAAGAAAATTTCGCTGTAACATTATGACCTAAAAAAACAAAACAAAAAAAAAAAAACGTATAATTCAGCAGCGGTTGGGTTTAATTGAAAGATTAAAGTGATGTCATGTGCAAAGCTTAATTTGCTTGATAATGGTGATTCCACTTTGTTAAATCTTTCATAAGAACTATTTACATTTTGAAAAGTTAAGATCTAAAAAACAAAATTTATGTAAATATGTAAGAAGTAAGTAAAGTAATAAAAAAAAAAGTTGTAAAAAGTCTAATTCCTCATTAATGAATCTAATGATGGCTTAAAATTTCTCATTCTATTTATCTCTTGTAAAGCTTCACTATTGCAAGGAATCTTTCCAAAGAGCTTTGCACAATCTTTTGCGAACCATCTAGCTAATGACTTTACAAGGGCATATGGAATGGTACTTCTACATAAGATGGTGCATAAAATGTTTATATGTACATCTATTTATCTATCTGAAATTCTTCTCAATAGACCCTAAAACATATCATGTCATAGCCTTTGTGTAAATAGGGGCGGGTGTTCACTAATATATATTTGTTTATTACTGTTAACGACATTAACAAATGCTAATGAGCTTTTCAAGCTATTAATCATTTATGAGGCGGCTCTGAATCTAAATTTTTACACTATTTTTTTTAAATTTTACAGCATGTCACTAATGCTCTACAAATGTAAAAAAAAAAATCCAAAGAATACTAAGACTAAAGCAAAAAAATATGCTAAGACAATAAAAAAAGAAAGATACACAGAGATAGGCACAGCCCTGCTCTCTTTCTCTCTTATTCTGTCACAGTCCCTGGGTAGAGTGAGCAGGCTAGGCAAGCAGAGTCACAGTTTTTTTGGGAGGTTAACTTAAACTATAGACCTAGGTAGGCTAAAGGGTATAACACCTACAGTATAGGTAAAACTTGTCTTGTGTCTAATGAGAGTGGGAAAAGTAACAGTACACAGACCTGTCTTGACTCTATGTGAGTTGGTGCAAAAAAGAAGATATTATATAAAAAAAGAGAATTAAAGATAACATTTTTTAAATACAATAACTATGTTCGTTAGCACACTGAGAGTGCACACTAAGTTACAAAGCAGGGAACAGTGTTCCTTAATGTTAGCGATGGACCTCGTTGACCTGACCCTTTTTGAGGACATTATATTTTATATTAACGTGCTTGTTAGATGGAAATGACCTATAAACTTATAAAGCCTAATTAATTTCAAATTAAATTTATTCTAGATCTTTATTATTCTTGTACTATGTAACTATATATATTTACCTTGAGCTTGAGATAAAGCAGGTGTTGTCACAAATCCAACAAGCAGAAATACCAGAAAATAAATGTTTTTCACCATGTCGTCCATGTTCAGATCTATTTATTTTATATATTATTTGACTGACTCTATAAACTAGTATCAATTCAATCAAAATAATATTAATATAGATTGTCTATTCAACTGTCTAGCTAAATCTAGACCTGGAGTCTAGAATTTATGATTATTTATAATCAGATAATCGTCTTAAATCTTACTATCAAAATCAATACTAGTAGATTTAACTACTATTGGATATTAGATTATTTATTTATTATTAGAAAGATCTAGTGACTGAGACTAAACTAATCACTCAGTTGACTCAGTCTAATGAACTCTAATGATTTACACTCTAATGTCAAATGTCATGTCATGATCTAGAAATTCTAGATCTAGAATCTAAGTTTTTTTTTTAATAGTTTAATTTTTAGTAACAAGTTACAGTATTCTTCTAGTATGGAGACTTGTAAAGTTACTCTCTAAAATAACAGACTCTAGTAATCTATATTAAAATGAACAGTCTAAATAGAAAGTAAATTGAAGACCTCGAAGAATTTCAACGAGTAAAGAGTGTAGCTCTTGTGCTGTAGGTGTTGTTGTTGATTACAAGTCACATGAAGACAAGTCATGTGACCACACATGGGAGACTACTCTAATAAGTCTGTTAAAATAAAAAATGGCAGCCTCCTTTAGCAGACTGAAAAGTCAAAGGTCGATAAGGTTTGAAACTTTCTAAGTTATTTAAAAGTTTTTCTTCTATTTTGATAGCCTGACACAGAGATCTAGATCTATGTTTTAGACTTTTGGTACCCCAACCAACTTGTTTACTTAGTCGCAACGCAACTTCAATGGAATTGAATTATTGAATGAACTTCAAGTTCAACCCAAGACACTCAACAATCAACTTATCAAGTCCTCAACTTGACTGACTTGAAACTGAGTTGAGTCTGGTTACTTAATAAGTTAAGACTCAAATGACACTTAAGTTAAGAAAACATTAAATTTTAAGTTAAATCAAGTAGATCTAGATGTATCATTTAGATCTCTAGATCTAGATTACATCAAATGATTTAAACTGAAACTGAAACAGACTTAGAAAGTTAGATCAGATCTAAACTATTATTATCTATAGACTACTATTAAATACTATATTGACTAGATCTATATTACTATATTATTAATATTATTAACCGTGAATGGCGTGAAGAGTAAGAGTTTCATTAGACTCAAAATAGAGCAGTAAGATAATTAAAGATTCAGTTTAATTATATTTCATAAATTAATCTGATAAATCTAGCAGCTAGAATCTAGGTAGAGCTACTATCTAGCAAACATATATCACAATTGACTAGTTAGACTAGGTCACTAGAGTAGAGTAGAGTGACTAGAGTAGTAGAGTTAAGTTAGCTGTTATTTAGTAAAATCATTAAATCTAGAAAGCCATCAGCAGGATAGGAGACTTAAAGGGAAACTCTCATGGTTTTGACAATTTTTGATATAGATCTAATATGTGTTTTGATTTACAGATAATGAATATATTATTCTTTTTTTTTAATTTGCAAGAATAACTTAGTAATTGATGTTTTTCTGACGTAATTTTTCTGCGCATCCAAAACGGTCAGATTTTCACGTAGTTTCTATGTGACGTCACGCTCTGATACACAATATTTTACTACTCCGAGTACCGGTACTTGTCTTCCGCGAATTTATTGTAAAACAAGCACTCGAGTTAGTCTAGATCTAGATCTATAACAGGTAGGCATAACATTTAGAACTAGACTATCCCAAGTTATGTCACATAATATCACTTCGCCTTGGCTATAGATTTACTTGATCTAGAATAATCTAGACTAGTAGATCTGATTCTATAGTATAGTTCTATAGTATAGTTCTATAGTATAACAATAAATAATAGAGCCAATAGAACTGTCTGTTCGAACTTCATCATTGTGTTTTACGAACGACACATCAGATATTTCATTCTTTGTAAACAATTTTAGTTATCAAGGCAAAGATCTAAGCTTAAATTAGTATTATTATTTATATTTACATCAAGATCTAGACTAGATGACTTAGAATTTAAATTACAACTATATATATATATATATATATATATATATATATATATACACACATTTGTGTATATATATATATATATATATTTATATATATATATATATATGACTTTGCAGATAATAAAATATTTGAATCTTATATCACTAGATCTATAAACTTGTTTTTCTTATATGTAGGCCCTAAAAGTCTAATTTTTTGTTTTTCATGTTTCTTTTTGTTTTCTTTTCAATTATTGTTAGCTAATGCATGGCAGGAGTCTCTAATGCTGAGCCTTATATGTTTGAACCCCATGAAGTTTACAATGTAAGGTCTTAGTCTCCAGTTCTTGATAGGAGGAGTACTAGTAGACAAAGTGATCCAAATACTTATTGGTAAGTGGTACCAAAGACATTATTTAACTGAAATTTATATATATATATATATATATATATATATATATATGTTTGATAAATAAATCTGATTTTAGTTTTTCTTTCATCAGGTGTAAATGCGGATACTGTAAGCACATGGATACAGGAAATGAAAATATATGCTGCACAGAAATTCTCAAAGTATCACTAAAAATGTCTTCCAATAACATACCATGCATAAGCAATCATCCAGGATTCAGGCCTGTTTGGACAAAGACAGACTACAAACTGCACATCACAACTATAGAGAACTATTTGGAGACCATTTTGATGATAACCATGAGTAATTATAATAATAATAATTTTTATTATCCTTAATATCAGGAAATGTGTTTTACAATTTGTGCATCACAACCAAACAAAACATAACTATATATGCTGTTATAATAAGAATAATACAATTTTGGACATTATTCATGTATAACTTTTCATTTTAGACAAAAGAGATATACTGCATATAGACAGTTTGTTCGCTGATGCTGGAGCTGTCTGGGAAGAAGCATTGGAGTTCCTCTTCCATCCTGTGTAGTGAACGAGATCAGAAAAGATTTTCCAGAAGGCACAAAAACAGGTTTCAAGTCATCAGTATGCTAAAATGGTTACAAAAGTTTTGAAAATAAAATGTGCATATATAGCATGAACAAAAAATAAATTTAATTTTAAATAAAAGTCACAATGTATGTCAGGTGTTTATTATATTTGTTTGCCTTGAAGATCTTGATGATATGAACTTGTGACATATGCAGACTGGAATGACTCCAGAGCAGCTGTTTGGTGTATCAGAGATACCTTTTTAATATCCTTTTCCATTTGCAATGGTCCAATATTTTGCACACACTTTCATGATCATCAGTTCCTGTAAAGAATTATGTGAATAAAAAAAATAAAAATTCAAAATATTTCAAGATCATCCTTCTATTGGTGAGAAAACATTTTAACTTAGTCTTGGGAAACCTGTTTAACATTAATTTTATATAGTGGATCAAGAAAATACTCACCAGGCTCAAACCAATCTTTATTTTCTGTATTGTACTCAAAGCCATGTAAACATGAGGGAAACAGCGAAATTTGGGTGATCTGTATGCTGATCAACCAAGTGATT
>JADKLZ010000130.1:8792949-8814957 GCA_021533235.1 Biomphalaria straminea
CATTTTCAAAACCTTCTTAACACCAGTCCTAACACACACACAGTTCTAACTGTCTCTCTCTCTAACTGTACTGGACTACCACTGTCTCTCTAACTGGACTACAATTCTGACCGTCACTGTACAACACACACAGATCCCACATTCTCGTCTGTCCAAGCTAGGGTCATGCGCAGAGCACAGGTGTAATGCTAGGGACAACAGTTGACCTGTGACCCACCTTCGTCTTTGCGTGTTAGTGGGTCTCACATGTAAACACATTCAGTCCACCACTGTAGAGTTGTAACATTATATATATATATATAATTTTCAAGTTGAGTCTTAATTGTTATCTAGACAGTTCATAATATTGTCTTATAATTATCTATCTTTACATCTAGACTTTACAGATAATAAAATATTTGAATCTATATCACTATATCTATTATTATTAAAAAAAACTTTTTTTCTTTTATTTATAGGCCTAAGTCTAATTTTTGTCTCAACATTTTTTTTTTTGTGTTTTATTTCATTCTTTGTAAACAATTTTAGTCATCAAGGCAAAGATCTAAGCTTTAAATTAGTATTATTAAATATATTTACATCGAGATCCAGACTAGATCTAGATGGATTAGAATTCTAATTTAAAATGTAGGTAATGTAATATATATATAGTTTATTTTTGAAGTTGAGCTTCTTGTTATCTAGACAGTTCATAATATTGTCTTATACTACTTATAGGCTGTAATTATCTATCTTTACAACTAGACTTTGCAGATAATAAAATATTTGAATCTTATATCACTAGATCTATAAACTTGTTTTTCTTATATGTAGGCCTTAAAAGTCTAATTTTTTGTTTTTCATGTTTCTTTTTTTTTTCTTTTCAATTATTGTTAGCTAATGCATGGCAGGAGTCTCTAATGCTGAGCCTTATATGTTTGAACCCCATGAAGTTTACAATGTAAGGTCTTAGTCTCCAGTTCTTGATAGGAGGAGTACTAGTAGACAAAGTGATCCAAATACTTATTGGTAAGTGGTACCAAAGACATTATTTAACTGAAATTTATATATATATATATATATATATATATATATATATGTTTGATAAATAAATCTGATTTTAGTTTTTCTTTCATCAGGTGTAAATGCGGATACTGTAAGCACATGGATACAGGAAATGAAAATATATGCTGCACAGAAATTCTCAAAGTATCACTAAAAATGTCTTCCAATAACATACCATGCATAAGCAATCATCCAGGATTCAGGCCTGTTTGGACAAAGACAGACTACAAACTGCACATCACAACTATAGAGAACTATTTGGAGACCATTTTGATGATAACCATGAGTAATTATAATAATAATAATTTTTATTATCCTTAATATCAGGAAATGTGTTTTACAATTTGTGCATCACAACCAAACAAAACATAACTATATATGCTGTTATAATAAGAATAATACAATTTTGGACATTATTCATGTATAACTTTTCATTTTAGACAAAAGAGATATACTGCATATAGACAGTTTGTTCGCTGATGCTGGAGCTGTCTGGGAAGAAGCATTGGAGTTCCTCTTCCATCCTGTGTAGTGAACGAGATCAGAAAAGATTTTCCAGAAGGCACAAAAACAGGTTTCAAGTCATCAGTATGCTAAAATGGTTACAAAAGTTTTGAAAATAAAATGTGCATATATAGCATGAACAAAAAATAAATTTAATTTTAAATAAAAGTCACAATGTATGTCAGGTGTTTATTATATTTGTTTGCCTTGAAGATCTTGATGATATGAACTTGTGACATATGCAGACTGGAATGACTCCAGAGCAGCTGTTTGGTGTATCAGAGATACCTTTTTAATATCCTTTTCCATTTGCAATGGTCCAATATTTTGCACACACTTTCATGATCATCAGTTCCTGTAAAGAATTATGTGAATAAAAAAAATAAAAATTCAAAATATTTCAAGATCATCCTTCTATTGGTGAGAAAACATTTTAACTTAGTCTTGGGAAACCTGTTTAACATTAATTTTATATAGTGGATCAAGAAAATACTCACCAGGCTCAAACCAATCTTTATTTTCTGTATTGTACTCAAAGCCATGTAAACATGAGGGAAACAGCGAAATTTGGGTGATCTGTATGCTGATCAACCAAGTGATTTATTTCAACTGCTGGATGTGGTGCATCATAAGGCATACTGCAAAAAATAATAATAATTTAAAAGTCAGTCCAATAAATAAAGATCCTATAATATTAAAATCAGAATTAATTTATAACTCAAATACACAAAATTTGTTTATTGATACCTGTACCTGATATTAAATGATGTATCTATGCTACTCCTCATAGCTGGTTCATAGCAGTCAGAACTATGCTCACAGCTATAGCCTGAATGTAGGGGTGATGATGCCTGGACAGGATATGGAATGTTCATAGCTACATCTGTCTGAGTACCAGAATCGTTCATGACTGTCATACAACATTGCGTATCTAAACAAATATTGAGAGCAAAATTTAACCATTATTATAAGCAATGAATTTAAATCAATCTACAATTCTTTTTTGGTGACAAAATGAAAAAAACTTACATTTACTTTGTTGTTCAGTTCTGTGTACACATATGATATAACTGGTAATTCCACTAGATCAGCCACAGTATCTACCTCTGAGACACTAGTTAAATCACTCTCAGTAGTCTCATATTGCAGGTACAAGTACTACAGTTGCATTATCCTTGATCAGACAATCCAATCGCTGAAATAAATTTTGATTAAAATGACTCGGGCCTAAAACAAACACAAAATTTTGGCATGGTTCTAACATATGTTCTAGAAAACTACAATTTAAAGTTAGGTTTTTCCTCTTAGCTACATCTCTAGATTTGACATGCACATGCAGCATATTTTTTATGTAAGTAAACCAGTCCAGATGGAAGCTATCTACTATTTCTATTTTATCTTTGGTTAAAGATTATATTTAGGCTTGGGTAGTTTGAGAGCAATGTATAAAATGGATCTAAGATTATTTTAAAAAAAGTCTGAATATAAGCTATATAAATATAAAGATATTATATAGAATTAGAATAGACTTTATTAGATTATAATTAGATCTACTTCATAATCTAAAAATCTAGATCTAATTAATTTCTGATTGATATCAGTAATTTGTAACTCTCTATATCCAGTTATATTTAATGAGTCTAAATAATTAATAATAATAATTAATTAATAACTACCTTCAGTGCATTACGTTTCACTAGGTAGTGCCTTAGATTTTCTTTTTGAACCAGAGACAGAGTCGCGTGTCTCATCAGTAGTAGATCCATCAGTCATCATTTAGGCTATTGAATTCTTTAGCCTGGAAATCCAGCAATGTACTGTTGGCACTACACCTGCTATTAGCTAATGATAATGCCTTTGCAAAGTATTTGTTCTTCAGTCGAATACATTTTTCCCATTTTCCCTTTAAAAACTTCATATTTTGGAAACAAATGGAAAGTGACATTTATTTCTGTTTCAGCATACTTGTTGATTTATCTGTGTAATTGGAACTACTGTAACAAGCTGAAGACTGAAGAACAGTATTTCGTTTTCCTCAAGATAGTTTATCGGTTATATAAGTGTAGATCCATTTCGTTTAGTCTGACGTCACATATTCTAAAAATAGAATCAGCTCGCAGAGCCCCGTTTTTTAGGAGGCGTGGCAAATTTACTGTCTAATTTATTAAATATAAAATTTTCTAAGCATTTAAATAAAAAATGATATAATGTTTACTATTACAACTTTTTACGCAGAATTTAAATATGTCAATAACTAAAATTTGAAAAACTATGAGAGTTTCCCTTTAATTAACTTAAAAAAAAGTAAAGTACCAATTATTATTATACGGTACAGAAAACACTGAACCATGATTTTCAAATACAAAACCTAAGTTAGAATAAAATATTCAAAAGAGAAAGACACAAAGATAAATTATTAAGGCACATATTATATTCCTTGTTCCATATTCCATATCTAGGGGTGAAAATTTGTACCTTCTTTCCTAATGCTGTTATAACAGGGGTGGGCAAATTACGGCCCGCGGGCCACATGCCGCCCGACGAGTGTTTTATGCGGCCCGTGAAAACCTAAATAAATCATTGCTAATATCTTGAGACATTATTGAAACTTTTGATTCTTATCATTTGTAATGAAGAGGCTAAATAAACATTGTCTCCAAACGTCTTTCTAAAGAGTTCTGAAAAAAAACGAAGATTATATTTAATAGTAATACTATAAATTCAGTAAAAGACATAAGTCCTGGCCAGTATTTATTCAATGCTATGGAGAACTGTGTTGAAAGAGTTGGGTTGGCTTGTACAAGATGGCAATGGTAACAACTGATGGAGCTTTGACTAAGAAAAACAACTATATCAAACAACAAATACAAATATTTCAACCATAATCTAGTAACTGGAAAGTGTACAGATAGCTACATTAAATTTCTATGTTTTGAGGATGGCATATACTCAATTTTCTATGCTCAAATCCGTCCCTAGGCATAGTTAAAGTATGTTGCTGCTAAGGTCCATGATTGTTAAATGACTGCACAGCAACTACAGTTTGATATTACAGAAAAGGAATAGCGAAACTTGTACTCAATGTTATTGTTCATTACATCTTAAATAAATTGCAAAATTTTATTTTTCTCTTTATTTTGTATGTTCTTATTTTATTTGGGACCACCAAATTCACTTTGCCTATAGTCTCCAATTCTAAAAAGTCTGGTCCCGACTGTCAGTTCTGAAAAGTATGTGAAGATTTGGAATTAAAACATTCTGATGTTCGGTAACACAGCTGTATTCACTGGCCAATCATTAGATCAATATGGAATTTAAAGGAAGAAATTGTTAGGTTCCTGATGGACATTGACTGTGACCCTTTCCTAATATTTCTAATGAAGAGTTGAAGACAAACTTCATGCTTATCATCGGAAGCATTGCAATTTGTTGTTTGTACATGAAATGTATGTGCATCTTAAATCTTTTCAAACATATATATATATATATTGTCACAAGGTCAATTCAATGTTGAATGATGTAATGTCCTTGTGATGCCGGGGATTTAAATCTTCTATTAAAATAATTAAATTAATGTTGAACTAGAATTCACTGTAAAAGATTCTTTGTAGAAAATGAAACTCTGGAACTTTATTTGAATAAAACGCAAGTACAGCTTATGTACAATAGTAGATCAACAAGATGAAATAATAACATAACATAGGCTTCTTTCTCAACAAAACTTAGAGATGTTAGAATACACAACCTTCCAGTAAAACATTCAAGCACCGACTGAAAATCTCACGCAATTACAGACTCTGGGTGGAAGTAGTCATGTGACTGATGCATCTGACTGATGCAACTTCTAGCCAATAGATTTTAATTTCTATCAAGACAAAGAAAAGCTAAAAATAACTCTCGTGTAATCAACCCAGAATGGCATATGTGACATATATATATATATATATATACGGCCCGTCTAGTCCTCGAACTTCATTAATGCGGCCCTCAGTTGAAAAATGTTGCCCACCCCTGTGTTAGAACATGGAATGGGCTGCCTGAGCCAGCCAGGAAAACCAGTGACTTGGCAGAATTTAAGTCATTGGTTAAAATGCATGACTAGATTCATGACTGGTAGGACTTAATCATCTCCTCTCTTCTTTTTTTGAAGTAATGTAGAAGTCTGTATTTTATAAAAAGTAACTTACAATCAAACAGAACCATAAAAGTTTATCAGACTGTTGCAGAGTGAATACAAAAATAAAGTTATATCTGAAGATTACAATAAAATGAATGGAATACATTAAAACTAAGAAAATGGAATTAAAAACAGATTTTCCCCCATTTAAAAGTGAATAAACTTAACACATATTGATTACAAAATTAAAACTAACATTCTTTTAATTTAACTTTGCATTGACAGCATTGTCAGCACCAGGGACGAAGACATATTAATAAATTTATACCAAGTAGAAAAAGAAGGAGATATAAATGTACAAGAAAAAGGGATCCAAAATATTAGCTAGCATAAAACCAAATATGCTTCTGGACCTGATGGCATTCCAGTGAGATTGCTCAAAGAACTAAGCTTATAGGCAGTGGCAGCATTTAAAATACTTTTTCAGGCATCACTTAATCAGGCCAAGGTACCACTGAACCATTACTTACACAAAGAAAAACAAAACCTAATGAAATACTCAGAAAGACACTAAGACAGAGGCACATTTCTTATTTCATTCACTAGAACAAATTTGTACAAGTGCTCCTTCCTCTCTAGTGCCATTATTAGAGAATGGAATGGGCTGTCTGGAAAACCAATCACTTAGCAGAGTTAAAAGTCATTGATTAACATGCATGGCTAGATTTAGTCATGAAATGTGTAGCATATAATTATCTTCTTTTTGAAGTAACATCTGTAATCAATAAGATAAAAAGATATTTGTTCAAAAGTTATTGAGATTATAAGTTGGAAGCAGTCTAAATAGTTTAGTAATAAATGCACATTTGAACAATGTATCATTTGTTTTCAGTTTGTTGCAAAGATTAAAATGTATCACTACCACCTGTGCACAAGAGAAACAAAACCCCATGATAAATATTATCAGAGATAATTCCAACACAACCAGTATTACAAGAGTTCACAGATTTGCATATCCGAGAACATACCCAACGTTGTTGGTGTTTCCAGATGGCAGTACCATTAACATCAGATACCACGAACCTCGAAGTATCATAAAGGTATGTTAGTAGCAGTATTACTTAGTTAAAACCATTTTCTCTTGTCTTTTGTCTATGACCCCTGTCATTCCTGAAGCTAGTATGGATAATGTATGAGAAATAAAATGAAAGCCTGGGCATTAGTTCTGGTCAAAATGGTGTCCCTTCCTCTTCATAAAGCCGAAGGAAAGTCAGGTGCCAATACAGTTTAGGATTAGTGTTGCCAAAGGCTTCACTTTTTTTAAAAAAGCTTTTCCCATATTCAGGTATTGCAGTAAGGCAGCAGTTCACTATAAAAGTAATTTTAGTTACAAAGTTCACCTAGTTTCCTAATGCATATTTATTATCTTGTCATTAAGATCAACTTTTGAGAATAAATACAAAGGCAATATAATTCTATGTAATTTAATTATTGGAGGGTGGGTTAAAAATACTAGAAGAAATGTAAGGAAGCAGAGACTTGGACATCACTCTGAATCATTTGTTTAGGAATGTAAGGATGGCTGGGAGTCTAGTGCAAATGTGGGTTATCAGCATGGTAAGGCAATTTAATTAATCTTGGAGAGAGGTGAAAGGGTGAAGGGTGAAAGTGCAACGGCGCCTGGTAACTACATATGCCCAACCTGCGATCGCAGATGTGTATCAAGGATCAGCCTCTTTAGTCACACAAGAGCTTGCAAGGGGAAAAGATCATCTCTAGAGATGTAAAATGCCACAGAGAGGAGAGAGGTACTCAGATTTTAAACCTTTGATGGTATGAGAAGATGGTATGAGGTGACAAGACTGTAATAGTCAACCTTGGGGTAAAATCAGGAGTGGAGTGCCTTAGTTTTTTTTCAACCAACTATGGTATTCCCTCTTACAGCTCTTACAAATGAGTTTGTACCAATAAGTATTGAACAGGATTCCTGTGTATTGTAAAAGTAAGGTAAAAGATGGACAATGATGCATGGGCAACCCATAATCTTTTTATCTAAGGTTTGGGAATGTACTCTTAATGAAAATAGTGTTGCTGCTTAGAATAGCAGGGCTAGTTGTTGTTCTTGATGTATTCATTGTCTCTTTGAGTTAGAACAAACCATAAAGATGGCACTTACTTTGTCTAAGGATATTTGAACGAAACATTGATTGCCTTTTGGCTACTCCATTTTCACCTATCCCTTAGTCTGTTGAACTATTGTGGCATCACAGAAGATCTGTCGACTGTCTTTCTCCATTCCTGTCTGTCCTTTGCCTTGGCCACATCTTTATTTAGTTACAGGCCTGTTCATTCTTTGATGTTATCTTCCCTTCACTTTCTCTCTCTGCCTTCCCTTCTTAGATGTTTACATTTCTTTTTGTTTTGCTTGTTTAAATCTTCTATTTTCTAGTTTTTTTGTAAACTTTTCCTGCTATTCTTAATATTTACTTGAAATTTTTTTTTTTACTTTTTGAGTAATGTGTTTCCCATCAGATAATGTTCATTGAAGGACTCGCAAATAGAAAAGATATCCATTCTAATAGCTATCTATCTCAACAACTGGGGGTTAATGGAATGTGTGTGCTTACAATGTGATCATGAGGAAAGTGTGATGAAGGAATCGCAAACAGAAAAGATATCCATTCTAACAGCTATCTATCTCAACAAATCGGGGTTTATGGAATGTGTGTGTGTGTGCTTATGATGTGATCATGAGGAAAGTGTGGCGGATGTTTTGGTTGTGTAGGCTGAAGATATTCAGGTGAAATCATGAGCTGCTCTGTCAGAATTCAGGTTAGAAATACTGGTGTGAAAGTTGAAGAGGAAACTTGCAAGAGATGTGAGAAAGAAATAACATATTTTTATTTAGTTTTATCTTCTTTAATTTATTATTTCACTTGCATTTCTATATACATCTACTTTTCAAGTTATATTCATCTTAAAAGAAGCTCATTCATGTTTATTTTAAGCTTTACATTAAGAATTGAATGCATTTACATCAGTTTCATTCTGCTAAAAAAAATATTAGCCAAATTAGTTAACTAACTGTCTGTATTTGTTTGGTAGCTTGAACAAGGGAAATGAATTGTACTTGACAGATGTGGTATTATAAGTTGAATTAGTCCCTTTGAGGAATATTGAGCCCTGAGTGAAAATTTTTTTTATGCATTAAAAAAAAACAATCACATAAACATTCAACAACATACCCCCCTCACCCTCTCACACCTGGAGCAGCCAAGTGATATGATTAAAGCACATTGAGAAAGCTAGCTAAAATCTAAACAAAAACAATGGGCAAAAACATTTCTATTGCACAGATTTATGTGCTGGTCATTTACACATTTAATTACATGACTGATCCAAACTATCTGATACAATTACACTTAATTACACACTTAGCTTTGTTTTTAAAAAAGCATTTTAAAAATGTTTTTCTTGTTTAATAAT
Source organism: Biomphalaria straminea (assembly GCA_021533235.1). NCBI lineage: Eukaryota > Metazoa > Mollusca > Gastropoda > Planorbidae > Biomphalaria > Biomphalaria straminea. Next base: position 8,802,101 of record JADKLZ010000130.1, read on the forward strand.
CCATTCTCTCCTTCTCGGTAACATGATAATTCTTCGGCAGCAGTTCTCGCTACATATTTTCTCTTCCTTTGTATACGTTGTTCTCTATTGACAAACCCCCTCCACATTCGGAATACTAAACAATCTTATAATCTTTCATGCTATAATTATTTATCTTACTCTTATTCAATCCAACAGCTACCAGTTGATATGAGTGCTCTGACAGAAGCTGAGAAGAAAAGAATTTTAGCACTAAGGAAACCCAAACAGAAGCTGGAAGTGATAGAAGATTTGAATATAGATGTCAATTTCAATGAATACAGCAAGTTCTTTAAAAAATGATTTGTTTTGCAAATTGTATATTTTTTTTTATAGAATAAATATTTTTTTTTTACAAAATATTCTTGTGTTATTTTGATTTTAAAATAGTTTCCTTTGGTTTTTTTTTAAATTGAAAAAAAAAATTCTACAGCTTGATAATGACAGAACTTTTAAACATGCATATTATTAATAGTAATAATAATAATAACAATATTAAAGGATTGTACTTCAAATATCTTTTTTAATTTCAAATTGGGAGTCATAATAATTATTAATGAACTCCTCAGGAGTTGGCTTCCACTGATAGTTCTATTCATTTTCACTGAAGTCTTTTCTTGTATTACATTTTAAAAATTATACATATATTAAAAGACTACATTAAATCAAGGCACCTAAATACAGCACATTGTCAAACAAACAACAGTAAAATAATAGTACTTAAAACAAAGCTTATCCAAGGGAATGAACTGCTAATAACTGCCATTTACTGAAAATTTCTGATATATTAAACAACATTAATTAACTAGTACTAAATAGTTAACTGATTGGTTAATCTTTTGATTGATCAAAGAAAAAGTAAAGTTCCCCTTTCAAACCTTGTGGTCTATAGTGCAGATGATGTAAAGGTCATCTGATTCAGAGGGTGTCATGTGGCCAGAACAATGACCAACCACCTTTACTTTTCCAGATTAGAACTGGGTGGACTCAGAGGCGCCCGAAATAAAAATCCCAGCCTTCACCAGGATTTGAACCCAGGATCAGAACCACCACATCCTTTTGATTGATTGGTATATTGTTATTGACTATGAATAAGTTTGTAAAACTTTTGATTGATCCTCGAATGGGATGTGTGAGAATAAACCTGTAGGAATATGAAAAGGGGACTAAATTAATTTGTATATATATCCACATCTCTCATAAAGTAGCATTAATTCCCATTATTTTGAAATCAATCAAAATAATTAATAACCAAAAATTAATTAATTGATTGCTTTTTTTTTTAATTGAAACATGTCTTGTCAGTTTAATGTATAACTGTGCAAAGTTTTAACTTGATATGAGAATGGAAAATGGGAGAAAGAATATGTTGAAATTTTGTTTCCAGACAGAAAGATGGGCATAGTGAGACTATATAAACTTTGTAAAGAGCTATAGAAATTAAATTAGCATCTACATTTAGTCATAATCAATGAATTCATTATAAATAAATATATTAAAACAGGTTTGTCTTAAAAAAATATAAAAGCGTGTATAGGCCTAATGATGTACAAACAAGTATATATCATACATTAATAATAGCAAAACAACAACATTAAAAACAAATAGAAAGATCTGCACATTTACAGCCATTATATCTCAATACTTAAATATTTATTTCCCTTGTTCTATATATCAAAGAAGATTAATTAATTAACACTAATTTATTCATTAATTGGTAATTTTTTTCGATTATGTTTTGTTAAGAACTATATATATTTTTGCCAAATTTTAACTTGGGAAGTGGAAAATATTTTGTAAAATGTTTTACATGTTTCGGAAATTCCTTCAGAGTTGAAGATAGTTATTTCCTAGTCCAAACCTCCCGCAGGACGACGGGGGATGGGAGCGGGCAGGGTTTGAACCCGGGAGCATCGGTAAATCGATATGACAGTCCAGCGTGCAAACCGCTCGACCAGGCAGCCATGGGAGAAGTCCATCAAGTAAGACCTTCACTCAAGGTAATGGTTGTTTTTAGGTGAAAAAAAAAGTAATTTGTAATCACAACCTATTTCCGTTAAAGATCAATAATGAAACCTGCTTGTAGCCCACCCATATTATTTTTTTTTGTCCACAATCTCTTTTACAAACAACAATTTATTAGGATCAACGAACATTAAATCCTAAGGTTCCTTCTATTGACAAGCAAAGATATAATCGCTTTGCATGTGATCACTTAAATCTACGCCTGCAGGAGTTATATGTTTAGTTATCGCCTCTTGTCAACGGGCGGATACATAAACATGCTTATTAACAATCTGTTGACCCACTAAAGACTCAAACTGTATTTATATTTAATGACTACCATTGCAGAAGTTATATATATATATATATATATATGTATGTATGTGTTTGTGTGTGTGTGTGAGTGTTTTCGTGTGTGGGTGTGGGTGTGTGTTAGCAGGTCAGGAGGCACTAGACCTTTTTCTGCTGAACAGAATTTATTTAACTCACCAGTAATGCCAACATCAGCCTACTGGGTTGAATAAATTCTGTTTAGCAGAAATAGGTCTAGTACCTCCTGACCTGCTAACAGAAAACTATAATGTTAGCTGGTCAGGAGGCGCTTTGTGCATTTTTCAGCCAAACATTATTTTATTTACAGTAGGCTGAGGGTAACTCTACTGTGTGGGTTCATCTGTGCACTTCGGTCTGCGACCAAAAGGCTACGCTAGCCTAAGTGATCAAAGGTAGCACATTTAAACTAACTGGACTAGCTAAACTAAGCTATTAGGCCTATAACTAGCTAAGATAAAAAGAATAAGGCCAAAAGCGCTTTCTGACCAGCTAACATATGTATTTATGTCGTCATTGGCGTAGCCAGGGATTTTTGGGACTTGGAGGATCTTGCATTTTGACATTCGACATTTATGAGATGATGGCGTAATATAAGCTTAATGGCGTGATACTTAGTTTCCCCTTTCAGACCTTGCGGTCTATAGGGCAGATGACGTAAAGGGGGCCTACGGTTAAGGAGGGTGTCATGTGGCCAGCACAACGACAAACCGCCTTTACTTTTCCCCAAATAATGTCAGGTACCCATTAAGGCTGGGTGGACTCAGGGGCGCCCAAGGATCTCGAAATAAAAATTCCAGTGTTCACCAGGAGTCGAACCCGGGAACCCGGTTCAGAAGCCAAGCGCTTTACCGCTCAGCCACCGCGCCTCCTGATGGCGTAATATTTGATGTAAAAACAATTTTTAGACACTCTGTTTGGGAGGGGGGGGGTCTAATTTTGACCTCCTCTCCCCCCATTTTATCACCACAAAGACAAACAGACTCAAAAACTCTTTTGTTCCCATGGCAATGAAATCATTATGCCTAAATAGAAACAATTTCCACATGTAAATTATGAGTGAGGCTGCGTGAATGTATATGTATATATATATTTTCTTACGGACAACAAAGATTAATATTATTCTAGTTACGCCACAATATGTCGTTATACTTATAGAGAAATAAATATAGTTTTAATTATGATTCTTTGCTTGAAATTAAGAAACTTCACGCGAATCCCTTTACTTCTTTAAGACATCGTGGTAAGTAGTTTTTACAAATACAATATAGATTAGTTAACGATTTGTTAGCTTGGGTTTTCCCAAGATTGTTTATTTAATCATTAGTGGAAAAACAATATAAATAGGTTATAAGTAAATCAAACAAACTAATCTTTAGCTTGATAAACCCAGCAGTTGAGACAAATTGAATGTTACATCTTGCTACCAGGTTGTCTGTGATCCAGTCTATAACTATAATTGGGATATATAAAACAGAATCACTACAGTTTTGAAATGCAAAGACTGTAGTTAATAATGGCATGTAGAATAATTAAGAACAAGTGGCAAAAAAAAAAAATAATACTAAATGCGTTTCATTTGAAAGTAGTAAAAAAAAAGGTTCCTCTTTCAGACCTTGTGGTCTATATGGCAGATGATGTAGGCCTAAAGGTAATCTGATTCTGTGGCCTACGGTTAACGAGGGTGTCATGTGGCCAGCACAACGGCCTTTACTTTTCCCTGACTGATGTCAGGTACCTATTAGAGCTGGGTGGACTCAGAGGAGCCCGAAGATCTCGTAATTAAAAATCTCAGTCTTTACCTGGATTTGAACCCGCTTTACCGCTCAGCCACCGCGCCACCTTGAAAGTAGTGTGTGTTTAAATATCAGAAACAAAAAAAATGTACACATTAAAAAAAAATTCTCGCCCTCCCCATGTTTTTTATTTTATTTTATTTTTTTTTGGGGGGAAGGGTAACAATTTAGAAATAAATTCGATAGCTAAATTAATTCCTTAATATGTCTTACAGATGTCGACTTAACATCAAAAATCTATTACTACAAGTAATTGAACTTAAATGTTAACAACGTGAATTTTTCGAAGTCACACGGGGAGAAGGATTTAATGTGTTATACAGTAACGTTTCTCACTATCCAGGCTCTCTGCAAACTGCAGCACACGACACAACCAGTTCAAAGAACTTGACAACTCAGGGCTCCAAAGTAACGTAACAGTTTAATGTCAAATACTTTTAGTATTTAGTACTTATAGTATTTACCTTATATAAGTGAGGTTAAGAAAAAAAGAAGGTATTTTATTTTTTCTAATCTAGAGAAGTTTTGAAGTTTCATTTAAAGTTGCATATATTAAATCCATAGAAAAATATCGTATTACTATATCAGCTTATGATCAGAAGTATACTTCTGACATGTAATTGAACTTTCTGGATTAACCAAGTAAGTAGATTACATTTAATAACAAAAGGATTTTGTATTCTATTAAATAAAAAAAAAACCCGAACGGTTGGTTAACCAAACTTAATATAAGAGATCCTAAATTTTCCAAAAGCTGAGAGCTAACAAAAACAAAAAGGGCCTAAAAAAAGTATTCTACAATGAGTATGTTGATTGTGACCAGTTTGTTTATTTCATTGATTGTTGTGAAAATGACTAACGGACTAGGTAAGAATTTCTTTTTGAATTTAAATAGTTCCTCTCTGTCTCGGAATAGCCTACAATGGATGCTCCCAGATGAGTCACCGGCTTAGGTTTGGTCTTGAGACAGGGCAGAATCTGGAGTGACTGTTCAAGCCAACTCTGGAGCGGCAGAGTTTGCCACAGTGCGTGCATATTTATGCATCTGCCCTAGGGGTAGCAGACAGGGCAACTCTCTTTTTCATTCTATTGACTGATACAACTTCATTTGTTTTACTCGTTGAAGTTCGTACCAGCACGTATGGTCTCCATGCTGTCCGGTCTTGAGATCTTCTTTCGACCAAAGTCAAGTGCTGAGTTTGTAATTACTGGACCTAAAAAAAAAACAACAGTAATTAAATAAAAACAATATTACTAAGAGAGTTAATGTTATAACAAAATTAGAGACGGATGCCACCAGATCCACCTAAAATAAGGAATACTCTAATCGTAGACTTATTTTGAGTGTCATTTGGCGTTTTTTTTCGCGTGGAAACAAACTAAACATCATATCAAAAGAAACAACGATTTCAATGACTTTGTTTCCCTTACAAACAAATATAAGAACCTATTGTGGTTTTTCTAAAATGAAGATTTTAATTTAAATATCTTTTCTAGTTTTTTATTCTAATGTGATACATCGACAGACAGACGATTAAAAAAAAAATTAATATCGGATTTTATCTTATGGTGGCCGCTTAAACAAAATACAGATTATTTGAGACTTTTATGGACATGCATAGATCACTGTGTACACGTACGGCTATACCAGATACTTACACATTTTACAGTTGTCTAAAATGAACAGTATCATTCCCACAGTTGAAAGGTCCCAACTTCGATGGGCGGGACATGTAGTCCGCATGCCAGACAATCGCCTTCTGTAATAAAGAAATGCCCTTGTAACTGAGCGATCTGATCCCTCAGAGAGCCCTGCGCTCAATGGACTCAACGCTTCTAGTGGTGCCAAGTTTATCCCTAAAAAGCTACGGTCTGCGGGCTTTTTCAGTTCACGGACCAATGATTTGGAACTCACTTCCCATTGATCTCAGACAGACAACATGCTACAACACTTTCAAGAAGAACATGAAGACTACCTATTTAAAACTTTATTTAGATTTGTTTGTCATTTTAGTTCTCGTGTTTATGTTTGTAATGTTATCACAGAGCCTTGAGCTTACATTTTGTTTCTTAACATCGCTTTATAAATAAAATTATTATTACATTTTTTTTTCATTTGTTAAAGAAACTAGTAAAATCACTCTTTAATGTGTTTTTTTTTCCAGCCATTAGTTCTATTGGTGAGTCACGAAAACGTATTGTTAATGGTCAGAATGCTAGAATGTTTGACGTCCCATGTCAAGCAGAGCTTCAAAAAAAACTTGGCGGCACATGGAGTCATTGGTGCGGAGGAGTTCTGGTCACTCCTAATAAAGTAAAAATTTAAAATATAAATTTTATTTGATTGAAAGTTTGATAAATTGTTTCTAACAAGTGAAGGCTTACAAAATTTCAATAGAACATTATGATCACTATTAAAACTTATTCTTTTGTTAAAGTAAGTGGAAGCGCACCAAGAAACGGTTGTTCAGAGAAAGTTGGCCCGACAAAGTCAAGGAAACGACTCTCTCTTGAAACTAACTGAGAACAGCTGCTGAACCGGAAATGTGGAGAAATCTGGCTACTTTTTTTTTTACCCAGGGTTCCCTTCATATGGCCCAAACTTAGGACCACCTAAATGAAAAGGATACACAAGTGCATAGTACATATATTGCAAATATATTTTTTTGTTGAAGGTGTTTTTATTAAGATTATAACTTATGCTTAAAAAATAAATGGCTTAAACAGAATAAATTGCTTAAACAAAATAAATAATTAATGACTAGGATGAAATCCATAAGATTTTATGAGTGCATTTATTATCCGACTTAATGTTTCTCAGTAGCAACCGAAAATATCAACAAGCACAAACTTCAAGTCGGTTTCTTAATTTGTGATGAGATTCATTATTTCAATGAATTTACGCTGTACCAAATAAAAAGACGGGAAAGCAGTCAACAACTTATTTACCATAATGCAGAACAGAGGCGTCACTAGGCAGGTGCGGGGGGTGCGGGCCGCACCGGGTGACACCCACCAGGGGGTGACACCCAAGAGGGAAAAATGCACTTTTGCAAAATGCAACTTTAAAAAAATACTGCCACCAATGTCTCTTACAATTTAGTAGCTTCATGTCCCAACCCTTCTTTATTTAATTCTATTTGACTTTATTATGTGTTGTAGACACCAGGAGAAAGAGTTTCTGAAGCTCAGAAATGTAGACGAAAGCTTGGCGCCCAGGGCTTCGCTCCGGAAAATTTTGAATGAATTCAAGTCACTCCTCCAAACGTCTGACCAGTTGAATGGTGAACGTAACATTTGTTGTTGAGAAACACAAAGACGTAAGCCTCTTGCACGACATTCGACGGGCTGCAATCTCAGGCGACTTTCACAGACACTTCTCAGCAGGGGCCCATGAAATTCAGGACTTCTTCAAAGATGTGACGTCAGGATAGACGTAGACGGCCATGTTTTCTATTTCCTCTTTTCGGCTTTCATGTTAAGGCTGACTTTAGTAAGCGTGTTTCGTCTTGTCTCATGATATATCTAACGTATCTCACAAATGTCAATTGGCGTTCAGTTGCCACTTCCCTTAGACGGCGAATGCCTGTGTGCGAATAGATTTCTCTATTGGTAACAATATCTCGGGAGGATTTGTGGGATCCTTCTCAGCCATCGCTACTCAGCCTTTTTTCAACCTTCAACGCCTCGAAGCGTAGATGGTCTTTGGGACAATGATTGTATTGAGTTGGTGGATTTTTATTAATCTCCAGGCTTATTGATTTGTTTGTTCAGATAGGCCGTACTTATTGAAAGACGGCTCCTGCTTTCCAATCCGACAAGTAACACCACGATTTACATCTCCACCGCTTCAGATAGCACATCCTACATAGGTTAACTTTTCTATTTGTTCAAGATCCGTGTGGCTAGTGTTAATAGGGAGCTGGATAACCTGCACCCTATATGTTTACCTTTTAGGGCTTCTTTATCGGTCATCTCGTGTATACATTTAATTGTATTTCAAAGTAATGCTATGTCGTCTGCAAAATCCAACTCGGTTTGGTTTAGGTCATGAGAATCCAATTGCAGCCTGTTTAATGACATCCTCGATAGCTAGAAGAAAAAGAAATGGGGATAATATGTATCCTCATCTCATATCTATATCGATGTTGAAGAATTCCAATTTATGTTGTGAGACAACAGCTTGATCTGCTTTACACATGTAGCTGTATCTGAACAAATAGTTGCAAGATGCCTTACTGTCTTGCTATTTTCAAGAGTGATTCCGATGAACGCTAACAAACTTATTTTTTTTTTAATCTACAAAACTGAATTGTCCTTTGTTGATATTCTAAGTTTTTTTTTTCTCTTTTTTTTTTGACGATGCTTCGAAGGTAGTGCTTGATTTGCCTTTTCAGAATCAGCTGAGAAACACTAGTATAATTTTAAAACTTTTCCGTTAGGAACTCTTAAATAATCTCTAGTAAAAAATATGTTCACCTCAAGGTTTCTCAAGTTTATGATTGCAGCCAACATTTTCAATTTAGACAATAACATTTGATACAAGATTACAAAGAGAGTTTGTGTGATACACAAACTCAGAGGCGGCCCCCGTCGGAGTCGGATCCCTGTCAGATCTTCCTATTCGCAAGATGTTTCGGATGTTCCTTCTAAGTTGAAAATAATTAACTTCTCGCTGGACGACGGAAGATGGCGACCAGGGTATAAACCTGCCGTATCTTGATGTTTGCGCACTAGACTTTAGTTCGGATTTATCGTTGGTCCCTGGCTTAATTCCTGTATGCTCCCATCCTTAAACTACAGCAATATTTCTGAAAGAACAGTAAAGGTTAAATCATATTTTTAAAAGCCTTTAGTGTTTTTTTTTCTAACCGTGACGGACAGACCAACCAGTAGACAAAACGCACAAAAATATGCATTTTTCATTCTAATGGGGCACTAAACAATTTATTTTTTTAAAAAATCTGATTTTTTAAAAACATAAAGAAATTAGTTAAGAATCATGTCATTTCCGGGCTTTACGCTAGTACACGAAAGCCGCTGCTAAAAGTTCATTTTAAAAAATGTGCGTGATATCTACATACCAAAAGCATTTCTTATAGTAACATTTCCTCCCTTACATTAACGTAATTGTTTTAGAATTGGTGTTTTGTTATTAAAAAAATCGCTTGCATAATTAATTTTATAAATTAAACGGTTTGCTTTTAGAAAACTAAAAGTAGCCGTTGCACCTAAACTTTTCAAGCCGCATTTAATGGTGAAAAAATATTTTTCGTATCTCTTCTAGTTTTGGCGCCCTGAGTGTGACAGACGGACAGACGGACATTTTGCACAAACCTAATAGCGGCTTTTCCCCTTACGGGGGCCGCTAAAATGTGAAAAACAACGACATTTTAAAATAAAATCCAAAATCGTATTTTGAGTATAATAAATGTATTAATAAGTTTACAATTATATTGTTCAACGAAAAGAAGGTTGTTTATTTTTTAGGGGAAGATTATTTTTTTCTTGGGGGGGGTGACACCCAGAGCATACCGCACCGGGTGACACCGACCCTAGTGACGCCTCTGATGCAGAATATAAAATTTGAATCTGTTTTTGTAACCTGAGATGAACTCCGTTTGAAAAACAGGGCGGGAAAACCTCAGGTCTCCCGTAGTGCCCTGGAAATGAACTCTGATGTGCGGCGTAGTGCCTCATAGCTTCCATACAAAGTTAGCTGACCACTAGATACGTCTTCCCGCAGATCGTGGAGCTGTAGACACTCCTGCAAGACGTGGACCACCGTCTCTTCTGAATCCCCGCAGTGTCGGCAACGGGCATCAAAATTAGGCCGGAACCGGGCGAAGTACGCACCTAAGGGCCACTGCGCTATTTTTGTCTGTTCCGACCTTTTTAGCCTCCACCACGGGCCTTGTCGTTTTGGGCGGCGCATGTGCTGCCAGACTCTCCTGGCAGTCTCGGAGTCATCCCAGGATTTCAACCATTTCTCATGCACCCACTCTCTGATAATTGTCGTGGCCTGTTGAAACTTACTTGGAGCTTCGAAAGTGGGCACGGCCAGCGCTCCCTCTAGTGCTGGAACGTGTTTTTGTAATCAGAATTTGCGGTATTCGTGTTCAAACCTTTGTCTTTGAGTTCGTCCTTTGTGGATATTTCAATAAGCTGCTTCTGTATTAGTATGAGTTTATTTCTGATTAGAATATGAGTTGGTCCCGGCGCTAAAAATATCGATACCCTGCCGGGAATACTCATGTAAAGAATGTTTCCAAATGTTTCAGTTAATTATTATCAAAATTAGTCTCTCGGATAAAATGGCTTTCGGCTAAAAGTTATTTTAATTGTATAGAATTTTAATCTTTCTGCGTACTCGCTACTGTCGTTTAGTAGATTGCTGAGGGTAATCGCACCACAGATTGAAAGCCACTGTCTAATGATATGCGATATCTAAAATATATTTAATAAAATGAAATAAATGATTGAAAGAGATACTAATTGGTTTGAATTGTTAAAATACCTGAATAATTTTATTAAGGTACTTTTTTTTAACCAAAAGAATTATTTTTTTGTGTGTAAATTTTATTAAATTAAAGGATAAAAGTCTGCTTCCATTTTTTTTGGCGACAATCAGGTTCTTACTGCTGCCCATTGCATGGATGATTCAACAATTAGTAATTATCGCGTGGTTGTTGGGATGTTGAACTTAAATGGACCAGCAAACAAGTACCAACAAACTCTGAAGGTCTCTCACATCTACAAACATGAGAGTATACAACACAAATATGACCATTCCAACCCTCATGACATTGCTGTAATAACACTGGCCACCTCCGCTACATTGAATGAGAATGTGAAGGTATAAGAGATACATTGTTCTTATTTCAAGAAACACATATTTATATTAATATCAGGTGGCCGAGCCTTGCTCGGTTAATTAAATGTCCTGCCCAGCCTGACTGTCGGACAATAAGAAGTTCATGCCGGCTTTTGCCATCCATCCATCCCAGTGGTGCTACAGCCCGTGGTCTGCTTTTAGTTTTACACATCCCTTCATTCGTATCTCTAAACGCGTTCTTGTTTGGAAAGAAATATTTTAGTGTTCTAGGGTAAGCCTAGTGACGTAAGCAGAGTTTTTCCCGTTTACGTCACGGAAAACTTTCATTCATAAATTTTCCATTTCATTCATAAATTATTCTAAGATTGAGACATTTTCATATCGAAATAACGGTCGAACTCGAGTTTTCCCGATGTGCCCAATGAGCTGAAAATTTTTTTCTCAATAACATTTAGATACGTTGAAATTTTAAAGAAAATCGTTAGAGCCGTTTTCGAAATAGAAGAAATATATATATATATATATATACAAGAATTGCTCGCTTAAGAGTATAGGATAGGCTACTTAGAGCTTTTAACAATAATTTTTAGGTCATAAGATGTAAAATAAAGAAATATACATTTTCGAAAATATTCATAATATATTTTTTATTTTATTTCTGAATACTAGTCGATAAAAAAACTTTTAATATCAATTTAATAGTACAATAGTTTTAGTAACTAATTAAAATATTTAAAAATCAACACGCGTAGGACGTAATTATCTTCTGTTGTTGTTTTTTTTTTTTGTTGTTAATGAATGCCTGTAATTTATTTGATATGATAACTTAAGTTGGAAATTTAGCTTCTATTTTAGATTATTTTCATGTGATCTAAGTCATTTTTTTTTAAAACTCGGTGACCCAAAAGTAGGTTTACAGTACCTTTTAATTGGTTGAAGGTGTTTGATTAGTAATAGCAATATAAAACATTCCTCACAATACAAATCTTGCATACACAGTTTTTTGTCTTTCTAATTCTAATTAATTGTATTATGTAATGGTAACTTAGCAAATTCCTTTTGTTCTAATGTTGAATTTGCAAATAAATCTCATCTCATCCCTTACTGTGGTTCCTTCTGGGGCATAGGCCACCAGCCAACTACCTCCAGGCATCTCAGTTCTTGGCGAGTCTCTCCAACTGTCCCCAAGTCTTTACCATAATGCTTCCAAATCCTCTTTCCTTGGAAGTCCTAAGTTAGGGCTTTACTTGTTATGGTGAATTCAGCTTCTCCTAAGGATATCTACTTCAATGGTCAGCTGCTATGTTCTTTGCACCAGTTCCTTATTTTGGATCTTGTCTGGTCAGCGGAGCATAAAAATCCTCCTCAAGCAGGTATAACAGTATATAATACAACAAATGTGCCAGTGTATTCATGTTGAGTTATAGGACAAAAGAACATACAATGGCATTCCTTAAATCTATTATAGCTTATTAAATTAGGCTTTTCTCTTATCGTATGTGACTTTAATACAAATATTTCTTTTATTAGCCTGCCAGATTAGCAGAGAATGTGAGTCAATATTTCTTAACGGCCTGCGTGATAAGTGGATGGGGCTACACCAGCCGGACTAAACCAAAGCCAAACACACTCCAGAAAGCCATAACTAAGATTGTGCCTAATTTTGAGTGTGTTAACTATTGGGCTACGATGAGTGTGGCATTAAATAGAGGAATGTACATTTGTGTCTTTGACGACGAAGGTAACACTCACTCACACACACACACGCACACTCACACACACTTACACATACACACTAACACACACACTCACAAACACACTAAAACACACACACACACTAACACACACACTCACACACACTAACACGAACACTC
>JADKLZ010000130.1:8823937-8844359 GCA_021533235.1 Biomphalaria straminea
TCTATCTATCTATCTATCTATCTATCTATCTATCTATCTATCTATCTGTCTGTCTGTCTGTCTGTCTGTCTGTATTTCTCAACATACACACACCAATATATATGTTTTTTCTCAATGCGCTGTAATAATCAATGTGCCACTAAAGTGCTTATTTTAATAGAAGGTTTTACAGCTATTGTTAGTTGTGCGACGACCTGATTTTCTACACAAAGTATTAAGGGGACCAATTAAAGTTGTACTTAACATCTTTTAGTAAAATTTATGTCCATTGTTTAATACCAAACAAAGTAATTAATTATCAATAGTTAATAAAAAAAAAGTAAATTTTCCCTTTAAGATCTTGTTTCTGTGGTCTACGGTTAACAAGGGTGTCATGTGGCCAGCACATTGATCAACCGCCTTTTCTTTTTCCCATATAATGCCAAGTAGGCTAACTATTAAAGCTGGATGAACTTAGAGGCCCCCAAAGATTCAGAAATAAAAAATCCCAGTCTTCAACAGGATTCGAACCCGGAACTTCCAGTTTGGAAGCCAAGAGCTTTACCGCTCATCCAGCGCGACTCCCATAGTTAAGTAACTAAATTGTTTTTTAAATTGATTTTTGTTTTGTCAGGTACATGTAAATAACAAACAAAATTTCAACTTGATCCGAGTTTGGGTGTGGGAGAAATAGCATGTAATTGTAGCAGACAGATTGAGTTGGTTTAAGCTTCGTAATTACCATTGCTTTACATAATCTTATCAATATTAAAGCCTACCGACTTAAGGTTTAGGAATATTGCGTCATTTTTATTTTTTAGTCTCTGTGTTTTCAAATTACCAATAAAATTGAACCATTTTAGTACTTTATGTCTCAGACTTTTAATTTGAATTAGTTTCAGCCCCAGCTCATTGCCCAAAAGACAACTGCGAAGAGATAACTTGTAGCGGCGCTAAGGGAAGATTCAGAGACGTAGCTGATTGTCCCTACTGCAAGTGTCTCCGCAACTGTCCGCCCTTCCAATGCACTCTGAACTGTGATGACGGCTACTTGTCTGACGAGAACGGCTGTCAGCTGTGCAGCTGTAAGAAGAGGTGCCCCAGTGTCTCCTGCGCACTGATCTGCCCGAGCGGAATGAAGAGAACCAAGGACGGATGCCCCTACTGCAGCTGCTGCAAAGATCTGCCCTGTTTAAAGGCGCTGTCTTGTAAGGAGTTTGAGGTCGACTCCAGTGGCTGTGCTACGTGCTCGTGCAAGCAGTCACGCTTCAGTAATTTAATAATATAAGTTGATCCTTGTATCATATAAGGGTACGTGAAAGAAAAAATGTTGTAATACAAATACTAAAACGTAAAAGTGTGTAACCTTTACGAATCATTAAAAAAAATAATTTGTTTTTAACTGTTGAAAAAATAAATAAATTCACTTTGAGATACAGTTTATTTATGTCTTTTTTATTATTATTTTAAATACCTATTCCACTTTAAAGCGCCACCCACCGGAAAGTATGAAGTCTGCACACGTTTATTTCTCCCACAACTATTTTCAGATTAAGTTGAAACTTACACATTTATTCCATTGGATAAGACAAAACATGAATCATTTAAAAAATTAACCAATTTGTTATTTAATTACTGGAAATTAATTATTTTGTTTGACGTCAACAATGAACATTAATCTTTCAGTATGCAAGCGGCTACATATGTAGGGTTTTGTCACTTTATATAAATGGAGCACGTTATTTCTCACACATCTATTGCTGGATCAAGCCAAAGCTTAAAACAATTATTTATTGTACCTAACCAAACACGAAACAATTTAAAAATTAACCAATAACTCAATTAGTAATTGGTGATTAACTTTGTTTCATATAAAAAAGAGAAATAACTTCTACATTCTTGAGTGATATAACTGTGCAGTTGAGCAGACAAGAAAATTCTTTGTTTGATGAGGTTGTTTCGTAAAATAGAACTTATTTAAAGAACGAAAAAATACAAAGACAGTTTATGTGGAAACACAAACTCAAAATCGGCCCCCGAAGTGGTCCACCCAAGCAGGAAAACAGGCTGGTTTCAATAGTTTTAGAAAGAGAATCAAAGACAAATGAAAGAGAAGAATAGAGAAAGAAGTTGACAGACCTTGTGTGGTGCCCCAGCGGTCTAGCTGACCAAAAGATAGGTGAAAGTGAATGTGAAATTAATTGTGTACATGGAGAAAATTTGGTTTTATAATGAATATCTAATTGATCTAATTGTTTGGTAAAGGGTCAATCTCTTATTAAGAAAAAAAATTTCCGTAGAAAAAAAAATTCCTTTAGTTAATTGTTCTATAGCTATAGTGAAGTGTTTTATAGCTATTGCGTAGCTCTGCAGTTCACGCGATAATATGAAAAACTACTTATTGTTTTCCGTCTTTTTCATTTCGGGGACCGCTAAAAAACGAAAAAAGCAACATCTTTTTAACAGCAGCAGCAAAGAACATCTCACACAGAGTCCAAGGTAACAAAATAAATCAAGCTGCTATCATAATAAAGCTGCTAAATACTCATGGTTTATCAGTAGGCAAATAGTTTGTCGTATCTGCGGCTTTTTATGTGGGAGTTAGGCGTCGGTAGAACAGGTCAATACTAATGTTGACAAAGTGACTAATTAAATAACGTGAGACATGAGGCTTTTAAACGTGGGAGAGACATCCATTTTTTTGTGATGGTTGATTGAAACATGGGCTTGGGTTATTAAGCGCATTTATCAATTACAATTTATTTGTAGGATATTCTGAGGACAGAAGTAGAAGGCGAAAACAAAATATTAAAGGAACACATGATGTTAAGGTTATTTATTTCTATGACTAACGGTTAACGAGCAGGGTGTCATGTAGCCAGCGCAACGAACAACCGCCTTTACTTTCCCTGACTAAAGTCAGGTATCCATTAGAGCTGGGTGGACTCAGTGGGCGACATAGACACCCCCCCCCCCCGAATTTCAAGGACCCGTTCATCTTAAAGTTTCGAACCCAGGAACCCAGGTTCGGAGGCCAGGAGGTTAGCTGCCAACCCGACCCCCCCCCCCCCCGTTGGACAATGGTTATTTTTGCCCTGGGTTTGGCAAATTATGTATTTCACATGTGGGGCTGCGCAGCCACTGGGAATGCTGAATTTCTTCTTAATCTTTGAACTATAAGACATGCCTTATTATTATTATTCCTTCTATTCTATAGATAAAATTTATAGGACTCTAAGTAATGTTTGTATCGAAAAGAAAGAATTCAATCATAATACACAATCAAACTGTAATAAAAAATTCCTAAACTCAAAGTATCTACAGAAAAAAAGAAAGATGTAATTAAAAGCTATGCGAGTGATTGAAATTACGAATTGTCATGAATCAAGAAAAGAATGCTAGAAGAATTTGTTTAACAAATATACCAGACACTGCTTTAGAAAAAAAAAGGGGGGACGTAATCCAAAGATGAAATCGAGTATCAATTACTAAAACTAGATGCACTCCTCTCCAAACAAATTACGAATGTATTACTTTCACAAATATTGAGATTATCTAGTTGGGCAGTATAAAATGTTAAAACATTCACACAAGATATTATATAATTGATATAAAAATGAACTTGCTCATTTTTTTTCGAATTCCACCTCTCAATCTAGATACTTATGCGACCTTTTTATTTAAATGTATATACACTCTGTACACGGCCGTGCTACACCTATGTACACATAAAAGAGTATTAAAGCAGGGGCGTAGCTAGGGGTTCGGGGGCCCGGGGGGGACCGACCTCTTTGGGGGCCCCTTGCATTTCGACTTTCGATATATGACATGACATAATGTACGCAAAAAATATATAAGCTCAAGATCAAATTGGTTCAGTATATCAGTAAATTTAACCAAAAAATTATTCATTAAGAATAATACCGTTGTTTATTAGCTAAATAATGCACAAGTGACAAATATCGATTCATATCGCTACACGTCGTGCATTCTGTGCAGCAAAGGCATCTATAACATATCTACATCGATACTTTCTAGTATTTGTGACTTCACTGACATTAAAGCCATGATAAGCCTTTCTTTCGTCATTGTGCTCCTGGGATAGTTTTTTCTTTAAAATGAGTCAATGGAAGTGGCCTGAGTTAGCGGTATTCAGAGGATGTTGCAAGGTTTGAGCCTATTGGTGATTGTATTACTAGTTTGTTGATGAAAAGTGCTGTGCATCAGTGACATCATTGAACAAGCGATTCGCCATCATACAAACAGTAAAAAATAACACAGTTTGTCATATGAGTGTCATCATCCAACAGATGTCTTGGTCCAAGAAGAAACCCAAAGGTATCCATTTTCTTTCCAGCCTTTGTAATCTGTCCTTCATCCCCATATGAAATCTGTCCAGCACTTCTGTCGCAACACGTTTGAATTGCAGTTCTATTGACAGTCCTACTGAGTCCTACATTAGAATTCAACTTCCCATCAAGTCTTTTCTTTCTCTTCTGGTTGTTGTGTTTACAGGGAATCCATAGTATTCACTACCTTCTTTTGCTTTTTCGTTGGATTGGGTGATCAGTTTCGTCCGTTTCTCGCCATTTTGCAGAAAGCATGAATGAGTTTCAATTTATGTATTATTTATGTTTTGTGCGAAAGCACAAACATTCAAGTAAAATAAAAGTGTGAAAGATCCATATCTTGCTTTGCTCAAGTACAGAAATACTCAGATAAGCATCACAACTGCTGATGAGTTGAAGACTCAGGACATCATTCCAACTGATCTCAAACTATTGAAACCATCGGTAACTTAAAATGCAGAGACATTACTCAACGAACGACTGATGAAAAGCAAAGTGAAATACGATGCAAATGCAAGACTACCTAAAGGTTATTTTGTCGGAGAGAAAGTGAGAGTTCGTCTAGGACAAACATAGCAGAAAGCAGTTGTCTTAAAAAAAACATTCATCACCCAGATCTTACATCATAAACAAACGATGGAAAAACATACAGAAGAAATCAAAGCTTTTTGAACAAAAGCTTCAATGAAGATATCTCTGGGTACTATGATACCTATGAAGACAACGAGCAGTAAACTGTTAGAACAAACGAAATAGACAGTTATAGATCAACGTCTAGAGAACTTGTTGTGCCAGTCAAGACTACCAGAAGTGTTCAAATTGTTAAAGTTCCTAGTAGATATCAGTCTTAAGAACATTAAAAAGAAGAATGTGATAATAACTTCAAAAGGAAGGATCTCTGGGGTTAATTTGGAGAAAAAAGGTGAAAAATTCGTGTACAGTTACAAAAAAAGATGACAATTTTTGGATCTATCTCAGTAGAATGAGATGCTGACAGGTTTAGAGAGTTATTATCACAGTTCAAAAATGTTGCTTTTGGATTTATGCCTAACAGACGTATGCGCAGGCCAGACAGACGGCCACTCATTGTGGCTAAGTTATAATAGGTTTACCTTTGCGTCACGCTGTTTTGTAGCCCCACTCTGGTCAACTCGGCATGGGGGAAGTTGCCATAGAAAGAATAACATTTTTTTTATTTCACAAATAAAAAAATATGCTATGATTGTGAAATTTCCTCTGACGAAAAGACGTACATTTGTTGTTTTTATTCATTTTCCCACCTTTTCAATTCACTCTTTGATCAATCTATAAGACCGATTTTTTTTAGAAAAGCATGTTTCCAATTGATTGCGGAAAGATAAATAGAGGGGTAATAACTCGAGTGTGAAGTTAATTCTGAAATTAAAGTAGCAAAACCCGAATAATGGACAATTCTAGCATTGTTAAGAATAACTTTTGGACCTGTTATTACCGATTCTGTAAATTCTGCTTCAAGGTTAATTATCATAATCTTAAAATACTCGCCATTTAAATTTATTATTAATAAAGGTAACAAGATACCTGGAATTCTCTGTATACAGGGGCGCCTTAACAGTGCGACGAGTGTCTTGTGCGGGGCCCTGAGCCGTAAGGGTAGACTATATATATACCGTACCACATCACGCTAACGGGCTAATCCATCTCTAACGCTGTCATGGGCCCCCAACAATAACAATTCAGTATGTCCGCTTTTAACACTGTGGGCCTTATTTTTGTTACAAAACAGAATATTACTTAGGTACTGTTTGCCTACTGTTGTATATACTTCATTATTATTGTTCTACATAAGAGATTTTCTTTGAAGTTTAAAAAGTTTAAAAGAAAAATACTTCCATGGCCTCACGATGTCTATGCACAGAAGCATATAAAACACTTAGGCGGAAGTAATCAATCCAAAGAGTTTATTTTGTATTCAAACATCTACGTCTAATCGGATTTTATTAGAAAAATGTGTAGTGATTAAGTTTGTTACAATAAAATCTCCGATCCCGGGGCCCCCACTTGCCACCCCCGAAGGCCGCTACTGCTGTATATCATACAGTTTTATTCGTGGCAACAAAGAGAGTAATACTCTTGGTTTTTGCTGCAAGAACATGTTTGATCTCTTTAATCGGCAACAAATCTATTAAAGATTTGTATTTTAAAATGTAAAACTAACTTTAAAAAACAACAACTTTGATCTCAGTTGGAAATTTTTTTTAAAATGTCAACAAAGTCAACGTACTGATAGACCTAGATCTAGATTTAGACTTTGATATAAATATAATCCATAAATTTTGAAAACAAAAATACACCCGTGGACACTATTTGTCAATCAAATATATTAATTTACGTATTTACAAACACCCATTTGGCCCCCCCCCCTAGGCGGGGGCCCGGGGGGATTTTCAAAACCTCCCCCCCTCCCCCCTTACGCTACGCCACTGTATTAAAGCAAAGGTCCCTGTTTTGAATCCTGAAGAAGACAGCTTTTTACTTTCGGGATCCTTAGGAGCATCTACCTTATTCTACCCAGCTCTAATGGGTATCTTTACATTAGTTAAAGAAAATTAAGGTAGTTGGTCATTGAACTGGCCACATGACACTCTCGTTAACCACTGGACATAGAAACATAATATATTTATAGCATCTGCCTTATAGAGATTGTAAGGTCTAAAAGGGGAACTTTAAGGGGAACTTTAAGTACACAAATGTGTGTGTGTGTGCTTTTGAAGAAAAAAGGCTCTGTTGAGATAAGCCTCATTGTTTATCTTTTTTTTCCTAAACGACTTAGATCTCCAATAGCCTTACAGAAACAAGTCTACACTTAATGACTTATCATGCACATGTGGTTTTGGGCGAGACACAAAGTGCAACCAAACTGCTCTTACACGGAACCTTGAAGATGTGAAGGCGGATATTTGGCACCTTTTAAACCCTGACACTTCAGGCTACTAATCTAAGAAAAAAGGTTCTCAAACCTTCGTTACCCAGTCGTTCTTGAAAATAGAAATTAGAAATCTAATGTACTAGGGATTGGAACCACCAATTATAGGATTCCTTCTAAAAAGTTCTTTCACCTGAGCTCTTTGAAAGGCAGACGCATATGCTTATGTAATAGAACTTATTTGGTATTCTCATACACACCTCATCACACCTGATATATATATTTGCGTTTCTGACTTCAGTTGGCCACCTTCTCAGCATTAGCTATATTTATTCTACAATAAAATGTAAATTAACGTTGCCAAGCCCATTAGTTTTCTCAAACTCAAACAAAAAAACAAAAGATGCTTTGGTACCTATACAAGATGAAACTGCATGGAAGACCCGCACTTACCAGGAAATATACAACCAGCAGAACACAGGGTACGCCCGTTGATTTGTTTCTAGGCATTATATTGTTTATTATGACTGTAACACTACCTTTTTTTTTCTTCTAATAAACGGAACAGATTTTAAAGATCAACAAAACATTCTTTTTTAGCACGTGAGTTAGTGTATCTGTTACTGTTACAATAAAAATTCTCAAAACTCTCTCTCTTTTCTTCTCTGGCCCTGTTTTCCACTCTCTCGATTCCCTGGATTTTAACTAGTAAAAAAAAAAAGTAAAGTTCCCCTTTCAGAACTAGTGGCCTATAGGGCAGATGATGTAAAGGTCATCTGATTCTGAGGGCCCACGGTTAACGAGGGTGTCATGTGGCCAGCACAACGACCAACCGCCTTTACTTTTCCCCAACTAAAGTCAGGTACCCATTAGAGCTGAGTGGACTCAAGGGCACCCGAAAATCCCGAAATAAAAATCCCAGTCTTCACCAGGATTTGAACCCGGGACCTCCAGTACGGAAGCCAAGCGCTTTACCGCTCAACCACCGCGCCCTCCTGGATTTTAACTGCGCATCATTATTTCTCTGACATTGACTTTTGACTTGGTTTGGAAAGACTTGATTCATAATGCGCCCCCGAAACATAAACGCACTAATATTTTTTGGCCCGGTAATGCTAGTAATGCCCCAGAAAGTTAGTCTTTTGTAAAGTTCTATGTCTTTTCTTCGGCCTCTCGATGCATTTACGAAGGCTCCAATTAGATTAAATGTCACATTTCCGTTGCCATATCTACATTTATTTTGGTCATTTTTTCTCTTAAAAAAAGGAATTTCAAATTGGCTTTACTTATTGTCATCGATTATCTTATCTTTTTTCAGGCTTAGGAATTAAAAAGAACATTTGTAGAAATTTCGTGCGAATCTGTACAAGAGTTGAAGAGATCTCATGGTAAGTTATTGAGTAGTATTTGATAAATATATATTAGATATGAAGACATAACCACTGGCTGGCACATGATGGGGTGGGGGGCGGTTGCGCGAAGTTTATGTACAGAAATTACACAATTTGTGGACAAAATAAAATTTTTTCTTAAAAATATATAATAATTTTATATAAATATATATTGAGATTGTTTATTTTTTTTATTATCAAATAAATGTAAAATTAAAAAAACAATGAAATATTTTTACCCCGCCTCATCCCCTTTCCTTTGAAAAAGAATCCTGGTTAAACGAATGTATAGATCTACTACACTTGATACTATTCCAATGATAAGCCTTTTTACAACTAGGATGAGAAAACGATGTGCAAAATTTTCATGAACATTAGTTTAACTTAGGCCTAACTCTTAAATCAAAAGTACCTTTAAATTTGGGAATGACCGAACGCGATAGTACTTTGAAACCGATGTTGAATCTGAATGTAGACAAATATAAATTTATCTTGTTTTTTAGTTTGAAAACTTTCAACGGTGAAACTAGAGTTTTCCAGGCGTGGGCAATACATTAACTATACATTTTTTAGGTAAATCGGTTTTTGAAACCGTGTCCAGATTCCATCCTCAATTCTTCACCTTCCATTATTAAGCTGTGATTTGAATAGAAGTTTTGTAAAAACATTTCATGTTCTTTTATCTATACTCTTAAGCGAGCAATTCTTGTATATATATATATCTTCTATTTCGAAAACGGCTCTAACAATTTTCAACGTATCTAAATGTTAGTGAGAAAAAAAATTTCAGCTCATTGGCCACATCGGGAAAACTCGAGTTCGACCGTTATTTCGATACATAAAATGTCTCGTTGTAAAATTAATATTGGCTTCAATATATTTATGAATGAAAGTTATGAATGAAAGTTCTCCATGACGTAAACGGGAAAAACGCTGCTTACGTCACTAGGCTTACTATAGTGTATTTCTTTGCAAACAAGAACGCGTTTAGAGATATGAATGAAGGGATGTGTAAAACTAAAAGCAGACCACGGGCTGTATCACCACTGGGAAGGATGGATGGCAAAAGCCGGTATGAACTTCTTATTATCCGACAGTCAGGCTGGGCAGGGCATTTATTTAACCGAGCAAGGCTCGGCCACCTGATATTTTTTTCTAAACCGCTTTTTGTTTTTGAGAGAAGAAATCGAAAAGTTTCTTTCACTGTTGGATGCTTAGGAGAAGTCGTGATAACAAACATCGTTACTTATCTGATAACTCAGTCCTGTACAAACATTGACAAACCCATTTACTGACCGCTAATCCGATACGCTTTTACTGTTGATTGTGTCTTGGTCAATAGAAAAAAAAACCTAAGAGTTATTGATTAGGCTGTTGAAAGAAAAACATGGATATTTAAGCTACATCTATGATATTTTTAGAAGGTTTTAGACCTGTTCGAAATGGAGTCCAGATATATGGTGATATGTTCATGCGTGTTGGTCTACCTTTTGCCCGGTAAGCGTAACTTATCCATTAATATACATTAGCTCTACATGATGTTGAGAAAAAATAGTTCTATATCCTCTAAGTGCTACAACAAAATTTTTGGCAGGCTTTTAGGGAAGATACTTTTAAGAGCTAGTTTGTCTCTCAATCTTTCCGTCCATTTTACTTTTATTTTTAGACATGGGCGTAATGAGCACAGCTGGCGCCGGGGGGCACAGTTCTTAATAGCCGCCCCCTCGCTTTTGCATGAACATCGTATAGTGATACAGGCTTATATAAAAATATATAAATATATAAGGCTTGCCTTGGTGTCCGAAGATTACCGAAGAGTGCAGTATTCCACATCCAAAACAAACATAACCATTGTCTGTCGCTGGTTCTCTTTTCTCCGTCTACGTCTGTCCTCTGTTATGACATGATTAGAGCGTAGGTTTATTTCGGGGATAATTAAGGGATAAGTTTTCATTAGTGACGGAAGTGACGAATAGTGAGATTAAAAAGAAGAACGATTTAGTTGACAACTAGAACAAGACGTTGTTTTTGAGAAAGGCTACGAAACAGACAACGACGGTTCCCTTCTTAAGTATTAAAGTTGATTTATCGTTGAAGCATTGTCGACTTACTATATTACTTGTTCGGCCTTCGTTGGTGGTTTGATTCGTGACAGTGTAACTTGCAACACCGCGAATAGGCACGCAACACTCGGCAGTGGATTCTCTTTTGATTTCAGGTGTGCATCCCGCGACCTTTGTCAGTGATCTTAATAGTCTCGTTTTTAAGCCACATTCAGCCATGTTGTCTTCTCTAGTAAGTTGGTGCCTAGGCTGGTCTATAAATCGTCTCATCAAAGATCTTTGCTCTCCATCATGGAAACACGGTGGTAAGACCGCAATAACAACAGAGATGTTCTAGCGAACTCCAGTTTGGGCAGTATAGAGGGACTTATATATTGTCCGGCATTTACGCTGGGGTGGGCACGTATAGCGTATAGCTGATAGGCTTAAACATAGGTTGTATACAATAATACGAATATAATATGTAATTTAAATATCTACTATAATTTCACTGCTACAAAATACTATTTTAGTGCTTAAAAAAGAACACTGTCGTTTCTGATTCAACTTTTTTTTTTAAATCGATTTTTAATGGCCCACGAAAAGGGAAAAGGCGCTTTTTTTTTGGTGTAAACTGTCTGTCCGTCGTTCGTCACGTTTAGATCTCGTAAACTTGAAGAAAATCAAACTTCATAATATTTTAGACCATTCAAAGTTCTGATGCAACGGCTACTTTTCTGAAATCGAAAAATCTACTTATTAAAATCAACTATGCAAGCAGTTTTTTCATAAAAATACACTTTTTTTTACAACTAATCACTATTAATAGTTAAAAATATGGAAGGCTTTTTAGTTGGGGAGATGACTATTAATCATATTTTTAATCCATTTATGAAAACGGCTTTAGATTTTTTTTTGTAAACAAATTATATATTTTTACAATTGTATTGCTAAGTTACATAAGTTCTGTAGTAATAACTAATAACTAGTAATAACTTCTAATCTTCTGGTGGTGCCATACCGTAGATTTCTGCGATGTAGACCTGTGTTTTAGGATTCAAGAAAAAAATAGCACTATAAAAGAATAATGCTTTTTTTTCTCTTAGATGCTTTGTCCACCTCTTGTGACCAGTCACACGGATGTCCAGATTTAGAGTGTCCATTGGGTTTTCAAACCGACGACCACAACTGCACAATCTGCAAATGCAGATTCCAATGTCCAGAGGCGAACTGCCCCATCCTGTGTGAGAATGGATACAAGACAGACCCGATGGGATGCCGACTTTGTGAGTGCCAGAAACCAAAATGCCCAAAGTTTAACTGTTCAAAAGTCTGCATTGACGGATACCTTGAAATCCTGGGTTGTCCATATTGCCAGTGCAAGGTCATCCCGTGTCCAGAACTGACCTGTCCATACTGTCCAACAGGCTATCAGAAAAGCATCAGGGGATGCAAAACATGTGAGTGTATACAATTGTGCCCTTCCTACCAATGTCGCCAGCTTTGCGCTAACGCCAAGAAGAACGAATTTCTGATCAAGGCTTGTGGCTGTAAATGTCTCAATTAAGAAACACGAAGAATTACAGAAAATGTAGATTAATGTGTCATCGAATCTACGACATTTTTGAACATTTCAACATAAGGTCTATGCATGTAACACAAAGTTTCAATGTATTTTTACCGCTTTCTTTTAACAATAAACAATACGTTGTGTTCACTTCAAGGAAAATAAATACATTAAACACCAAAAGTATTGGCTTCCATCTTTTAAACCCCTTCCTACATGAAGTCAGAATTTTGTTCCAAAAAATATTTTGTTGGTTGGGTTATGATATAATGGACCTTAGAGGTAGGTCAAGAAACAATTTTGTCCATTTACAATTAATTAAATTGTACCATTTTTTTTTGTTTTTTTAGAATGAACATAAATAATATAATTTATTGGGTTCATAACTACACATTGAGTATATAACAAGGATAAACCAATGTAATTGATGTAATATCAATCATTCCGCATCTAGCAGTGTCAGAAGACGATACGTGACTGATCAGAATAGGCCTACTCTCGAGCCGAACGTCTACGTTAGTACATAATGCATGTGGATGCAGTAAAAGGGGCTTAGTTAAACATAGTTATATAAGAATCAATCACTGTCTAAAATTTGGTTCCGAAGTACTGTTTTTATGTGCAGTTTGTACATTTATTTAATGTAATCTAAGTGTTTGTTGATGTTTGCCTGTAGCGATTAGAAACACAGTTAAGTCATTATTGTTGTCACTTCTGCCATATTTAACGAGCTTACACATTTAATTTTGTAACCTCGTCATCTTATTTCTTTTCTTTACTCTTCATTTAATCATATTTTGCGAATTTAAAGGAGACAACTCAAGGAGCAAGGCTAATGACAAATGTTTATTTGTAATTGAGAAGGCTGTGTAGCTTATAACAAACAAACAGAAAACAGTGTCCGTCCACATTGGGTTTATTTCCGTCTCAAACAGACTCCAGCTCTTCACCTGCATCTATCCTTTAGTCTGATGGGCCGTTGGGACACTAGACACTTTCCTCTTGATCCAGAACGTTAGACTGAATACATTTCTTACTGTTGCTATGGGGGAGGAAGAAAGTTTGTCTCCATCAATTTTGTGTGTTCTTGTCCCGTTGTAAACAATGCGCAACATGCTACCCTGACTCATAGTGGCGCCCGGATGGAAATGATTGATGGAAGAAACCGTTAGGGTAAAGGGGTGTCTAAGGGGGTGCGAGAGCATCCTTATAGCACTGAGCGGAGTTGTAAAAAAGCTCCCACAACCTTGTCACAATCCAGATGCTGTTCCTCAAGGGACCGTCAAATAAATGGCATGTCCCGCATGGTTAGTCTGGTATAGAAAAGGAAAATGGCGGGGGTCTTAGTGTACGCGGCCTCCTGCCGCGAGTCTGACGCACCCGCCAGAAAGAACATTATACACTGTTTTCATTCAGGCCGGTGAGAGGGAGCTCTTGTTCACTTTTGCTGGCCTAGAGTTCCAAGAGCCGAAGGCCCAACTCTACCTGACAGTTTCAAGTGGAAAATGAAGTCGGGGCAGAGTAAGAACAATATAGTCAATTTTTAGAGACCAGAATAAAGGAAAAAAAAAACAAACGCTATTACTTTCGTCTAGCAGCCAATCTCGCGGTCTGTCACACTTCGACCTCGGAAATTTGCTGGGTCTCGTGCATTGGTTATATGTGATAGGAGGAAATTATACTTCAAATTAATGTATTTTTACGGAGATAGGTTGGATTGTGGTTATTGATAGCTTTAATTGTTTCTGATACCTGCTGAAAATAATAAAAATAACAATTGTGATTATAACTTTTCAATAGCGCTACTTTCATGCTTATAGCATGCTCAGAGCAGTGAAGCAGTGGCGTAGCAAGGTACCCGTGGGCCCAGGTTCAAGAATATCTTCGTGGGCCCAAATCCCCCAAATAAGACCAATGGAGTGAGTGACAAAGCAATTGAGCAATCTGAATGTATAGGTACATTCATCAAAGACATTCCAAAACTTTCTACTTTGTGTAGATCTTGTTTCTCACTTTTCGACATCCACAGAGACAGCGTTGACTGCCCTAACAATTTTATACTCGACCAATAGCTGAATGATCTTAATTTTCCTGACAGGCGTTTTTTTTTCCTTTAAGGAACACAAAGTATTGTGTGTGAACAGTTTTAGTAAATCAAAATATATGAATCTTGTTGTTAGAGCATCATTCTTTGTTGACCAACTTGTGGGCAAAAGTATTTGAGAGTACTATATACTATGATCTTCCTATTAGATTCTAAACGCCACCATCTTGAGATGCTGTCTGCAAGAAACACATTCGAAGTCTAAGAAATCAGCAACGTCTTGAACACAGCTGACGGAATCATTTAATACCAATTTTAAATCGTAGCATATTAAACATAATGCGCAAGCGGCTTTTTTTGGTTAAGTAATACCTGTAGACTATTGTCGGCCCTACTATCCAATTATTTTAGAAGCACATATAGTGGAGATTATCTATTACTTGGAGCATTTGTTCAGCCAATTCCGCAGACGTCTGGTTCTCATAAATAAAAATCCTAGAAAAAAACTCTTTTTAGCGGCCCCCGAAAGGGGAAAAGCCGCTATTAGGTTTGTGCAAAATGTCCGTCTGTCACACTCAGGGCGCCAAAACTAGAAGAGATACGAAATATTATTTCACCATTAAATGCGGCTTGAAAAGTTTAGGTGCAACGGCTACTTTTAGTTTTCTAAAAGCAAACCGTTTATTTTATAAAATTAATTATGCAAGCGATTTTTTAATAACAAAACACGAATTCTAAAACAATTACGTAAATGTAAGGGAGAAAATGTTACAATAAGAAATACTCCTAGCATGTAGATATCACGCACATTTTTTTTAAAATGAACTTTTAGCAGCGACTTTCGTGTACTAGCGTAAAGCCCGCCATGACATGATTTTAAACTAATTTCTTAAACTTTTAAAAAAATCTTTCTATCTTCTATATCTTTGTTACAAACCTGCTCCCCAATTTGGTTTCACCATTCATTACAACAGAACAAACATATTCAACTTTAACGAGACAAAAGAAGTAAAGTAAAAGTAAAGTGTCCCCTTTAGACCATGCCACTGGCGTAGCTATGGTGGGGGAAGGAGTGGGGAGAATTTGAAAATCCCCCTGGGCCCCCACTTGAAGGGGGCCCCCAACTTAGTGTTTTTTACATTAAAAATTAAATGTTACGCAAAATGAAAGGGCCCTTTAAGAGGTCAAGCCTCCGGGACCCTAAACGATGGAAAATTTCTAGCTACCACCCTGGACCATGCAATCTATGGGTCAGATAATGTTAAGGTCATCAGTTTCTTTGGCCAATGGTTAATGAGCAGGGTGTCATGTGGCCAGCACAACGACCAACCGCCTTTACTTTCCACAATTAAAGTCAGATACCCATTAGAGTTGAGTGGACTTAGGGGCGCCCTAAAAATCCCGAAATTCAAAATTGCAGTTTTCACCGGGATTCGAACCTAGGACCTCAGGTTCAGAAGTTAAGTGCTTAACCATTCGACCACCGCGCCCCTGAGACATAAGAAACATACTATGATATTTCGTTTGCTTGCTAAATATTTGTGATTTTATTTGTTTAGATTTCATCTTAATTTAGTTTTATTGATTTACATAAACATTTTTTACTCAAAATAGTAGATAAAAACAAAACACTGTTGTGAAGACTTTCGAGGACGCGATGTCGTCCTCAATGAGTGTTTCACAGTATCTACTTCTTTAGCTTAGATACAGAAGTTTTTGCATTACAACTGTTGAGACAGTTTTGTAACTCATCGAACTCTGCAATTAAATAATAAAGAGTTTCTAAACTACATTATAAGTACAGCAAAAATAAGAAACATATTAAGCTTTAAGAAAATTGAATAATTAGCTGTGTTGAAATTTTAATTCGTGAACAACAGGACTTTCATCTGTAAGTTCTCACGTGGGTCCCAACTAATCGATTCATAGGCCCAAATACAATGAAACCCTTTGTGCCGTTGTTGCTACGCCACAGGCTTTGGGCTCAAATGATCGTAGGCCCAGGTTCATTGAGTCCTCTCGTGCCATGGATGCTACGCTATGATCCAATCACATTTGTTGACCAGTGGGGGAAGGGGATATCTTAGAGAAGGTTGTCTGTACTGTCTTTAGGCGCTTGGTTAACAAAACTTTTATCAAGTCGGATGTCAATCCTCGAGCCCCCTTCATAGGTACCCAAGCTAAGTTCATTCGTACTTAACCTCTCGACCAAGATTCCCTAATGTCGAAACATTTCTGTTTACTTGCGTTTCAGACCTGTGAGGCGACGCCTCAGTTTTTGTGACTTAACACTATCTTAGTATTATTGTTCCAAAGGTCTAATGAGTTTTGCTAGATGGGAGGCCTGAGAATCTTTCGACACAAAAGAATTCAACAACACATGTACCGGAAACTCAAAATTGGAACTAGTGACATCTTACCATGTGGAGTGTCTCCAGAGAATGCCGACCACGTCCTCCAACACTGCGCTCTTTACCAAGAGGCCCGTATAAGACACTGGCCCCGAAACACCCCAGTAGAAAGAAAACTCTACGGAGAGCTCCCTGATTTGTAAACTACTGCGCAGTTCATCTCATGTATTGGTGTAGTGATCTCAACCCTCCAACATAACAATGAGAACGAAGAAGAAGAAGAAGAAAGAAGGAGGCCTGAGGATGAAGACAAACCACATACACACTGTAGTATCAGTTTTACTTGATCAATATATCTTTTTTCTAAGACGTCCTGTAGCCTCAGGGTTTATGCTCTCTTCTACTCCTTGATCAAGTTGGAGTCTTCAGATAACCATTTCCGCATATCATAAGAACTCCATAATGTTTTTTTTTATTCAGATCAGGCAGCTCTCTTAAAACATACATAATGCATGATAGAGAAACGGCCTTAGCAGGTGGCGGGCCCTTGACAAGTGTCATATCAGTGTTGCAAGCCTTTTAGACCACATCTATATTTTTTTCCAAGATTCTAGTACTAAGAGACTAATTAGTATTTTTTTTTTGTTCATGTATTGTCATAATCTATAGATAATTATGCACAATTATAGCTTAATCCACGAACGGCAAGAAAGGTATACAAAATGTAAACGAGGTAATTAACTCTACACATGCAGCCACATCTCTCAAAAACTTTTCGATACTAAACAAAATAATATCTTGTTAGGTACAAATAAAAAATTGTGTAAAATTTCAACTTGATCAGATAATTTTTGTGGGAGAAATAGCTAATGCAAAGATTGTATCACATAGACACACAGTCAGACAGAGTGAAATAATATAAGCTTGTAAAAAGAAGATTTTATTCTATTTCTTTATTAGAAATCATAAAATCTGACAGCTGTTCTAATTAATTTTGTAGCCGCTTCGATGTAGTAAATATGTCGACACTCTACGGCTTGCATTGGCATGTATGGCATCCGTTCTCATCAGTTTGATAACCGTTGGGACATGGTACACATTTGAAAAGTGGGCACACTGCAGGTTTGCATTTACAGGTCTGGCATCCGTTTTCATCAGTTTGATAGCCGTTAAGACATGGTACACATTTGAAAAGTGGGCACACTGCAGGCTTGCATTTACAGGTCTCGCAGCCGTTTTTGCTAGTTAAGTAGCCGTTGGGGCATGGGGCACATAGGGAAAGTGGGCACGCAATTGGCTTGCATTGACATGTTGGGCAGCCGCGTTTATCATTTAGGTAGCCGTCGGGGCATGGGGCACACTTAAAACGTGGGCAAACGGGCTTTTTACAATTGCAAGTTTGGCAACCATTAGAATCTTGCAGGTAGCCGAAGGGGCAAGGTTTACATCTGACTTGTGGGCAAGGCTTCGGTTTACACATGCATGTGGTACATCCATTCTGGTCCACCACGTTTCCATATAGACAAGTTTTACATTTGAGCGCTGGACATTCCTTTGGCTTGCATTGGCAAGTCAGGCATCCATTTGTATCAGATAGAAAACCGTTAGGGCAAGCTTGACACGTCAAAACTGGACAATCGATTAATTGACATTTACATGTTATGCAGCCATTTGTATCCCTGGCGAAGCCGTTGGGGCAGTTTGTGTCTCGTAAGCAGTCATTCACTGGGCATTCATAGTAGGGGCAAGTACAGTTGACTTTGCATCCGTTTTGATCCAGTTCGTAAATTAAATTTTGAGGACACGCAATTCTCGGGCATTTCATCAACGGGCATTGCTGGCACTGACAAATTTCACACCCTCTCTCATCTTTAGCTAAGCCGTTGGCGCATTTAATTGTAGGGCAAATAGCAGGTTTACATTCTTCTGGCTGGCAAGAACAAGTTGGGCATCCGTCTGGGTTTACAATTCTGCCGTTTGGGCAATTGAGATTCAAGCAGTCTATTGAGCAGTTTTGAGGAAGACAGGAACAAATGGTACACCCTTTAGAGTCGGTCGTCCAGTACGTTCCAAACGTGCATCGACAAGCGAATTCTTGGCATCCGATATCAGTCTCTTCATCTTGAGCTGAGGAGAACAAATGTTTTAGGTCTTACTTTTTCTAAACAAAAAAAACTTTAATAAACATTGGCGTATTGAGCGTTCCAAATACCCGCTGGGCCCCATTGACAGCAAGGCCTGTCGGTGCCCCGTTCACACCCATGTTATAATTGTGCATAAAATAGTGTGGTGTTTATGTCTGAGGTTCTCAAACTTTTTTTCCAGGGGACCCCTTTACATAGTTCAAAACTTGCCTACATAGTATAAAAGTTAGGTCTTTGATGAATAGTACGTAATAGACAAATAAAATAGTAGTGATGGAGGAGTAGAGTATTATTAAACCTACCTGATCTAATTAACTGGCTTTTAGCGATAACGTCATTTGCATTGTATACAATTTTAATGTTTTTGCCTACCACATACAATCTTCTCACGGGCCCCTGGGGTTACACGTAACTTAGTTTGAGAACCACTGGTTTAGATAACCATTAAGGAGCTCCGGCGAATGGTGGTAGCTGCCCTCACCGCCCTCCCTTTATTACGCCACTACGTTTAAAGTTTATCTGTAGTCTTAATATGTAGAGTATAGTGTTTTTTCTTCATAATCTTTAACTATTAATGTAAAAGCATTTCCAGTTACAAGTCTATAATATATAAGAATTATATATATATATATATATTTATATAACATAATATATATATATGAAATTTGTGAAATAGCACTATAA
This sequence comes from Biomphalaria straminea, assembly GCA_021533235.1. Classification (NCBI taxonomy): domain Eukaryota; kingdom Metazoa; phylum Mollusca; class Gastropoda; family Planorbidae; genus Biomphalaria; species Biomphalaria straminea. Next base: position 8,843,394 of record JADKLZ010000130.1, read on the forward strand.
GTATGAGTAAAATATAGTAAAGTAAAAAGAGAAGTTCCCCTTTCAGACCTTGTGGTCTATAGGGCAGATTATGTAAACTGATTCTGTGGCCTAGGTTAACGAGGATGTCATGTGGCCAGCACAACGACCAGCAGCCTTTACTTTCCCCAACTAATGTCAGGTAACCATTAGAGTTGGGTGGACTCAGGGGCGCCCTAGGATCCCGAGATAAAAATCTCAGTCTTTATCAGGATTTGACCCCGGGACGCCAGGTTCAGAAGCTTTTTTTTTTTTTTACAGCTGACGAACTTATCATAAAATACATATATATGTGCTCAATATATATATATTAAGTTTGAATCAGTTTTGTAAATAATATTGTAATAAGCCTCAAACGACAATCTATAAAGGTGACAAACTTCAATTTCTACCACCACTTCAGTCAAGAATTATTTCTTTCCTTGGAAAGAGGACTAAATAGGTCTATACAATCAATTCAGTCAAATACTATTTCTTTCTTTTGTTTTGAGATACCAAACAAAATAATTTATTACCAATAGTGAATTGACTAATTGTGTATTTTTATAGTGTTGTTAGGTAAAAGAAATGATTGTGCAAAAAATGTCAGCTTGAGCCGAGATTGAGTGTCAGCTTGAGTCGAGATTGAGTGTCAGCTCGAGATTGAGTGTCATCTCGAGATTGAGTGTCAGCTCCAGATTGAGTGTCAGCTTGAGCCGAGATTGAGTGTCAGCTTGAGCCGAGATTGAGTGTCAGCTCGAGATTGAGTGTCAGCTTGAGCCGAGATTGGGTGTTAGCTTGAGCAGAGTGTCAGCTTGAGCCGAGATTGAGTGTCAGCTTGAGCCGAGATTGAGTGTCAGCTTGAGCCGAGATTGAGTGTCAGCTTGAGCCGAGATTGAGTGTCAGCTTGAGCCGAGATTGAGTGTCAGCTTGAGCCGAGATTGGGTGTCAGCTTGAGCCGAGATTGGG
>JADKLZ010000130.1:8844369-8859916 GCA_021533235.1 Biomphalaria straminea
GGGTGTCAGCTTGAGCCGAGATTGGGTGTCAGCTTGAGCCGAGATTGAGTGTCATATTGAGCCGAGATTGGGTGTCATATTGAGCCGAGATTGAATGTCAGCTGGAGCCGAGATTGGGTGTCATATTGAGCCGAGATTGGGTGTCATATTGAGCCGAGATTGAGTGTCAGCTGGAGCCGAGATTGTGTGTGAGAGAAATAACGTTTACAAACGTTTGACCAGACAGAGTGAGAAAAAAAAATCCTGATTAAACAAATTTATAATACAACTAAGAGTATCTAAGACTCTAAGATTGGCCTATAGACCCAGACTTAGAAGAAGCTGCACAAACGAAACTCGCAAGTATTAAACTATTATTCATGAATGCATGCGGAAATATACGCTGACGGATGTGTTTGAGTTATAGAATGTCTTGAGCTCCAGACACAATTTGATTATCACATTATTATATTTGAAAAAGTCATAACGGTCAAACCAGAGTTTTCTTAGTGGGGCAAGTTAGCTAGACATGCTATTCCGAAAATGAATACATCAGCTCTCAACTTTTGATGAAAGTAGTTACAGCCGTTTTCGAGATCTGTGACCAGGTTCCAGGTTTTGCAATGAATTTAAAAACTGAATTGAGGAATTGTCTTGGAGTCATAAGTATCTGACTATTTTACAGTGATACGTCTAGGATTATAATTATATACATAGTTTTTGTCCCCCCCTAACTTTCAAGTTAAACCCATACTGTCTACATACACTGTGCGTTGAGATGCAAGATGTCTTAAAACAGTGATTCTCAAACTGTGGTAAGCGGACCCCCCCCTCCCTCAGAAAGATGAAAATTTTATAAAAATTAGAATAGCTTCTGCTCTAAAAGCCAAGGATAATTTAAATAATAACCAACTCGCCCCTCACTAAAGTTTTTCACTTGTCTTATATGTATTATTGTATGTAGTTCTAAACACTAAATTTAAAAGCTATTCTTCACTTAGATATTCCAGATTGGATGGTGAGCACTATTGCACGTGGACATACTCAGATCTCAATCACACATGAATCCATACTAATGGCCATGTCTTGGATTCCCAAGACTTAGGATGAGCGCAGTGTTTCACATGACTACTCAGACCTAATTGCGACTTACATATTTTTCCAGATCTCATGTAGACAAATTCGATGTCCGCGAGCAGTCTATTTAACTTCTTTCTCATTTTTTTTATGTTGGAGCATTCCGATGACTAGACCAATATGTGAGATGAACTGCGCAGTGGTCTCCAAATCAGGGAACTCTCTATATAGTTTTCTTGTTATTGGAATGTTTTGGGGCCAGTGTCTTGTACGGGCCTCTTGGTAAAGAGAGTAGTTTTGGAGGATATGGTCGGCATTTTCTGGTGACACTCCACATGGGCAGATTTCACTACTTCCAATTTTGAGCTTCCGGTACATGTGTTTCCCATTCTTGTTGTGTCCGGTCCTGAGTCCGGAACATTTACTATTATTTACGAATTCCTGTTACTCAAACATATTCTGTATTGTACAATTTTAATCTCAATTAATACTCCTTCAATAAAATGTTATTTGTCTTTATTTACATTTGTAACTTATGCACTATGAAGTTATGTAGCTTTTTGACTTTATGATCCGTGGGCAATTTCTGGAAAATTATGACTGTAAAAAGGGGTCCGCAAAAAAAAAGTTTGAGAACCTCTGTCCTACAACCAGGGACAGCCATATACCCTTATATCTACATTCAAAGTTAAGGTTCTAGCTTTAATTCTCTCGCAATAAGACTTCAAGTATATACTTACCTTAAGCCACAGAATGATGGACCCGAAGCTTAGGGGGAAGTGTATTTGCTGGTTAATACTTGTGAATAATTCTCAAATTCATACTATTATGTCACGTGATAAGTAATTATATAATGGGTCTACCTAGCCGCCGCCCAGCGACCTACTTAAAGTATAGTATTCTAGATGCAAATTCTCTTTCTCTAAGTCTTGATGTGAACAACGGAGATCCCACATTACAATTTTATTGAGAAGATTAAAATCAATCAAGGGGAGATACTCCTCACAGAAATAAAAATGATACAAACAAATTGTAATAACTCTTGTGGTGATGCGGATTGTGCTAGTAGTAGTATGTATGTGTGTCTAGTCTGTCTGCGGCATTTTACGTCTCGAGAGACGATCTTTTCCCTTTGGAACTTCTTGTGTGACTAATGCAGCCAATCCTTAATACACAGCTGCGATCGAAGTTTGGGCATAAGTAACCACCAGGCGCCGTTGCATTTTCACCCTTCTTTCTGATTCTATTGAGTATGGCATCTGCAACCGAGACCCCTCCTTTATGCTCTTTCTCTCTCTCTCTCTCTCTATGTGGATTTTTCCAGTGCCACCTCTTCCCAGCTGCTAATCTCGATTTTGAAGAGCTTCATGTCCCGTTTGCATACATCCGTATAACGTAAAAGTGTGTCTAGTAATCCCACACAAATCGCTCCGGGCAAGCAAGAGGAGCGGTCAACCGTGACGAGTGGTAATGGTCAACCGCGATGACTGGCGAAGTTTCAAGAAACATCTATAATGAAAAGTACTCAGACCAGTCACGTCGGACTTAGATGACCACCTAGAACAGTACAAGTGTCGAGCGGGGTTCTGTCCAGTTTTAGAAGACTACTAAATAAAAGTAAAGTTCCCCTTTCAGACCTTGTGGTCTATAGGGCAGATGAGGTAAAGGTCATCTGATTCTGTGGCCTACGGTTAAAGAGGGTGTCATGTGGCCAGCACAACCACCAACCGCCTTGACTTTTCCCCAACTAATGTCAGGTCCTTATTAGAGCTAGATGGACTCAGAGTCGCTAAGGATCCCAAAATAAATATCCAAGCCTTCACTAGGATTCGAACTCAGGACCCCCGGTTCAGAAGCCAAGCGCTTTACTGCTCAGCCACAGCGCCTCCTTACCATAACGACCACTAGGAATACCTATATAAAGGTATCAGAGTCGGAAAAGACGCAGGCTCACTATCTACGGACTCAGTACGCTACCACAGAGCTCAACAAGATACGGAGACGTCATTACAGTGAAGAGTTTCTATATAAATATGATTTGAATGCCATCTGTTTCTTTGGCCTACATTTAACGAGCGTGTCATGTGGTCACCACAAAGACAAACTTAAGTCAGGAAAACATTCTAAAAATCCAGAAATTCAAAATCCAAATCTTCACCGAGATTCAAACCCAGGACTCCAGGTTTGGAAGCCAAACGCTTAGCCAATTTGAACAACAACACCACAACGACCAACGGCCTTTACTTTTCCCTAAATAATGTCAAGTACCCATTAGAGCTGAGTTTACTCAGAGGCACCCAAAGATCTCGTAATTAAAAAATCTCAGTCTTCACCAGGATTCGATCCCAGGATCCACGGTTCGGAAGCCAAGTGCTTTACAGATCAGTCACCACTCCACTGGTTGAATATAAAAATTGTAATAAAATGGTTTTCTTTCAAAAGAAATTCTTAAATAAAGTAATGTCGCACTTTCAAGATCTTTCAGGTTTTTGACATTTAAAAGTGACGGACGGACGGACGACAGACAGACCACACAAAACTGAGAGAGACTATTGCCATTTCGAGGACCGCTAAAAATCATTGAGTATATTGAAACGAAGCCTGCGCAGCTTCATCATGTCCTTTCCTTTTGTCAGGAGCGTTGATTGACCGGTCAGCATCGCTCTACGGGCCACATGTTCGACGGACAGACGTCAATAAAAGAGCGAATGTTTCTCTGGCTTAAATCTGTGCTTTATCTCTCTCTTTTCTCTCTAATGTACATCAAAACACGATAAATATGTTAATAAGATCCGGAATCTCGGAATACATTAACTGCAGCCGCTCAGACTATAGCGTCACCAAACCTGAATCATATGTTTACAATCTTTAGATTAGCGCGTTGAAATAATAATGATAATAAAAAGAAAAAGAGTTGGCAACACGTTTCACTTCGAGGCTATATACCAGACGTGAATAGATTCAATAGATTAAAATGTCAACATGTATGACGTTGTTTTTTTTTCTTTATTGCGTGAAATCAATGCATGCTACAAACTGTTTACCGTTGTGTGAAGTGTGTGTGAGTGTGTGTGTGTGTGTCTATATGTATGTCGATTAGGGAAAGGCGGTTTCCCATTACTGTTAAACCATATGAAATCAGTTCATATCCTACTTCTTTAAAGGTGGGTCGAAGGGGCGTTGCTAGATATTAGCTATCCTATGGGGGCCCGGAGGCTTGACCTCTTCGGGGGCCCCTGCATTTTGCTAGGCATTAGCCATCCCCTGCATTTTGCGTAATATTTAAAGCAAAAAAAAAAAAAACCCACTCATTTGGGGACACCCTCAAGTGGGAGCCAATGGGGATTTTCAAATTCTTCCCCTCCTCCCCCACCCTAGCTACGCCACTGGTGGGTCGGGCTGATTCGGTTGAGTTAGCCGGAAACACAAGGAACAGAGGTTAGCGTTTATAAATATCAACAAAGTTACGGATGTAGATGAAAAAAAAAAGGAAAGTATTAACTACATCTACGCATTCTTCTACCAGTGACGTCATTTATATATTTAGTAGAAACACATCTTGTTAATAATAGCTGCATAAGCTAATTAAGTATTGTAACTGTTTGAGAGAAACATTCGTAAGAAAGCTAAAAAGATTAGAAAAAACAAAACGCGCTCTGGGTCACGATTTTGAGATTTTATCATTACAAAGGAGATACAAGATACCATTGAAACCAGAGGCGTATTGAGCAAATCGTGCGCCCTGAGCAAGGCTCCGTGAGGCGCACCCCCCCTTTTCATGCACCTCTGCCCCTCCCTCTGGTTGACACTGTCCAAAAGCAGTAAAAAAAACTCACTAGTTTTTTACTCTTTCTGTCTGTATCAGCGCTACTCGTAGACAAGAGAAAGACTTAAGACGCCTGTATGTATCCCCACAAACAACTTCTTTGTTGCATCTGTTCACTTTTGACAAATATTGATATGATTGTAATGATAAAAATAATATGGCTTATCAAAGGAGAAGAACCCTACATTTATTGCCATATATCTCAATCCTTTATGATTTTTTCCCCTTTTCCATATCTGTCATTATCTATCTATTATCACTATTTAATTAACTATTTGATACATTTTTGATTGATTCTAATTTGGTTAGGAACAATGATAAAAAGCGTAAAGTTTAAACGTGATCCGAGAATGGGAAGTGGGAGTAATAACGTGCCCACACTTTGTACCAGACAGACAGACAGACAGACAGATAGAGTAAAAAGAGTCATTTGTTCATATAAAATTTCTAATAAAGATCAGTAAAGCAGTCTTCGTCTTGTCCTAATCTAACTGAGGCGGAACTAAAAGTAGATAATCGTTGTAAAGGCTATATAATACCATGGATGATACTGTAACATGAACATTTGGATTAGATTAGTATCTGGTCTGATTTGAAGAAATGAAATCTGAGATAGTCTAACAGTTTTAAAACTACCACGACTGAATTACAGCAACGGGGAAATCAATGTGGACAGATAGAACTTAGACCTACTTAACAAATTCACTTTAATGCGTTTTAATTATCGCTAGAGAACGTGTAAGAGTCACTTACCAAGACATGATGTTAATGTTATCAATAACACAGCGAGAAACGACAACTCTCTCATCTTCATTGTTCTGGCCATTCTCTAAACAGATATTTGGGGATCTTCTTTGATATGAATCGGCGATGTTTTGATCTCATGAAGTTTGACAGGTAGGGCTGCTCTCACTTTGACTGTGTCACTAGCTGTGTGTGTGTGCGCACAGATTGGTGTGTGTGTGTTTATCACTGGGTCGATTGCGAGAGGGAAAACAGACCAAAAGTGCATGAATGAAAAATGTACCAGGTCTTTCTGTTTGACTGACATCAATGACCACGTGACTTATACGTATGTGTCTATAATCTACATAATATCAGCGAGTGTTAACTCCGTAATTATTTACCACATTCCGGTAGAATCAATGTTGGTATCGTCAGTTAGGACAGGGGTTGGCAACCATTTGAGTCAAATGAGCCAAATATTACAATTTACAAAATTTCAACGTTTCTAAAGAGCCACAAGATTTTTTCTTCCGAACATTTCGTTAAGAATTCTTTAAACTAACGATAGCAGAATGCTTTTAACAAGATGCTGTTAAAAATCATTCGTAATAAATTCATGACCTCAACTATTTCGTCCGTGCAGTAAAACGTACAAATTTCATAATTTAATTTTGCACCAAAGAATCGAAGTTGCCACTTTAATTTTCCTTACATACTCCTGGTTCCATCAGTTGCCATTGAAACGATTTATTTATATTGATTTTATTGTCTTCAATGTATATTCGCATGACATTAGCTGTACCTTTTCCTCTGGTTTGTCACGAGAGCGGTAGCAATCCTAGAAGTTTTTCTTTTGGAATTGGGGAAGACATATACCTGACAAAAAGGCCAACTTGTTCTGTGTCTTTTATGTCGGAAAACTTATCTATATCAAGTAATAAGGAAGAAGAAAATAGAATTACTTCTACCTGCAAATATGTTACATTTCAAGACATGAGGAGTGGTACTCTGACAAGTACAAGTGGCTGTGAAATAAAATCAAATCATGGCATGGAACCAAAGATCCGCAGCTTAACATCCAAAGAGTCCCATGTGGCTCCTGAGCCGCAGGTTGCCGACCCCTGAGTTAGGAGAGTTGAGTACACGATCATTAAAGAGACAAGAGGAGGTATCCTTGATTTGTGAGTTTATAATCCACTCGGAACTCAAGACACCGTGATTATAAAAAAAATGATATTGTAACACCATAATTATCTTTCAGTTAGGCTACCGTTGAAGTAGGTTACAGTATATGGCATAGATAGACAGTATCCAGGGGAAGACTTCAAAAGTTAGAGCTACAAAGGCAAATTTTGAAAGAGAAGATACAATGGCGCAATCTATCTATCTACCATCTCTCTATCTATCTGTCAGTCAGTCTGTCTGTCTGTCTATCTCTCTCTCTCTATCTATCTATCTATCTGTCAGTCTGTATGTCTGTCTGTCTATCTATCTGTCTGTCTGTCTATCTCTCTCTCTATCTCAGTATCTCTCTATCTATCTATCTATCTATCTATCTATCTATCTATCTATCTATCTATCTATCTATCTATCTGTCAGTCTGTCTGTCTGTCTGCCTGTCTATCTATCTATCTATCTATCTATCTATCTATCTATCTATCTATCTATCTATCTATCTATCTATCTATCTATCTATCTATCTATCTATCTATCTATCTATCTATCTATCTATCTTTCTATTTATCTTTGCATGTGTAATGTAGTACATGGCTGGCAGTTGCATACTATGATTCAAAGTTTATCCACAATTGTTTACATCTACTTGTTAGACTCATGGCCGGATTAAGCCAATTTGGTGCCCTAGGCACAAACCTACATGGGTTCCTCCTTTTGCCCGACCCCCGATCTTCTACTGACAGCTGGTATGTTCAATATTATGCAAAAAAAAAATAACAAAGACAAACGATTATTAACACATATGTTTGTACTACCTTCACTCATATAAAACATACAATAAGGTATTTCTGTATTATAGAATTTTTAGGCGTATTTTCTTTGTTAGTATTTTTATTTTCTTCTTTTAAATTTAAATTTTCTTTTTTTGTAAGCGTTTTTTTTCTTTTTATTAAAAATAAAAATTTTATTATGAAATACATTTAAACATAGAAACTTTAATAAATCACACAAAATCCTTTATTTCAACATCATTCAAACAATTTTTTTTTCAACGTGGCGATAATAACTGAGAAAGTCAGAGAGAGCACACATTTACATTCTAAAGTTCTTTTTCTAGATTTACGTTTGGCAAAGTTTTTGAGTAACAAGTCCGCCTCAATCATCATCATAGACAAAGAATCAATCCTTTCTTGTTTCATTGTTGATCTACTTGGATTTTGTGTACGTTTCAACTGAGAAAAAGAGCGCTCAGTTGAACAGTTCGTGACAATTGATATTAAAAATATGCGCAAGGCGATTTCTTCATTTAGAAAAGCATACTCGATGTTGTCTCTAACTATTACTTTGTAGAGTTCTACATGACTGAACGTGTTGTTCTCAGATTTTGATTCACGAAACTTGTGGCTAATATATGAGTGGAACTGTTAAGTTCAGTATATAAATTATTGTTCAGATCTTCAGGATAAGCATTAATTAATGCTTCACAACACTGCAATGTTTGTGGTACATCGACCAAACAAGAAAATCGAACTACTATATCATTATATACCTGCGCTCGTCTACTCATATCTGTCTCAAGTTTGTCATCAATCGCGTATAAAGTAGATATACGAAATTTGTCTCTGACATTCAGTGAGACCTCATGGGCATTACCATCAATGACCACATTCTTTCGTTTACGATTACGGGTCAACGTTGTCTTATATTCCACACCTGGTATTCTTTTGCAGCTTCTTCAAATCTTTCAAATTAATTCCTAGATTCATGCAAGTGATCTGCTAGTGAGGAATAGTAAGGAATACAAATCAGTACACGTTTTCAAATTCACATGCTCATTTTGTAGAGCTTGACTGACCCTATGAAAATGTTGTAACACTTCTTCCCAAAAGACAAGCATGAAAGCAAATTCTATTCTAATTTTTGCATCTTCTTTGCAATGTTTTCTGCTTCTCTTCTGGTGTCCCCCTTCTGTGACTGGTCTTCTTGTAAACATTCTAACGCTTCTATAATCTGAGGATGAGACTTTACAATAGCTTCAGTTGCAACAGCATGTGCCTCTCATCTGGTATCGGAAAGGGGCTTTACAGGCGATTCATTCAAAAGGCATCCTTTCAGAATCTTGCATCTGTTGGTTGAAGCTGAGAAAAAAGTATAGATCAGTTGCACTGTATGGAAGAAGTTTGCTGCCTCTAAACAAGAGTCAACGGCACTTCTGCCAACCAGATTTAGTGAATGGGCAGCACAAGGTATATATATAGCAAACTCATTTTCCTCTAGAATTCTTTTCTGCATGCCCTTGTAGCATCCAGACATACTAGCAGCATTGTCGTATTACTGACCTGTTGCATTTCGAAAAATCAATATTACAAATGTTACGTAAGTACTGCAACACTTGCTAAGCCATACTTTCAACTGTGTGACTTTGAAGCTCCAAAAAAGTCAAAAAGCGCTCAATGGGCTCTCCATCTAACACATATCGAAGAACAACGCTTAACTGATCTATATGTGAAACATCTGGTGTTGAGTCTACTGACAAGCTGAGATAACTGGAAGCCTTTACGTCCTCTAAAATTACTTTATGAACTTTTTGGGACATAATTTCAATCAGTTCTTCATTTATAGTTTTGGATAAATAACAAAGATTTCCTTTTCCAGAATTTCCATATTTCGCAATGTGTGATGTTAAAAATGGATCAAACTGACTGACAAACTCCAGAAAACCTAGATAATTTCCATTTTGTAACCCTAACCCTAATATCAAAATTTTTCATTTGTCCCTCTAAAAGCCACGCTCAGCTATTGTACAAATAACCGCTACTGCTCGCCTCAAAAGTTCCCAGTAACTGTACTCCTCATTAATTTGCTCTTCTAGCTTTTGTAGCAGACCAGAGCCTTGTCGACGAGTTAGGTATATTAACATGCAGTCTTTATGAGTAGCGCTTTGTTCATGATTATCAACTTGAATGTTATTTTTCCAATCACTGAACCCATTTTTATCAGCCAAACTTGTGGAACCTTTAAACACAAAAAGTTTACAAACAAAACAGTACACAGATCCTGTGGATAGTGAATACATTAACCATTCTCTCCTGTACTGCTCACCATTTGCTTTTGTGCCATAGAAGAGTTTTTGAGAACCATGTTTTGTTATTTTTCCTCCAGCATAAGTACGGCAAGATTTATCAAAGGGACCATTATGATGCTGACAGTTAGTGGACCCACAGTCAACCCAGTAAGCCACATCATCAGCCCAAGAGTCAATCCACAGTCCTGGATCTACCGCTCGTTTTATTTTATATTCTCCGTTTCTATCTTTATCATCATCTTTAGCAGACTGAAGTGGTGCCCCACAAACGCTTGGTGCCCTAGCACGTGCCTTGTTTGCTCATTGGTTAATCCAGGCCTGCTTTAGAGTTCATGTGAGATAATAAATCGTTTGATGACATCTTTGCACAATTTGAATTTAAATTATTTGGCTATTGAGATATTGACACAGAAACGTTTTTTAATTTATAGCGCCTTTTTCGGTCCTACTTTGTTAGAGATTTGGGGCCACAAAATTCATTTCGCCAAGGGTCTCCAAATACCTAAAGCCGAGCCAGTGTAGTACGTGAAATCAAATATATCTAAAGCTTTAACAGATATATAGATTTAATCCACAGTGATGTCCTTATCTGTCAGGTGATGATGAAAATATATAGCGATTAAAATATCAAAAATGTAGAGGGGATTACCCGGAAATTTTGGCAACATTTGGCCTATTAGCATAATTAGCTGAACTACAGTTGAAATAAAATAGACCATAGTATTTTTATTCTAGGAACAACACTGTTGCAACAAAAGTACGCCATAGTACAGGGGTGTGGAAATTAGGTATGCTTGCCACATGCGGCCAGCCGGAGCGTTTAATGCGATTCGCCGGAGCGTTTTATGATGCCCACGGACATCCACAAATATTTGTTTATAATTACAAAAAAAAAAAATTCATTCATTTAAAAATTAATTATTTTAAATATCTATATACATCAATGTCAACTATTATTGAAATCCCTGATTCTTATATAAAGAGGCTAAAAATAAAATTTGTCGATACTTTAAATTTTTAAAAGTTTAAAGAAAACAAAGATTATTCTAATTGGCAATATGTCGAAACATTTAGTCAAAGACGCTAACTCAAACCAGTATTTATTTATGCTATGAAGAATTTTGTCAAAGTAATCAAAGTGTAGAGTAGGCTTGGAACGAGATGGCTGATGAAACAAATACCCTTGCTTTGATGGAGAAAATCTAAAGCTTGATAATAAAATTACAAATCAATATCCCAACCATAAATCTTAACTCTACGCGGAATGTTTTTGCAAACTTGCATTAGCCCAATTATCTAAATGATGAAACTTGTCATTTGCACTATACCCTTAGCAGTGGCATCACTAGGGGGTGCGGTCCGCACCGGGTGACACCCAGCTTAGTGGCACCACTGACCCACAGCAGTATTATTGAGATTGTAAATACAAACACTGAGGTGCGGTGGCTGAGCGGTAAATCGCTTAGCATCCGATCCGGGGTCAGGGGTTCTAATCCTGGTGAAGACTGGGCGCCTCTGAATGCACCCAGCTCTAATAAGAACCTGACATTAGTTGATGAAAAATAAAGGCGCTTGGTCCTTGTGCTGGCCACATTATACGCTCGTTAACAGTAGGCCATAGAAACAGATAACCTTTACATCATCAGGCCTATAGAACACAAAGTTTGAAAGGGAAACTTTTAAGTACACACACATATATGTGGAACCCCTTCCCCAAATTTTCTTAATGTGGTCCTCAGTAAAAAAAAAAAAAGGTTGCCCTCCCATTAAGTCCAAGCTACTAGTGGTATAGCTGTATCAAGCCTAGACTCAAACATTATTGTAAATTTCCTCTTCCAGACTTTTAAAAGGAAACTTCCAGACTATTTACCTCTCGGAGACCACATTCTTAACAAATTTTAACAAAAAATGATTCAAATCCAATGTTGTCATACGTTAATGATTTATTTCTTTTGTGTTCATCATTGTCTAACAGCGTCTCGTTTGCGAAATCAAAAAATCTTGTCATTAAAGCGATGGAACACTAAGGTTCATTCAGTTTTATCTTCAGTGAGCGAAGTATTTTCTGGCATGCTGTTTCTAGAGTGTACCTTGGTCTGTAGCCCCAATCGCTCATGGCGTTACTGTAGTCTAATTTTTCTGGCCAGGTTTCCGCTGCAGAGTGAGTCAGAAAAACAATTCTAAATGTTAATGGAAAATCAGATGTAACCAAATGAGCAAAATAAAATAAAACTAGTGGATTAATATATGCTCTAGTTTAAAAAGAAAGAGTAAAAGTGACGATTTGTAACAAGAAATTTACTTAGTCTAAACCTCCCACATGGGTTAGGGGAGCGAAGATGGTTGAAGCCAAAGACCATCAAAAAGTATAGCCCCAAAAAAAGAGGACATGGTAGTTATCGTATCTAAAAGACTAAATCTAAAATCTTAATATAGAGATAAAGATGAAGACTAGAAGAATGACTTTACACGTAAAATCATAAAATCCTTAACCCTAACCCTAACAACCCTAACCCTAACTTAGATCTGATTCACTTGATATAGATCCTACATCTAGATAAGAACTTGTATGACTTTATACCTTTAGTCTAAAAATTACTAGACCTAGACCAATGTTATGATCAAAAGACCGTAACCCTAACCCTAACCCTAACTTATAAAAGAAGTTAGTTGTTTTTTAAATTACTACTGAAGCAAAGTTCTTATCAAAATTCTTTTTTTTTAAAACAACATTTTAATCAGTATTTTATTCCATAAGTTAGTTAATAAATGGAAAAAATATTTTATTGATACTCTTTCCTTTGTGACCTTAGATGCAATTTTTATATACCAGTGCTCGAATCTAGGAATGAAGTTATTAATCAAGAAGTCTGTCACCTTTTTAAAAGTTTAAAAGTGGTGGGGTATTGTTATGAACAATATACACAAATAGATCATTTCATAATGAAATGATTAACTTTCGGAAAAGAAAAACGTAGCAGTTACAACAGAAATTTGAATTAGACAGGTGTACGGACGGCCAGATAGACAGACTTCACAAAACTAATAGCATCTTTTCCGCTGAAATCAACTTTTGTTTTTTCTCTTAATAATTAATGACTTACTTAGACTTAGGTCCTCCCGCGCAGTTTGGCTCTTTGGGCGACAAGCTGTCTCTAAAACGTTCTGTCTCTGGTAATGTCTGAAGCCTCCTCCCATCTGGTGTCCACTGTTTTGAGGTCCTCAATTAAAGTAAGACGCCAAGTTATACGAGGACGTCCCTGTTTGCGTTTTCCTCGTATTGGTCTCCATGTCATCGCAACTCTTGGTATGCGTAGTTCATTTTGTTGGAGAACATGTCCCGCAGACCTCATGCAACGCTCTGTCACAACCTCACTAAGTGTTCAACTCCCAGTTCGGCATAGGATTTCTTTGTTTGAGACTCGATCTGTGTAACTGACTCTCAGCCATATTTTGTTGAGCCAATTTTGACAGATGACTTCCATGTCTCACATGCATATGTTGCAGTTGGAATGACGATTGTGTTGATAAGGTGTATTTTTGTCTCGAGTCCAATGACTTGGCTTGTCCAAATAGGCTGCAAACTATGGAAAGTGCTCCCTGCCTTTCCTATTCAGCACACTACATCATGGTATGCATCCCAATCATTTGTTATGATGCTGCCAAGGTAAGTGAACTTGTCCAACTTTTCAAGCCTTGACTCGCCAAGTCTGACAGGGGCACCCTTTGCCTTATATCCCACTCGCAAAATTTTAGTCTTATCCAAGTTTATGCGGAGACCAATTTTGGGTGCCTCTCTAGACTCTGCGTCATTTCTTGTATGCATTTGTTGGTGGCCTTGAGAACAGCGTCATCGGCGAAGTCCAAGTCCGTCATTCGGTTTTGTTCACGCCTGTCTCACACCTGTCTCGATGTTTAAAAAAATTCTGTTGTTGCTCCTTCTGTTTTAATGCAGCAACTAGACTGAATGTATAGGTGTCGTAGGATCTGGAAGAATTTTTCTGGGATGCCGTATTCTTTAGTTATTTTCCATAGCGATTCTTGGTGGACACTATCAAATGCTTTCTTAAAGTCTAAGAAACTGATCGCTAGCCGTTGTTGGTACTCGAGACTTTGTTCTTTGATAGTTCATAAAACGAAGATCTACGGCCTCATCGAAACCTGAGCCTCTTATTTAAAGACTGTTGAAGCCGTCTCAACAAAACAGTGCTGAAAACTTGCCCGGGACAAAGAGAAGAGTATTGCACCTCCAGTTGTTGCAGTCTATTTTGGAAGCTTTACAATCCCATTTTTTTTTGCCAGTCCTCAGGGACTTTAGAAGTTCACTAACAGAGATTTAGGAGATCAATCATTCTGTTAACAATGCTCTGTCCTTCATGTTTTAGCATTTCTGCTGACACCATATCTAACCCTGGTGCTTTGTTATTCTTTAGCACTGCAATGGTCATAACTAATGAATGTAGATTAAAAACGTAGAACATTTTTACTCCGCCCGCATCCCTCCCTTCCCGAGAGTGAATCCATACTAAACGAATGCGAAGATCTACGACAATTCCAATGTCAGACCTTTAGACTTCCAAAGAGAGTGAATCCATGCTAAGCGAATGCGAAGATCTACGACAATTCTAATGTCAGACCTTTAGATCTAGAATTAGAAGAAGGTGCAATCATACCTCACATTTGAATATTCCATAACACGATAGTTCTTTCAAGAACGTGATAATCCTTTTAAAAAAAACAAGGTTGGATCTATATCTAGACCTAGTTCCTTAGCCAAATTAAAGTTATGACGATCAAACGAGAATTTCCCCAGTGTAGCCAACGAGCTAGTTATTCTTTTCTCTGAGATATACTTTGTTAAATTTCTAGGAAAATTGTTAGAGCCGTTTTTGATATCGTGTCTAGGTTCCACCCAGCCTCCTCCAAGAAGTTGCTACTTGAATAGAGGTATTGTAAAAATTCTATATGAAACATTTTATTCGTTCATTCTTTACTTTTCTCTTCTTCTTTCCTTGGGGCATTCAGGCTAGGGGAGGAAGAGAGGAATGCCCAGGAATACATGGCGCCGCGATTTGGAAGCAGATGCCAAGCAGATGGGCAAGACGTGGGGACAGTTGGAGAGACTCGCCAAGATCCGAGATGCCTGGAGGTAGCTGGTTGGTGGCCTATGCCCCAGTGGGGACCACAGGCAGAGATGAGATGAGATTCTTTACTTTAAAATATGCTTTTCTGCCTCGACTTACATTCTTTTTTGTTAAAGGTTTGTCCATTTATTGGGTTCAAGTTTATATCAAAAGCATTACCTATATGTTGTCTGTAGTCCGGTTTATAGGTCACTTGAAAGTGTGGATTCTCTTTCTGTATTTCTAGAGCCAGTTCTTCGGGGGTGAAATCCAAGGCTCCAATGTTGTAGGTTCTCTTTTTAAGTAAGTTGTTTGGTATCTATTCAAATTGTATATACTTATTCTAAGAATAATTTAATTTTAATAGCGCAGTTAATAAAACAAAATGTAGATACAAAGATACAATGTAACTCCTAAACCCTGCACTTATAAGATAATGACATTACTTAGTGGTTCTTTCCCTCATATAAGCTTTGATTATATCTCTATCTATCTATCTATCTATCTATCTATCTATCTATCTATCTATCTATCTATCTATCTATCTATCTATCT
>JADKLZ010000130.1:8875026-8897727 GCA_021533235.1 Biomphalaria straminea
TAGATAGATAGATAGATGTTTTGAATAAACGTCTCCGTCTCTACACTATATTGTTTTTTTAATCTGCAAGATCTAATAAGACATGTAATTATGCATACAATCATTCTTAGATTACACCCTAGCTAGACATTGTGAATCTATTGTTATATCTCTGTTCCCAATGATACCCTCCTTAATCTCTTTTACATGAATGTATCTACATAAAACTTAGTCATGCTTGACCAATTGACATCCGGGACTCATTGGCCTGGATTACTTACTTGCCTGGTTTTAAATTCTGTGGATCTCACATTTTGATCAGTGTACCTTCCAATGGTGAACAGTGGCGTACAAATGAGCAAGAAAGGCCTACCCATGGACACAGGTACAAGACTACTGATGGTTTCAGAACATTTACAAGAAGTAAGAAGAATGTTTAAAAAAAAAATCTTCTTTGATGAAGATGATTGCGGTCTTCTACTTATCATTCTATTTCTTTCTATTGTATTTCTTTCTATTGTATTTCTTTCTATTGTATTTCTTTCTATTGTATATCTTTCTATTGTATTTCTTTCTATTCTATTTCTTTCTATTCTATTTCTTTCTATTCTATTTCTATTGTATTTCTTTCTATTCTATTTCTTACTATTGTATTTCTTTCTATTCTATTTTTTAGTCTATTGTATTTTTTTTTCTATTCTATTTCTTTCTATTCTGTTTCTTTCTATTCTATTTATTTCTATTGTATTTATTTCTATTTCAGCTTTTTCTATTGTATTTCTTTCTTTTGCAGCTTTTTTCTATTCTATTTCTTTCTTTTGTATTCTTCCTATTCTATTTCTTCTTATTCTATTTCTTTCTATTCTAATTTCTATTCTATTTCTTTCTATTCTATTTCGTTCCGTTCTATTTCTTTCTTTTAATTGGACTAGGCTGCCCACAGTTTGTGTTCTGACATCGCAGGTCAGTGTTAATGCCTTGTACAAATATATTAGACTCGGTCGGACGCCATGGTCAATTCACTAGTAATAAAGGAATTTTTTTAAAACAAATTTCAAATTTTAATTAAATATGAATTACTCAGTCTAAAACATGTGCATTTTAATCAACAGGGCCGGATTTAGACTTAATAAAGCCCTAAGCTATTTGAGATATGGGGCACGTTGTAATTAGAAAAACAATGTTCCCTTTTCTATTTCTTCAAAATTATTGAAAATAAGCCATCAATCAATTTTGGGAGCCCCCCCCCCCAGCTAAATTAGACGTTTAAGTATAGTTTACGTTGATATATAGGTAAATCCATCACTGATAAACAAAGCTATATAAAATATAGTGTTCTTAACTCCAGAGTTTTGTAGACACAACATTGATATCAAGCGAGAAGATATACTGTGTGAACATTGAGTCATTCAGAATTGTCTTTCCAATACAATCATGACATTCAGAGACTGGGACGTTTCTTCAGACCTGGAGATTAGTACGTCATGCTCCAAATCTCGAGTAGGACGTCTGTGGACGACATCGGGCAGGAATATCTAGCCCCCTGCTATGATGTTATATCATAAACTAATAAACAGGCAAAATTGAGAGTGGGCGGGGTTCCTTAGGCAATTTGAGAACCATTGTCTTAGGATATAATTCCGTATTAATTTCGGGCAGCATCAGGTGTTCTGTGGTGGCGATATAAGTGCAGTGTGAAGATAAGTGTATTAAGTCTATAAGAACTAACAAGAAAAGAGGAAGAAGGTATATTTATATGACTTTCTTTCTGTTTTGACTGTTTGTCTGTCCATCTGTCTATCCGTCTGTCCGTCCGTCTTTCTGTCTGTATTTTGGTATATGCATTTTATATGTATTTTTCTTTAAAAAAAAACCAACCCTGACCCCTAACCCATCTTTCTCTTTCTCTTACACCATCTATCTATCTATCTATCTATCTATCTATCTATCTATCTATCTATCTATCTATCTATCTATCTATCTATCTGTCTATCTATCTATCTTTATCTATCTATCTATCTATCTAACTATCTATTTATCTATCTATCTATCTACCTATTTATCTATCTAACTATCTATCTACCTATCTATTTATCTATCTATCATTTCACCTTATTATCCCTAGTCTGTAAATTGCTTTGCCTGTCTGTGAACATGTCTTCTGTCTCTCTAATGAAAGGCATTATCCCCTTTGTCTATTAGTTACATTGCAATGCATTTCCTATCTTGTGCTATTAATGTATCCATGTTAACTAAAGTTTGTTTTTATTTCTACCTTCTTAATTAATGTAAAAAACAAGTTAACACAATTGTTGTTTAAATACACATTAATTGGATGAAATAACGAATAAAAAGTTGGATTTAGTCTTACAGTGTTGTAATTACTTTCAGATGATAGGATCTGTTGTCATCTTTCTCGTGTTGAGTTTGATACAGATTTGTTACGGTAAAAAGTAGTTTTTTTTCAATCTGAAATATAAAATCTATTGTAAAGAAAATGTAATTCTACAAAACTCTGCTAGTAGACTGCACAATATAAAACTCGGTACATTCTCCTATCTGTGGGTGACTTTCTTTCTTTACTCCTTCTTCCTCATTACCATTAGAGCATAGAATAGGTTGCCTGATTCAGCCAGGAAAACAACGAGTTTGCAGTTTTTTAAGAATATCTACTGCCATTACACGTTGTTATTATCTAATAAGAAACATGTTATTCTTTAATATTACTAAAGTGCTATTCATAAACATAACTCGTTATTATTGCAATATAACAAATTGTTATTTATATAATTTAACATCTTCAAATTCTTGCATATTAAAAACTTGTTATAATTGCTTATTTACAATTTTTTATTCTTATAATTTATCAATTTTACATTAAAAACTTGTTTAGCACGCATGTAAACAGCTTATTATTATTGCATATAAACAAATTAGATTTTTAGCATATAAAAAACTTTACATTCTTTTTATTATTGTATACAAATCATTGAAATTCTTGTATTGAAACAACTTAAATTTCTTGCACTGAAACAAATTGAATTCTAGCATTGAAACAACTTGAAATTCTTACATATTAATAGGTCCACATTGTTTTTTTGTTGACATGTTTTAATTTTATTAGGCTCACATTGCCAGAGACGAGTTTGTTACTATACCAACTGGTCGCAGTACAGAAGCGGCACGGGGAAATTTTTCCCGGAGGACATCGACCCTTTTCTGTGCACCCATCTCATCTTCGCCTTTGCCAAAGTGAAAGACAGCAAAATAGAAGCCGTAGAATGGAACGATGAAGATACAGACGCTACCAAGGGGCTGTGAGTAGGGCACTTGTTTCTTGACCGGAAGTACTGTGAGTATGGCTCTTGTTTCTTGACCGGAAGTACTGTGAGTATAGCTCTTGTTTCTTGGCCGGAAGTACTGTAAGTATGGCTCTTGTTTCTTGACCGGAAGTACTAAGAGTATGACAATTTGTTTCTTGACCGGAAATACCGTGAGTATGACTATTGTTTCTTGACCGGAAGTACTGTGAGTATGACTCTTGTTTGTTGACCGGAAGTACTGTGAGTATGTCTCTTGTTTATTGACCGGAAGTACTGTGAGCATGACTATTTGTTTCTTGACCGGAAATACTGTGAGTATGAGCCATGAGTGGAAAAAAAAAATCCGTATAAGAATTATTTTTTTTTTTGTAGTTATTCAAGGTTAAATCAATTAAAAGAGGTCAACTCAGAACTAAAGACCCTGTTGGCTGTGGGTGGAGCCTCTGCAGGGTCCGCCCCGTTTACTGAAATGGTGGCGACGGCAGAGACTAGAAGAAGTTTTATTGAGACAAGCATCATGTTTTTACGTCAACGCAATTTTGATGGCTTAGATCTAGACTGGGAGTATCCAGGGTATTTGGGTCTACCTGAAGATAAACATAGATTTACAAGGCTCGTGCAGGTAATACAAAGTTAAGCACCAATCTAGTTCTCTCTCTCTCTCTTCATCTCTTTCTTTATGTTATCTCTAATTATTTCTTTCTATTTCCCTTTTTCTTTCACCCTTTCTCTTTCTCTCTCTTTCTCTCTATATCGTTGTTTATCTCAAAATCTTTATCTCTCTTTCCTTTCCATCTCTTTTTATCTTTCTCTCTCTATATATATATTTCTCTCTCTCTCTCTTTCGTTCTTTGTGTCTGTTTTCTATCTTTTATTCTCTATATCTCATTTCTTCTGTTTCTTTATCCCTCTTTTTTCTTTCCCTTTCTTTTTTTTCTCTTTGTACCACTGTTTGGATCTCTTTTATTTTCTTTTTCTCTCTTTTTTTCTCTTTCTTTTGTGTTTCTATATCTTTTTTTCCTTTGTATGATTGACCTTATTACTTTGTAAATGGCTTAGAAAAAAAATACTTTTTATTAATTGACTTTATTTTGAGAGTTAGCCTGTCGATTTGATTTCATTTCTTTACAGGAACTTGCAGCCGCTTTTGAAACCGAAAGTAAAACAAGTGGTAGGCCTCGGTTGATTCTGTCTGCCGCTGTAGCCGGTGGGAAAGAAAACATCGATGCTGGTTATGAAGTCAGAGAGATCGCTGAGTAAGTAAAATAAAATAAAGGAAGAGCATAGAATGTTAGTGGCTACACAGAATGGGTTTGTAGTAAGTGTAAATTATTAAATTAAACCATTATAACTTTCCGTGGACTCCTGATTGTCAAGGACCTACAAGAAATATACTTGAAAGGCAAAATATACGAAAACGCCCTAGAAATCTCCTGAAGTTATTAAAATCTCCAGAAAAAATGGACACTATTGTCATTTCATGGGATATAAATAAATAAAAACAGCATTGTGAGTATTCAATTCATACAAATTTAGTGTAAAGAACAAAGTATTTTCTAATAAAAATCATCTTATTTTTGACATTATGCTTATCCCTACCGACACTAGGCCCGCCTCGCAATCCGTTTCGCGTAAAGCCCCGCAATGGGCCTCATTCACCAAACGTAAACAAACAACATTTTCTCTATATGTTCTATACAAATTACGCAATCCTTAAGGGTGTCACATGATACGTAATTTTCACTATTTTATCAATATTATGACGTGGCTAAATGTGTTTATTTACATTTGGTGAATGAGGTCCATTGCTAGGGCCGGCCCTGCCTTTCTTGAACATTAACAGAAAAAAAAGAAGAAGAGAAACAAAGAGAAAGCGATGGGAGGACAACATAAAAGAATGAACGGGCCTGTCATTGAAAGAGGTTCTATATAAGGGAAAAGTCAGAGAGGAATGGAGAAAGGAGGTCGACAAATCTTGGCTGATGCCCCAACTGGCCAACAGTCTACAGACAAATGGATATGTGAAAGTAAATATCTGGCATCGTTTTTTGGTTGGCACCTGAGAGAGCACGTTACTTGGCCTCAACGTGGCGCTCGCGTGGAAACGGCTATCAGTGGAAATAGCTAGGCTAAAAAGTAACAAACATGAATCCCGTGGGGGTGTCCACTGGCGAGCAAGAGTCTGCCCCTTGCACGGCTAGCGGGATTAAAAGAAAGATCCCATATCTCTGTCACGAATCCATGCACCGTTCCTCAAGGGAACGTTACAATAATGGCGTATCCCGCACGGTTAGCGTGGTATAACGAAGGAAAATGGCGGCGGCCCACGGTATTATTTGGCCTTCGGACATGATTTCTAGTACATGCGTCCGGATTGCCAGTGGTATTGGAAACAGCAATGCCATATAGGCATTGACTCGGGTCACTCCCAGACAGACCTGTGCGGTCCGACAGTTTTTTTTTATCTTTTTTTACTGTTTGATACTTGTTCTCGGACGGATTCAGACAGTTTTTTTTCAAACTTAGAGCTCGAAGAGCCTTCGGCACAGCTCTTAGTCTATTCAGCGGTTGGCACCTGCAATATCTTTTATGAAAAAAAAACTAGAAACACACTGTCTTAATTGTATAAGCTAATTGTAATGTGATCTTGCAGGTCCCTGGATATGATCAACTTGATGTCGTATGACTTCCATGGCTCGTGGGAGTCTGTGATTGGACACAACAGTCCACTTTACAGCCGTAATGGAGAAAATGGACCTGCGGTCAACTACAACACTGTACGAAACTTTACTGCTACATACGTTGTCTTTGTTATATTTGTAATTATCTGATTTAATTAATTAGTAGTCTATTACTGAGTGGTTCCGTGACGTTATTATTATATAATTTGTAATGGGTAATCCACCACATTTAAAATGTTTCCAATTGCATGCGTCTGACAAGTTCAGCTATTGGTTCATATATTGTGTCGGGCGTATTTTTATACCTGACAGGAGAAGGGGCCAATGCAAGCGGCTAGAGCTTAACCAGTAGGCCTCGGGCAGGACAGGCTCTTCAGCATTGGCTAACATTCCACAGCTTACTCGGGCAGGACATTCCACAGCTTACTCGGGCAGGACAGGCTCTACAGCATTGGCTAACATTCCACAGCCTTACAGTTATGCGCAAAAATTGGAAAGTGTTCGCCAGTCAACTCTCAGGAAAGTCAGGACACAATTAACTCTTTCTCTCCGTAATTATTTTTTCCACATTCTGACAGAATTCTTCATTTTACTCATTACTATTTCACTATCCTGTTATGATTATTAAAAGCTTCAAAATTTTTATTGTTTGTTATCAGAAATGTTTTAGTTGGTATAGAATCAAAGAGGAGTGCAGGCCCTTTTTTTTAAAGAGCACAAAGTAAAGTTTATAAAATTAACATTAATTTAATTTAATGAGGTCAAATCAATGATGGTATCGTCAGTTAGGAGAAAAAGAGTTAAGGGAATTGAACTATACGGTGCTATACCCTTGCAGAACCCGCGACGACGTATAAGCTGTGTGAAAAAAAAGGGGGAGAGATAGAGCTAGTCACGTAGTTAATTTCATTAATAAGGTTATTATTGTCTATAGTACTACATTTACAGTAAGCTTATATACATGTACTTTTTTGTTTTAGATTAAGTTTTTGATTTTATCATATTATAAACTTTGGAGCAATGTAATTTTTTTTTTCAAATTTTTGTAACAGAATAATTTCTTCAAATCTTATATCAACACAATTAGAATTTCTGGTAAAAAGTTTAGACACGTTAACATACACGCAGATATCCCCTTGTCCCCCCCCCTCCTTACCTTTCCCAGACAAATGATAGGATCATAGCGCATTGAAACAACTAAAAGAATGAAATTGCGCTAAACCAAAAAAAAAAAAAAAAAAAACCGGTACAAATATTTCAAATCGCACAAAATTATTATTGTCATTCTAGATCTACTACAAACATAATTACATAACTGATAAAAATAAATTGCTATAATTACACTTAATATAATTGATTAAAAATTACTTTTAAAATTTTTCTTGCATTTTGCTTTTAGGATTTCGCAGCCAAATACTGGGTTGAACTCGGCACTCCTAAAGCCAAATTAAACATTGGTTTGGCAGCATATGGTCGTACGTTCACATTGAGCGACATAAGACGTAGCAATGTAGGCGATCCAGCCAGCGGACCTGGAGCAGCTGGTGCTTTTACCTTGGAGCAAGGTTATTTGGCTTTTTATGAGGTGAGTTCCAATGCCATAAGTGTTTTTTTTTTATCCTGACTTTAAAGCTAGGGAATAGTTCACATGTATAATATCTTATATATTGGGTGGAACGGTCAACGATATTTGTATTTAAAAATAAATCCACTGAATATTAAAACAAAATAAGATTCAGGTCAAACTAACCAGAAACGTGTTATCTCAAAGCATTTAGGCAATTCAAAGGGCAGCCGCTCCACTAAAAGATACAAGGACTAAAAACTGTGTTGTTGCTGGGGAAAGGGGGTCATCAGGGCCGGCCTTAGGTAATTGGAGCCCCTAGGCGAAGCGAATAAAGAGCCCCTAGCCCCTAGCACTACGAAGTGCTTGTGCATATTCTGTAATAGGGGTTCGGTTGTGTTGTATAGCGGTAAATGTAAGTGTTGTTAACAATGTAGAAATCTAGAATTACTTGAAGCCTCACAAACTGGAGTTCGATACAGTCATACAACATATAAAATCCACAGAATAACTTACTGAACTCTTCTTCAACATTAAAAATATAACTTTAATTCATAATGAAGGGAAACAGTCTAGACGCCAAACAGTCTCTAAATAATCCGGTCTTGCTTTCTAAGAATTAATCAACTAAGGTCCATCCGTTAAAGCCTTCCCATGAGTCCTAATTTTTCTAATCCCATAACTCCCTACTTCCGTCTATAATATGGTGCATATTTATAGTTGCGTCGCTCAAATAAAATACCCGATTAACTACTTTCCCTATTAAACCTATAACAGGTGAAGGATGAGAGAAACCAACAAGAGACTTATAGTATTCGAGGGCAAGAAAGTTATGTTATGCGGGCCGTTTTTACTGATGTATTCAAAGGTGTTCCGAGCAATATACATATATACTAACTTTTTCAACAATACAGTAGCACGGATATCAGCTGGTATTATAGAATTAAAAAAGAATTATAGATTTTGTGTAATTATTAAAAAGGTGCTGAATTGAATTTCGATGTTGCTAATTAAAGAAGAAAGTTACAAAGAGATTCCGCAGTACTCTAGTGTGCACACAAATATCAAATAATGTTAAGAGATAAATTTATCAAGACTTTTTTTTGTTTTCTACAAAGAGGTTCTCAAACTTTTTTTTTTAAACTAAGGGACTCCTTTATATAGTCAAAGCTTTCTAGCTACCCTTAAGTGATAAAAGGTTACATACATTAAAAGTGAAAAAAAAAATAAAAGAGTGTTTACAGAAATTATAATTGAAGTTTAAAATAATATTAAAAAATAATTACTTGAATTAGGAATTAGGTGGCCATAAAAGATAACTACTGTCGATTTGTGGGAGAGAACTAGATAAAAGCCCATAGCCCAAGACATTACAAAAAGGAAAATATAGCTGGATAGGACACACCCTGCGAAAACTAGCTACCAATGTTGCAAGGCAGGCTCTTGACTGGAACCCACATGGAAAGAGGAAAGTGGGCAGACCCAAGCAAACCTGGAAGAGGTGAGTCATCAGTGAAGCTGAGGGTACTGGAATGACTTGGGAGCAGATGAAGAAAGCTGCTCAGAACCGAGTTCGGTGGAGAGGTGTTGTTGCGGCTTCCCTGTGAGTACACGGGGTTAAGTCAAGTAAGTCAATAACTTGAATATCCGGCTCAATGTTTGTAAATAACGCCCGTAAATCTCCAGAAGCACAGGTTTCTGGTCGACTTCTTGTGTCTGTCGAGGTTCATTAACCCTTAAAGGGCTGAGCTGTTTCAGAATGAGTACATACAAAATGGAATTACTATTCTGATGTCTAGAGGCTAAACTACCACACGCATCTAAAGGGTTAAATCTCTGAATCTACGTTCTACCATTGGATATTTCAGTAGGCTGCTCCTGTAGTAGAATGGAATCATCTGTGAATGGGATCTGAGTTTGTCTATGAGAAAAAGGTCTAAATATTCAGCTGAGAATATCAAAGTGAATAATGTCTTCAAATCTTTGGTTTAGGTTATCATAGAAGAAAGTACGTAATAGATATAATGAAACAGAATTGAGGGGCGAGTTAATTATGATTCAACTTATCAGATCGGGTAACCTGGCTTTCAGGAAACAAATCATTTTAATTGTATACAATTTTCATCTTTTTCGGATCCCCTACAGTCGTCTAGCTGACCCCAGTGGGTCCGCGGAACACAGTTTGAGAGACAATGCTCTACACATAATTGTAGTTTTTCTACCATTAATTAAGCTCTCGTATATACATACATCGTTTTTTCCCTCATGGTAAAAAGGTTTATTTGAACTAGGGGTGTACCGGATAGTTCTTTTTGATATCCGGCCGGAGCCGGATATGGCCGGATAATAAAATTTGATATTCGGCCGGAGCCGGAGCTGAATACCTAAGTATTTATAAATAACTTGTATTGCTGAACATTTTACGAAACTGTTATATAACATACCTATATTTGTTGGTATTATTTTTTTCCTTTTATATACATTATTGTTTTAAACTCTATTACTGATTGATTTATTAAAGATTAATAGTATTTATAAACAGAAATTAATCTGTGTAGCATCATCATGAATAGCATGAGCGTGTCTGTGTGTATGTACGATGCCACCAACCATATAGGCTGTGTGTTGGAGGGTCACTGTAAAATATGTTAGTATATATTTTACTAGTTACTAATGTAAATCTCTCATCTGGCTTGTATGGTGCTTGAATGTATGTGTTCAAGAATTTCGACCAACAATCGGTCATCAGACTTGTTTCTGGTTCTGGCTTCAAGAACTTAATACTGATAGCTGTTAATTAATAGCTGGAATCTGAAGCGTAGTAGGTCATATATTTATTAATCCGTTTGCGGCAAAAGATATTTTATTAACAGCAGAAGATATTTTATTAACAGCAGGAACATCCATTACACCTACATTATTGATGTTTAGATCTACTGATATATAGATCAAAGAGCATTATGAAATCAAATATAGACGAAAACTCATCCACGCCCTACCTACCAAAAAAAGAAACATAGGCTAAATGGATTTTGTGTTCGATTGATTGTAACAACCTGGTCAGATAGACGTAGTGAACCTACTCATGTTGTCCTAGTGTAGTGTGTATTGATTGTGTTGACCTTCACGCGTTTTTTTTTCCTTTGGGCATACGCAATAGTGTTTAGTGAGCAGGCAAAAAAAAAAAAAAATTGGCATTGGTCAGTCAAGCAAATAGATAGGCTAAATTATCCGTACACTAGTTACAGAGGTCAAGTGTTTCTTAACATTCCAGCATACTATGGTGCTTTAGATCAATTTATTTTCTGCGATCAATTTATTTTCTGTGATGTTAAATTTTACTGTAAGGTTTTCCTTTAGGCCCTATATATTAAGTCAATAGCATTAAGCAATGAAATTAGCTTTCTTTCTAAAAGTTTTAAGACTAGGAAAAAAACTACATACACCCATACAAGTACTCTTCAAGAAAACAAACTTAGTGACTTAGTGTCCTCATCTGTTGACATATAGACAATGTCAATATGTGTTAACAATTTGCGTTAATCCATTCTGGCTTAAGTATGGTCAATGTCTATCAATACATTGTCATGGGTTAAACAAATAAGAAGGGTGTTGAGTCTCTTGAGCCCTCCCTTAAAGATACCACTGGTCAGTGTCTGTTTGGCTTGTAGTCCAGCCTCCTAATTGAGACTTAACTCAAAGTAAACAAACTTATTACCCGGCCAATGGTATAAAAGGTGTGGCTTGTGGTCCTTTGACCCTTTGATTGACAACCTATCTCATAATAAACAAACCCAAAACAGATTAACCTTATAGAGAGATGGCTTGTAGTCCCGCCCCCTAATAAAAATTCTTCTCTAAGTAAACAAACTTAGTTCCCTCTTAAGATAGACCTCTAGACAGTGTCAACACGTTGACATCTGGCTTAATGTGGTCAGCTGCCTATTTGTAATCTCAATGTTATGGACTAAACAAACAAAAGGAGGTGGGGGTTGCTCATCTCTACCTCTGCAGATATACCCGCACATCTAGACAGATTATCAGCGTGACGTAGTTAATGAATATTACATGTTTACTAGAACACCCAAAGGTCAAAACAGGCTTTTAAAATGTGCCAGACATCGCTGCTATGTGATCTTACAATGTACAGTCTTATTTCTATTTAGATTAACACGCCTTGTCTTTGTACTAAATAAGATTTGGTGCACAGCCATTGTTTATTGTTTTAAAAAAAAATTCTTTTAATTGAAACAAAAAAAAAAGTAAATGTATTTCAGAACTGACATTATTTAATCATGTCCACTTTGTGAATATTTGTATATTTTTATCAACATGGAGATTTAGTTTAAACTTCTTGTTGGACATCGTTTATCAGCGTCGACACCCTTATATTGTTTGTCTTTCGCCTGTTTTGTTTCGATATTTAAGTGTTACCTCCGTATGGCGTATCTAGAAAAGACTTAGCGCGCGGATACGCCTAACAATATTAACAGAAATACAGGTACTACGCTGTAGTTTTTACTATCCGGTTTACTATCCGGTAGTGATATTCGACCGGAGCCGAATAGTGCCGGATAGTGAAAAAGTGCCGAATATTCGGCCGGAGCCGGAGCCGGAGCGACTATCCGGTACACCCCTAATTTGAACTATAATATAATACAAGATGCATCTGTGTATAGCTCTTCAAGCTTAGAGAAAACAGCGACATATGCAAATGTCTTTGCTTTAAAAAAAAAACAAATATCGTACCAGTTCATCATGAATTGCAAATTATTTAATTATTGTAATGTTCTAGATGTAAGTGTTTTAGACTTATGCTTGAATGAAGTGGTAGAAATGGTAACTAGGGACGCTGAAACAACTGTACTGGACACTGTATAAAGTATTCTAATTACATTTTTCCAGATCTGCCCTTTGATTTCAGCTGGTGCTGTTGTGAGAAACCTATCAGACCAACAGGTGCCCTACTTGACGTTTAATTTACTCTGGGTGGGATACGACGATGTGGCCAGCCTACGAAACAAGGTAAACAACCTATATATTATTTTTGCCAACTATCTTTCCATTCTATCTATGTACCTATTGCTGGGAAATATTGGAATATTCTTTGTAACAATTGATCTGTAAACATACATAGAAAATACACAATGAATTAATTTCTTTTTCATTCCTTATATTACTATTCATTTACTTTAAAACTACTTAAGTAACACTCTTTATTTCAATAATCACCCAAAAATAACTTTTTTTTTTAGTTTGGCAACATTTTCAATGCTAATTTTTTAGAAAATTAAAAAAATTAAATAAAAATGGAATGACTAACAACAAAATTGTGGCTCCAGATTTTTGAAACATTGCTAAGTTAGTTGATTAGCATAATTAATATAAGACAAGGTTCCCATTTCCAGCTATCTAACTTTAGAATTTGTCCTAGATGAATTTGGTTGTTATTTATGTGTGTTTGTGTGTTTGTTTATTAAACATTGAAAGAAGTTATTGACATACAAAGCAATGGGAGAAAGGCCAAAGACGGGAAGGAACTAGGAACACAATCATTAATGCCTTAAACCGGAGGAATACTCCCGTCGCCTCAGCGTTGGCCCTTCGGTGGAAACGTCCCCCCCCCCGGTAAGTCGGATAGGCGAAGGACGGTAGCAAACATGGCTCTCAGTTGGCTACCACACGTACTCTCTAGCGAGGGTACATTACACGTGGTAGGGATGTAAAAAAGGCTCGCTAACCAGTCCGAACCCCCATCAGTCCGTTTCCCAAAGGGGTTCGTACGTGTGGTGATGGAGCTCTCGCGGGTTCGGTGGGACAGTAGAGGCATAAGGAGGGCCCCCACGTGGGGCTTGAGCTCCCAGCCACACATGAAAGGAGGAATTCATGCAGAGGTTTGGGAGAACGTGCAACATGTCAAGAGGGGGTGTGAATAAATGATCACCTAGTCGTGGAGGACTTCCTGACAGAGATCAGAGAAGAGCCATTTCTCATCCTGGCCACGAGATAAAAGCCTTTCTCGGATCAGAACGTTCATAAAAGTGACGAAGCATCGAAACCATTTTCTACATCTATAAAAGTTATAAACATAACTAGGCATTGGTGTGTGTGTTGGGGGGGGGGACACACCGCGACCTGTAATAACCGCTGGATAGTCTAAGAACTGAGCCGAAGCTCTTCGAGCTCTAAGTTTGAAAAAAAAAACCTGTCTGAATGCGTCCGAGAACAAAAACAAATAGTAAAAAAAAAAAAAACCTGCGGACCTCACAGGTCTGTCTGGGAGCGACCCAGTCAATGTCTATAGGGCATTGCTGTTTCCAATACCACTAAGTGGTACCGGGGGCCTCTAACATTTATCTTCCTTGTACCAAGCTAACTGTGCAGGATCCGCCATTAGTGAGACGGTCCCTTGAGGAACAGCGCATGGATTAGGTGACGGTTTGTGGGAGCTTCCTTACAACCCCGCTATAGTGCAATGGGCAGACTCTCGTCTTTCCCGTAGGCACCCCCACGGGGGTCCTGTTTGGTACTTTTTCACCTAGCTCACCTCCCCTAGTGAGCCGTTTCCACGCCGGCGCCACGGTGAGGCAAAGTAACTTGCCGGCGCCTGTAATAACCAAAACTGTTATAAGTAACAAACGAAACAGAATATTTTTATGCTAACGTTATTCTTGGACTCCTGCTTATGTTTTGGTCATGCTGAGATCTTGTAGAAAGACAATATAAATTAGGGAGAGATGAAGCTCTTGACTACTTATTATGTCAAATCACAATTTTCTATATGTATATATGTCTTTTATTGTTACAACATATAACCCTACCTCCGTAGTGAAACATTCCAATTACTTGATTGATGTTCTAATCTTACATTTAGGGATTTCTTGCAGACTTTCTATCTCCCCTATTTATAATCTCAACTTCATCTCCACTATTTATAATCTCAACGTTATAACGTTATGTCCCCTATTTATAATCTCAACTTCATCTCCTCTATTTATAATTTGAAGTACGACACAATTTCTAGTCGTTTAATCAGAATCTATTTAGTCTATCTGCAACTGACAAAACTCACCCATGCCACATATGCGGCCGGCTTTTCAAAGCGAGGATTGGACTTCACAGCCATCTTCGAGTCCATAGGAAATGAGAAATGTGCTCATCTTCGTACACGAAGGAGGAGCTATATATATATACTAGACAGATATTACCCGCTGTCCGCGGGTCTTAATTTGCGTAATGCTGATGTAGTCAGTGATATTGTGCATTAGAAACAAAGAAAATAATAATGTTTAAAGTAAAGCGAATGCTTGAATTCACGTTAAAAATAAATCATTAATGGAGCTATACATGGAAACTTGACCTTATTTTACGCGATAATAGGATAATAGTTGCAATCATGTAACAATGCTTTAGAAAACAAATTTCAATGTTAATTTGATTAAAATATGAAATGAATGGACTATAATTAGTATGTTCATGTGTTACAGCTTAAAACTATCTTTGCGAAGAGAAGTTCTATCATCTTTAGTTTTAGACCTAGATCTAGATCTAGGAATAGAGAGATTTGTAACCTTTCGGTAATGTCTTTGCCTTCTCAAATTATACGTAGTGTTGCTATCTGATCTGTACATGATATCTCCATTTCGAAAGCCGGCTTGTTGGTTACGGAGATGTGGGTCTACAGCATCTTTCATTCGGTTTAACAGAATGCGATTAAACACTTTCCCTGGAATGGACAGTAGTGTTATCCCTCGATAGTTAGAGCAGGAACTAAGATCGCCTTTCTTTGGGAGTTTAATGAGGTAGCCCTCCTTCCATTCTGGTGGCACTTCTTTTTCCCATATCTTTAGAAATATAAGAGTTCTAGCCTCCAAATGAGAAGAAAGTAGTTTATTAGACCTAGGTCATCAATGAAATGAAAGCTTTTAGATCTAATTTTAAAATAGTTATTGTTAATTAAAAGTATAGTCATGTATATAAGAGAGTAGTCTATATTGAATTCTCATTAATTTAAATTAAAAAATAACGCAAAATAGAGCTTAATTATTCAATTTATTGTTCAAAGGTCAACATCTGTTTTTATTTTTGTGTAGCTATGTAAGTTCATGACCCCTTGACGCGTCTCCTTGGTGACCTCAATACGCGTTGCGTACACTGTTGGGCGTGTTAGCGGCAAAAAACAACAACAATACAATAGATCTAGCCTATATTTTAAAAGCAAATCATACGCGTGAATGTAATTGTTTATGTAATATTGTTAGTTTAATTTTGTATAGCTCTTGAATCCTAACAATTTGAATGCCACAGCAATCTAGTCAATAAATAAAAACTTGTGTGACACATTAGCATCTAAGATTTGACCTAGATCTAGATACAATAACGGTGTTATAAGGTCTAAATGCGCATAAGTAAGTAAATCTGAAAGAAAAAAAAAGTAAATTAAAAATAAAGACTTAAAATTAAACCAAATCGGTAGTTGTAGGTTTAAATGTTATGAAAAAATACAATAAAAAGTAAATTGTATTATGTATATAGTTTATTACTTAAATAATATGCATTTATAATGCGCGATATTATAATTATGACCTATGACGTTCATTTCATTTGTACCACTGCGCGACACATGTAGATCTAGACATGGCTTGTGACCTAGTTTTTGTTAGATACAATAGTCTAATCGAGTTGGTCAACTTTATTTTTTTTTCGGGTCTTAAGGATTTTTTAGGGCTACAATATATACACTACGGCCTACGTTAGTACCCAAGGAACATTTCTGCCAAGTTTTATCAACATTGGTCAAGCGGTTTCGATTTCCATTCGGCTCATACATACATACATACATACATACATACGCCTTACTTTTCCTTTTATATATAAGATTTAGTCTATACTGACTCTATACAACCAAATTATTCACTTCATTTTTTTAGAAATGATTACATCCGAAGCACAAAGTTACACTCCGCAAAGTCATATTTTGCTTCATATCTCAAATAAAAAAAATACATATATTTTCTGTAACTGTTAAATATTATAAAGTCTAGAATTAATACTTTAGCTTAATCATAGTTTCTTCTCGTTGAGGGGAGGGGGGATGTTCATTTTTTTAAAGTTAAAATGTATTAGTTATTAAGTCCAAAGTATCGCTCTATGAAATCTATGTATTGTCTTAAAAAAAACAGTATAAAAATATTTATTTTTAAATGTTTTAATTAAACGAAAAGTCTCCTAACTATCAAATCTAATGTAAGCAAATGTGTGGCACTGTCAGGTCCAGTTCATCAAGAGAAACGGCTACGGTGGAACGATGATCTGGTCCCTAGATTCTGATGACTTTCGAGGCACTTCATGCGGCGCTGGGACCTTTCCTTTGACACGAGCAGTGGCTGAAGAGTGTGACGCTCCTGACGCCACGTAAGTTTAACATCAGGTTCATAATTTAAAGCCGCGTTTTTCCCCCTCTTTCCCTGAAACCCATTCTTTAATATTTACAAAACTAGCTTTTTATAGAGAATATATTGCAAATGTCCAATAGTTGAACACGTGATCACAATAGATTGTGGTACATTATAAAGTTAAGAGAAAACTCAAATGTTAGAATCAATGCGTTCCGATTGTTGCAGAGTAACGTTTAAACCACAAGATTCAACAGAGCCTACTCCATCAGCTGAGCCAACTAGCGCAGCTACAGCTGGGCCAACGAATGCACCTACAGCTTATCCAACGAATGCACCTACAGCTGAGCTAACGAATGCACCTACAGCTGAGCCAACGAATGCACCTACAGCTTATCCAACGAATGCACCTACAGCTGAGCCAACTAATGCACCTACAGCTTATCCACCAACTAATGCGCCCACAGCTGAGCCATCTACAGCTTATCCAACGAAAATTAGTAAGTCATTTGTTTAGATAATGTAAACAGTAGCCATTTAAAAAAAGGTTAAAATTCATAACCCTAACCCTGATAATAAAAACTATTACCAACAACGCTTCCAATGTTTTTTTTTTGAGAATTGTTGAATAGCTAGCGTAGAAAACAAACAAACAAAGGTGCAGTTAAATGACTTATCAGGGTCAGATATGACAAAATTTCTTTAGTGACGACCGGATCTTCATCTCGAGGCCCTGGTGGTGGGCTTGACCTCTTTGGGGGCCCCTTCAGTTGCTTATTATCTAATTTTCAATGTAAAAAATACTCATTTGGGTTGACTTTTTCAAACCTTATATCATTTTTCTCAGTCTGTTTGTCTGTCTGTCTGGCAAGAAGATTGTACACGCTATTTCTCCGACACACACTCTGGAATGAAGCTAAAATTTTTTCACAATTATTTCTTTTACCTGACTATCCAAGAATCAATTACAAAATGAACCAATTAGTTAATTAACCATTGGTAGTAAATCATTGTGTTAAGTATCTCAAACAAGGGAGATATATAGTACTTGACTGAAGAGGTGGTATAAGCTGAATTAGTCCCCTTTATATTAAGCTGTCTCTTGGGCTTAGTGAACATAAAACTGTAATAGAAACAATACATAGCTATACAATCTTCGATGTACATAGACTCTTTGCTAGCAGAGTGTTTACCGCGTCGTCATGAGTTTTTTTTTCAATACATTTGGAAACGATAAATCAGATACCCCGTTCTTTCTTACCCTTTGTAACTGGTCCAGACATGCGAAAGGCTTATAGCGTACTGAGTACGCTAAATGCATGAAATCGCGCTAAACAAAACAATGGGTAAAAAAATATGTCTAATCGCACAGAGAAGTGACAGAATTATTGTTGTTAGTCCAGATCTATTACAAATGTATTTACTTTACTGATCTAAAGTGTTAATAAATTCGATTCGATTAAGATGTCGTAAAATAAACAACTCTTTTTCGATGGCCCCTATTTAACATGGGGCCGGGGAAATGAACTCCAAAGCTATCATGGTTCGAAGCCACTTTATATCCGAGCCAATTCAATCATTAATAATTATTGGAAGCTAGTTATGTTAGGCTACTTAGATTTACAATATGTGGCATTTGACGTTTCTAATTCGACTTAAGATGCCAACTCTTGATAATAATACTAATAATAGTAATAATAATAGGCTTGTCTTCGAGTCCGAAGATTAGTGAGGAATACAGTGTTTCCCGTGGCTGTGCAGTCCCAGCTGTGATCTACATATTTTGCCACATCCAGGGCAAGCAAAACCATTGTCCGTAGGTGGTCGGTTTAGATTTTCCTTTCGTCGTCTACGTTTGTCCTCGGCGGCAGATTTTCTTTTGGTCTCAAATGTGTATCCCGCGCCGCGGCCTTTGTGAGTGACCTCCAGCTGTCCCGTTCCGACGCCGCTTGCAGCCAGGTGCTCTCTTCTATGTCAGCCAAGGAAAGTTGACGCCTAAGCTGGTCTTTGAAGCGTTTCCGTGGGGCGCCTCTGTTACGTCGACCACCTTTTAGCTCACCAAAAAAGACTGCCTTTGGCATACGTTCGTCTCCCATACGGGATACGTGCCCTGCCCAGCGTAGCTGTCGGACCATAAGAAGTGCCTCTATACTGTCCATACCGGCGTTCGCAAGGACGTCGCTGTTTGTAGTGCGGTCTTGCCATCGTATGTCCATTATGGAGCGCAAGCATCTTTGGTGAAAGCGCTCAAAGAGTCTTAGCTGTTTTCTATATAGTGTCCATATCTCAGAGCCATATAGAAGGGTTGAGAGAACCACCGCCTGGTATACATTTATTTTTGTAGGTAGGCGAAGCGATTTGTTCTTCCAAACTCTCGCCTGTAGGCGTCCAAAAGCGTTACTGGCCCTGGCCAGACGGT
This sequence comes from Biomphalaria straminea, assembly GCA_021533235.1. Taxonomy (NCBI): domain Eukaryota; kingdom Metazoa; phylum Mollusca; class Gastropoda; family Planorbidae; genus Biomphalaria; species Biomphalaria straminea. The sequence continues at coordinate 8,894,388 of JADKLZ010000130.1, forward strand.
TATCAACTTCCTTTGAAAGTGAGGCGTCATTTGACACTATGCTACCAAGATATGTGAAGTGGTCTAGACTCTACCACGTTAAGGGGCTGTCCGTTTACTGTGATCCTTGGTGCTGAGTATGTTTCATTGGGTGACTTCTGGAACATGACTTCTGTTTTCCCGAGGTTTATAGATAGGCCGAAAGAGGTGGCAGCGTAGGCAAATTCGTTTACCGCGTTCTGGAGGTCATTTTCATTGTGAGCTAGCAGGGCGCAATCATCGGCATAGAGAAGCTTCGTTATGACCATCTCCTTTGTTTTTGTGTGGGATAGTAGACGTCGGAGATTAAACACGTTGCCGTCAGAACGGAACCGGATGTAGATTCCTTCATGCAATCGCTGCCTTATTTTACCCAGCATTCAACTCTTGATACTCAGCTGCGATCACATGTTCGGCATCAGTATTCATTAGACAATATTACACTTTCACCCTCCTTTCTATTTCTGGTGTGTATGCCAACTACAATTCAAGACTTTTCCTTCAAGCTTGCTTTTTATGCGTATCTATCTACCCAGTGGCTGTTTTTCCCAGCTGCTCGTGTCGATTTTGAAGAGCCTTATGTCACGTTTGCATACATCCATGCACCTTTAAAAAAGAGCGACCAGCGGCTCTCTTGCCTTCTAATGAATCACCATACGTAATGAGTTGTAGGCGTCGAACTTGTTGAATTCTATGAACATTCTTTCATTTAATACGAAACAAACTGCTGAACAGCGAAAAAAAAAAAGGAAAAACTAGTGCAGTAAAAATCATTTTTCCATTCCACCATAACTGTTTTCACTTGGTAACTTGAGTCCTATTTTTCATATTTCAGATTCTGCCTCAATGTGTAGCGATCTCGGACTCTCCGATGGCAATTATGCTGACCCCAACTCGTGCAGTACTTTCATTAGTTGCTCTGGTCTAGTGACTTCTATCATGCCATGCCCAGCTGGACTTGTGTACAACGTAAAGTTCGATTACTGTGACTGGCCCGACAACGTACCTGAGTGCCCTGTCTAGCAGAGAGAAGAGAGTTGTCTATGTTTTAAGTTTTGTTTATATAGTACAGACACTTTTGTACGATATATGTCCTCTTTTGTAATGGAGTTTTAGTGTCATTTAACTGGTTGCTGTGTTATCTACTTGTTATAGAATGTGTGTGTGGGTTTGTGTGTTACATGGGGATATGGTATTAAAATTTTTAATATAAAAATTTATTTTTTTTGTTTAGTGCCCCCATCAGAATAAAAGACGCTTATTTTTGTGCGTTTTGACCGTCGGTCGGTCTCTCCGCAACGTTTAAACAAGAAAAAAAAACAATAAAATATATTGAAAATCTGATTTAATCTTCATTGTTCATTCCAAAACATCGCAATAGTTTATAGTATCTATAATAGATTGTTCCGGATGTTTTTGTGAAAACAAATCAATGTCAACGAATATTAGGGATTGGTTCTGAATGATACAATCAGAGGCGCCTTAGCAAACTCTTTAGCAGAGGGGGGGGGGCCCCCCCTTAACGTCAAGCTAATAGTTGCCCCTTGACCTTCGACTTTTGCTGAGAGGCTATACCACTGGTTTAAAAAAAAAATATTTTTGAAAAAAAAAAATACTCCTGCATTTTTTTTTCTTTTGTGAAAAACACATTGATACGTCATCGTCAAACTTTCTGGATGCTGATTGGCCGAAATAAACATTAACACATTAACTGGTTCAATCGAGACCAATCGTTGAAGTAGACCTCAAACAAGACCTGCGAAGTTTCAATCTGTGTAGACCAGGAACATGAACAGTTGGCATGTACAAGTTTTTAAGAAAATGTGGAAAAGTTATTTTGGAGATTAAAGTGTTAGTGTCTTGTGATATTGTTTGCATCCAAATTACGTATCCGAGATTAAATACCGCGGAATTTTAATTTCGCGAGCGGTGTAGGAACTGCTCTCCCTCGACAGCCAAGAAAACACTAGGTCTATATATTTTTTAAATTTTGATTTAAAAAAAAAATCAGTTTTCAAATGTTGCATTATGCTAGAGCAATAACAATGTCCTGTGACTCTTTCATTTAGAAGTAAGTATAATGTTAAAACTGGTTGAAACTTGATTGCTACGCGTTTTCCTATTCCAATCCGATTAGATTTCATTTATTTACGAAATAAACAATGTTAAATGGTTGCTCCCATCTAGTTGTCTTTATTGATGCTAAGGTGAACTGTTAAACTGAAGGTTATTTGAAAGTAAAAACGTGACACCAAGAGCTTGCATGGTAATTATTATGATATAGATAGCCGAGAGGCTTCCCAAATATTGAGATATGAGAACTGATCTGGATTGCGAAGCTGAAGGTGAAAAGGAAATGTACTATCGCAGGGATCCTCCTGGGAGCGTTGCATGGGACGGTTGACCCACTTGCCACTCCCTTGGGCCGCTACTGGATACCGCATAGCTTTGTCGTCACTTGGTCTTAGTAAGGAACGTAAGACTAAAAGGTTGTGTTATTGTAGTGAGTTTGACTTTGTTAAAGAATATTATTACTAAATTCTGCTACAATTATTTCTTTCGATCTTAAGTTGATTCAGTCGATATTATAAATAAAGTGTCATTTAGTTTGTTCACGAAAGGAAGTTATTCAAGTTATTTGACGTTTTGCTAGTTATGCTAATTAACTTAATTAGTAAGACACATTACACCTACAACGGTTTAGTTGTCTACCAGCAGTTTGGTGCTACAACTCAACGACCGAGTAACAGCATTAGTCCAATCGTTGTAATGGAGTTTTAGTGTCATCTAACTATGGCTGCAGTATGTCTAGTCCTTCAATTGCATCTAACTATGGCTGCAGTATTTCTAGTCCATCAATTGCATCTAACTATGGCTGCAGTATTTCTAGTCCATCAATTGCATCTAACTATGGCTGCAGTATGTCTAGTCCATCAACCGCATCTAACTATGGCTGCAGTATGTCTAGTCCATCAACCGCATCTAACTATGGCTACAGTATGTCTAGTCCATCAATCGCATCTAACTATAACTTCAGTATGTCTAGTCCATCAATCGCATCTAACTATGGCTGCAGTATGTCTAGTCCATCAATCGCATCTAACTATGGCTGCAGTATGTCCAGTCCATCAATCGCATCTAACTATGGCTGCAGTATGTCCAGTCGATCAATTGCATCTAACTATGGCTGCAGTATGTCTAGTCCATCAATCGCATCTAACTATGGCAGCAGTATTTCTAGTCCATCAATCGCATCTAACTATGGCTGCAGTATTTCTAGTCCATCAATCGCATCTAACTATGGCTGCAGTATGTCTAGTCC
>JADKLZ010000130.1:8915594-8928458 GCA_021533235.1 Biomphalaria straminea
AATGAATGAATGAATGAATGATTAAAAAAAAATAACTCATTACTTGAACAGACCATTACCTTTGTTTAATATTTCAATACTGCTGGCTACGACAGGCACGTTGAGAGTTAAAGACCATGATTTGACCGGAACGTTGTTTGATCCCATGATTGGTGTACAATTGCCCCTTGGAAAAGCCTCTCTTTTACCATCCACTAGGATTGTTTCATCACTGGACCCTTGACTTGTTGTTAATGTTGCTTTTTGTTTCAAGGCGAAGTTGCGACCTGGAAGTTGAAATATCTCTTGTAACGCTGTTAATAGCGTGACATTCTAGTTATAGCGTAGCCTCGTGTTAGTAGGATATGTAAATTTTTTATAACTATTTAAAACACTTTGCTTATCCTACAATGATAAAGGTGAAGTATACACAAGTCTTTCAAAAAAACAAAAAAACAACAACATTGCCAAGCAAAGTACAAAAATATTCTTATTAAAACAAATAAAGCTTAGCTAAGGGAAAGAACTCCGCACTCGCTACCCTATCTCTCAATAATGTAGAAGTCATTTTCCCTAATCAACATCAAACAAAATAATTAATTACAAATAATTAAATAACATTTTTAAAATTTTTATTAGTGATTCATATTTCTTATGTATAATTGTTTAAAGTTTCAACTTGACCCTAAGAATGGGCTGTAGGAGAAATAACGTGTTCAATTATCTCAACGGACAAAGCGCTACATATGTAGCCGTATTTATGAATACTTTAGCATTAATTAATTTAGTTGGTAACAAACAAAATAACTAATTACCGTTAATTAATTAACTAGCAGATTATTTTTTGTTCATATATTGTCTATGCAGGTGATAATTGTGCAAAGTTTCAATATTTCCGAGAATGAGGTATGAGAAATAACGTGTAAGCGCTTTACCGTGACAGACAGACATAGTGAGCTTATATAAGCTGTATGGACAAGCGAATTGTTAATGAACCTTTTTTTTACACAACTAGCAGACCTCTTATGATCATGCATTACGTTGTGAAGAAAAAGAAACTTTAATTTAGACTCATTTTACCTGTGCGTAAACTTTTTAGCTTACTTAGTAGCTAAAAGTGACATTTTAATTACTCTGTCATCACATTTTTTGTGCGCGTATATTTCATGTTCTTTGTAGTTTGGACTATGTGTGGTTATTTTTTTCATGATAAATTGTCTTTTTTTTTAATAAAAAATAATTATTTCATAAATGGTTACTATTTATACGCATAAAATACCGTTAAACAAAAAAAATATTTCACGCTTACACTTGAATAGCCAATTCCATTTGTTTTAAGCAAGATTAATTGGGTGATAATTACTTTACTTTTACTTTACAAAAGATTTCAATAATTTCCGGAGATTTCCAGGACTTTTTCGTAGGCCTATATTTAATAACATTTCAGGAGATTTCCAGGTGCTCCTGGTAAATCAAGAGGCCGCGGGAAATCTGTTATATCATGTTATAAAATGGTTCAATTTAATAATTTATACACCTAAAAATTAGCACGAGTCCAAAGAAAGTGCGGGACCCTCTGCCGTCGCATATGTTGCAGTGCCCAAGGCCTGCGCTGAAAAATAGCGGCATATGGTATGCCACCGGTCTACTAGTTATTTTTTATTCTTTTGAAATTAAAATGGAACAAACCATCAGACGGAAGACGGACAGATAGTTTATACAATAATATCTGCTTTTTGTTCACCAATAAAGCCTACCAATGTAGTAACATACCACTGCTGACATGAACTGAGCAAAGGGAGGTCACTCCTTCACCATCAAGAATAATTTTGTTGGCGAGTTGATTCCCTTCACACTGTATGCGGACTGTGTTCCTGTTGATGGTTATAAATCGTTGTTTCTCACAGCCAAACCTCTTGTCATCGTTCTCGAAGTAAACGCGAAACTTCTCCAGTAGATCTAAAGTATAAGAATAGAATAAGGTTCAAGAAGCAATCTTATCAATGATTATCTAGTACCGTTTTGGACCGTAAAGTCTTCGTTCTCTCTATACTAAAGTTAGTTTTTTTCTCTACTGGTAAACCTTGCACTTTTAGCGCATTCTATTTTAGTTTTGAATAATTCATTACGTCATAGTCATGTGATGTTTAGTGAAATTGTAGATTTTTAGTTTGGGGAAACTAGTGAGCAGGTTTAGTATTTTTTTTTTTTACTTAACGTTTCTGTTCGGATTTTCGGAACCTTGTTTAGCGGTTCAAGTATTGGCGTTGTATTACTAATGGCCAGTGTGGGAGTTGTGTTATTGTGAGCCAAAATTGTGACTGACGGCGGATACTGAATAGTCTTACAATTGCAGTATGATTGGTGGCACCTCGTGGTGTCCTCTAGTAACTGGAGTAAGTTCACCCCCTTGCTCTCGGGGTGTACCAAAAAGGGCTAACGTTGCAGGAATTCCAACTTTCCTAGCAGACTCTCACACTCTCCTGGTACAGAGCTCTGCTGATGAGGTTAGAGGAAAATGATAAGCTCTGACTGACATAGCCCTTGCACGCTCGTCTGGTGTAGATGGTGTCTTTCGGGGTCTGAACTGATTAGCCGCTACCCTGGAGACTAGTGAAGGGTCAAGCCATTAAAATGTGCGGGCTCTAAACTGGTGGTAGCAAAATATAGGCCTCCTGCCACACTCCACTTTTGTGGATTGAACCCTACCCATACCAGTAAGTGGCTGAATTAATAACTAATTTTTCAAAGGTTAGTACATAGCAAAGAGTAGATATGGAATAACAAGAGCTTTTTCCACTAACAGTCTATAATTGATGAACCAAAGATAAGTACGTTGGTGCTTAGACCTCAATTTTTGACAGAAAAGCATACGTACTTTCTCCACAATTTTTCCATAAGTATTTTTCAAAAACTGACAATTTTAACTCAAGACCTTTGGCAAGTGTTGCCTATGCCAGATATTAGGAAAAGGTGGCTAAACAAAATGTTATCATCTGTCGTCCTATGGGAGAGGACAACACAAAACCCCTAACCCAAGATACTAAAAAGTGAAAATGCAGCTGGATAAATACCCACTTAGATATAAAGATAGACGGACAGACAGACAAACGGACGGATGGACGGACAGACATACAGACAGACGGATAGATATATAGATAGATAGATAGCTGGATAGAACACACTGCGAAACCAACAACCGATTTTGCAAGTAACTGAAATTAGCAAGGAAAGCTTAAAGTAGATAGGCGGCATAGGCCCTAACCCCACCTCGAAGATATCATCATTGAAACTGAGGACACTGAAATGCGAACAGATTTAGAAAGCTGCCCAGAAGCAAGTTCGGTTGTGAGATGTTCCTGCTGCCTTAATACCTTTACGAGTGCCACGAAACGTATGCGCGAATGACCGGAAGTGAGTTATTTTTAGACAAGAAAAGACCAGCGTGTGATATGTGCCATGAAGTTTTAAAAAAGTTTCTGTGTTTTGATCGAGTTGTTAAGTGTTTGATGTAATTACAGCTGATTCCAGGGACACTTAGACTGGGAGAGTAACTAAGGTAGTTTCTAGAGCTATTGAAATATAGACATAGTAGAAAGCTGTAACAACCGTAATAAGGTAAAGTCTGTACGTTGCGTTGTTAATTATGAGTTAAGGGGAAAATCAAAACAAAGATATTCTTAGTCCTGTGTAACTATGGTTACCAGGCTTTCCCACTGTTATGCTCATCCATGTAAAGTAAATAGCAGCTTTCAAGTGGACATAGACTGTATTGATTCTTTTATCTTCGATACAGTCAGAATCATCCCCATTGGACAATTTGGACAGTTCGCTGTCAATCTTGGGGTATAGAACTTCAAACTTAGACACTGCATCGTCTGAAATAGAGCAAAAAAGTAGACACACATTTTTTTAGAGTGAACTTGACAGTTTTTGCTGTTTTTTAAGTGTTGATATATATTTAAACACACATTTTTAAATGGAGGAAAAAAAAAACATAGAAAAGATTTAGTAAAAATAATTAATAAGTTATATGACTTGTCATTTCAATGTTTCTTTCTTGACACCAAACCAGTTGGCCCCTAAGTAGGATTGTGTAGCCAGAACTGGCTTGGAGTTCAGAAGACATTAAAATGTTAGAGATTTAAAATAATGATTTAGAATATATCAGTGACCATGTTTAGAAGTTCCAGAGAAAGCGTGGACCCGCCCAAAGCAGTAGCTTAATTTTCTTAGTGGTAAATTCAGATCTGTGTGTGAAATAATAACTTTGAAAAAATAATGAAAAAAAAAAGTTAAACTTGAGGAACTGTGACTTCCCTTTGACTATAGCTAGATTCGTAAAACAAACCTCAAGATTTTTTTTTTGACCTAGGGTCTCTTAATTCTTTTTTTCCGTAATTATTTTCTATGTTCCTATGGAATGCTTCATTTTGTCATTTGAATTTCCCCCCCCCCGTTATGGTTAAAGGGAAACTCCGATGGTTTTGACAATTTTTGATATAATATGTGTTTTGATTCACAGATAATGAATATATTATTCTTTTTTTTTTTAATTTGAAATAATAACTTAGTAATTGATGTTTTTCTGACGTTATTTTTCTGCGCATCCAAAACAGTCAGACTTTCACCGGGTTTCTATGTGACGTCACACTAACCTATTAATTTAATCTATTGACTAATTTTATAGCGTGAGACCATAGATACAAATTCTCATTAAAAAAATAAATCGCCGTCTATACGGTTAGATCTAGGATCTTGTAAGCAAAGAACAAAATGCGTATTAAAAGGAGATTTACATGCTTGACTAACCACGGCAGTGTATATTTTCTCGCCTGACCACTTAACACACAACAAACATTATCGCTTGGTTGTCTTGTCATGACCGACTACACGTAGTCTAGACTAGCCTTACACTGACCAGTTTGTTCGAATCAGTCAGACACACGATATATTTACTTCTTGGGATAGGGAGAGATTTAGATGAAAATGTTTTTTTTTTTTTCGAGTTGGTTATCTAAATGCTTTTACATCTCTCTCTCTATATATAAAACTATTGCATAGCTCAGGACTATACCGTCACTAAGCCTAAGAGCCTGACAGCTACTGTCAGAAAGAAGCGATACGATTGGTTAAATCTAGTTTCCCTTTCAGTATTGTTGATAGAAGTGACGTATGTCTAAGATAAAAACAGAATTTAAAAGAACCCCGTTTTTTAGGAGGCGTGGCAAATTTACTGTCCAATTTATTAAATATAAAATTTTCTAAGCATTTAAATCAAAAATGATATAATGTTTACTATAACAACTTTTTACGCAGAATTTAAATATGTCAATAACTCAAATTTGAAAAACTATGAGAGTCTCCCATTAAACTTGAAAAAATTTCTCGTTTGTTACCAGAAAGTGTTTTATTTGATATAGAATTAAAGGGGAATGCATGCTCTTTTTATATAACACAAAGTCAAGTTTATAAAATCTAATTTAATTTAATAATGTCAAATAAACAATGGTATCGTCAATTAGGAGAAAAAGAGTTAATCTTCTCTCTTTTGTCGGGTTTTAGCTCTGTTATTTCTTTCGATTTACTTTAACAAGGCTCTTTTATGTTTTCTCTATTTATATAACCTTTGTGTGTGTTGTTTATTTATCTAAATCTTATTTCGTGCACTGCACTACTCACAGTATTGACACTTGTAGCCAAACCATCCTCGACTACACACATCTGCCACGCAGTCACCTAGTCTGGAACATTTGCTTTCACAGTGACACTGGTACTGACAGGCGGATCCAAACCAGCCACTGGGACAAAGCCCTGGCATAGAAATGTTGCTAGTCAAGCAATAGGTCTATCTATCTATCTATCTATCTATCTATCTATCTATCTATCTATCTATCTATCTATCTATCTATCTATCTATCTATCCAACTGTCTGTCTTCTGTCTGTCTATATATCTACCTACGTATCTGTCTGTCTATCTGTCTGTCTGTCTGTAAGTCTGTTTGCCTGTTTTCTGTCTATGTATCTATCTATGTGACTTTTAAAAATCATACCATAGCAGTTTATTGTTTGAATCATTTGCAGTAATATTAGAATTAGTAGCCAGCTCATTCCCAATCAACTGAAATTAAATGATTTAAAAAATGTCACTATAATTATCCAACATGTTAACGATTCCATATATATTGTAAGTAAGTTTAAAGTAAGTAAAATCTTATCTATAACGTAACATAACTGTTACAAACCGATGTGACTTGTGCTATTCGTGATTCATTTTATTTGTTTCAATAAAAAGTTTGTAACTAGAAATAACACCCCCCCCCCTTTTACTTGATCAAATTTGTTATTAGAACGGTCCGTGTTCGTTGCAAAAAGTTTATGAATTTCAGGGACTTATAAAGAGTAATTTTAGAACAATAAATAGCTAATATAATAATAATAATCTCACAACAAAAATGTTTTATTTGGTAGATTAATAAAGCTAGGGGTATGCAACAAACTCATGTGCATGCAACTACACAGACTTTGGCGCAGTCATTCCAACAAGGTAATAGATACACAGTCTAAGTGGAAGACACACAGTCTAAGTTGTTGTAGACACATGGTCTACGTTGTTAAGGATATACGGTCTATGTCAAAAACACAAAGTCTACGTTGTAAAAGACACAAAGTCTACGTTGTTAAAGATATACGGTATGAGTTGACAAAAATCAAGGACTACGTTGTTGAAGAAAAAATATTTATTATTGAATCTAGAGACACGTCTGACTGGGTAATAGACAAGTTGAAGAAAAACGGTCTAAAATGAAGACACACGGTCTAAGTTCAAAATACACGGTCTAAGTTCAAAACGCACGGTCTAAGTTGAAGACACACGGTCTATGTTGAAGACACACGACCTAAGCTCAAAACACACAGTCTATGTTGAAGACACACAATCTAAGTTCAAGACACACGGTCTAAGTCGAACACACAGGGTGTAAGGTGAAGACACACGTTCTAAGTTGAAGAAACACGGTCTAAAATGAAGACACACGGTCTAAGTTCAAAACACACGGTCTAAGTTCAAAACGCACGGTCTAAGTTAAAGACACACAGTCTAAGTTCAAAACACACGTTCTAGGTCGAAGACACAGAATCTTAGTTGAAGACACACGGTCTAAGTTCAAGACATACGGACTAAGTTCAAAACACACGGTCGAAGTTCAAAACGCACGTTCTAAGTCGAAGATACAAGGTCTAAGTTCAAGACACACGGTCTAAGTGCAAGACACACGGTCTAAGTTGAAGACACACGGTCTAAGTTGATGTCACACGGTCTAAGTTCAAAACACACGGACTAATTCGAAGACACACGGTCTCAGTTCAAGACACATGGTCTAAGTTCAAGACACGCAGTGTAAGTTCAAAACATACGTTCTAAATCGAAAACACACGGTCTAAGTCTAAAGCACAAGGTCTAAGTTCAAAACACACGTTCTAAGTCGAAGACACGATCGCAGTTTAAGATACACGGTCTATGTTGAAGACACACAGTCTAAGTTCAAGACACACGGTCTAAGTCCAAAACACACGGTGTAGTTGAAGACACACTGTCTAAGTTGAAGACACACGGTCTAAGTTCAAGACACACGGTCTAAGATAAAGTCACACGGTCTAAGTTCTAAACACACGAACTAAGTCAAAGACACATGGTCTCAGTTGAAGACACACGGTCTAAGTTCAAGACACAAGGTCTAAATCGAAGACACACTATGTAAGTTGAAGACACACGGTCTAAGCTGAAGACACACGGTCTAAGTTGAAGACATACGGTCTTAGTTCAAAACAAACGGTTTAAGTTCAAAACGCACAATCTAATTTGAAGACACACAGTCTAAGTTCAAAACACACGTTCTTAGTCGAAGACAGACGGTCTAAATTGAAGACACACGGTCTAAGTTGATGTCACACGGTCTAAGTTCAAAACACACGGACTAATTCGAAGACACACGATCGCAGTTGAAGATACACGGTCTAAGTTCAAGACACGCAGTCTAAATTCAAAACACACGTTCTAAATCGAAAACATACGGTCTAAGTCTAAAGCGCAAGGTCTAAGCTCAAAACACACGTTCTAAGTCGAAGACACACGGTCTATGTTGAAGACACACGGCCTAAGTTCAAAACACACGGTCTATGTTGAAGACACACAGTGTAAGTTCAAGACGCACGGTCTAAGTCCAAAACACACGGTGTAAGTTGAAGACACACGTTCTAAGTTGAAGACACACGGTCTAAGTTGAAGACAAACGGTCTAAGTTCAAAACACACGGTCTAGGTTCAAAACGCACGGTCTAAGTTCAAGACACACAGTCTAAGTTTAAAACACACGTTTTAAGTCGAAGACACACGGTCTAAGTTAAAAACACACAGTCTAAGTTCAAAACTTACGATCTATGTTGAAGACTAACAGTCTCAGTTTTCAAGACACACAGTCTAAGTTGAAGTCACATGGTCTAATTTTAAAACACACGGACTAAGTCGAAGACATACGGTCTCAGTTGAAGATACACGGTCTAAATTCAAGACACACGGTTTAACGTTCAAAACACACGGTCTAAGTTCAAGACACACAGTCTAAGTTCAAAACACACGTTCTAAGTCGAAGACACAAGGTCTAAGTTCAAGACACACTTTCTAAGTTCAAGACACACGGTCTAAGTTGAGGTCACATGGTCTAAATCTTAAACACCACGTTTCTTATTCGCTTCTCAAAAGTAATACGTTGTACTTTCTTTTTAAAAAGTTGGTGGAGAGATATTTGGTTTTAATAGTGTTGCAACTGGCCTATGTATTTCCTTTAAATCAGGTCCAAGTTTCCACCACGTTGCCATGTAAGACTTGGACTGTTTTATTGCGAAACAGTGTAAGAATACAAAATGATCTCTTTTTGTGTACAGTCTTCAGTATTTCAGGGAAGATAAACCTTGTTTTGTCTTAAATTATAAATAGTCGATGATGAGATTACCGATTATCTAGCTAACAAGAGCTTTTTGGTAAGGTGTGATTCTTGGCCACTGGGAAAAATCCTTTCTCTTTATCTCACAAAGTAGACGAATAGAAAAAAACGGACGTATTGAAGTTACTTAGTCATATTAATAATAATATTCATCAGGGATTCAACTAATTGAGCCCTGACAGCCCCCACTCGGGCCAACGTTTATCCTCCTAAATGGGACTTTAGAGTATAGCCATTCCAGGACCCTTACTGTTTGCCATTTTCTAACCCCACTAGTGCTTCAACTGGACTTGCCCATACTCGCCCCATTTGGGCTTTCATTAATCCCCACTAAGAGTCCAGTATCTTTTGCCCTACATGGGTATGGGTTTCTGACAGAGTCCAATCTCAGCCCTAAGAGACTCCGTTTGGGCTATTGTTTATCCCACGAATAGACCCAATGTGATTGATATGGGTTACACTAGTTGGGGCTAAAATCATTGCTATCAGGGTTAATGTGACGTTGGACAATAAAAATGCTTAAACAAACTAAGCTCCATTTTAAAGACATCATTTGACTTCTAAAAATAGTGTTGGTTGTGTCAAATGTTACAGACTGATACTCACGCTCCAGATAGTTTTCTTAAAGTAAGAAGAAAATGAAATTATTTAACGATGTAAGGTACACATTTAAAGAAATAGCTATTTGAGAGGTTCGTTTTGGATAAGGATGAAGATAACATTAGTGATGTTTGCAAATTATATATATATATATATATATATATATATATATATATATATATATATATATATATATAAATAAAGAATAAAGGTTAGGGTTAGGTTAAGGGGTTAGGGTTAGGTTAAGGAGTTAGGGGGTTAGGTTAAGGGGTTAGTGTAAGGTTAAGGGGTTAGGGTTAGGTTAAGGGGTAGAGTTAGATTCAATGGTAATATCGTAATAATATCATAATAACCCTTAAGGAATATTTAGAGAAATGTGCTATCATCTCGGTAACTTAAAATGTTAAAATGTCCGAATCATCCATTTGGAGTTGACGGCCTTTAATGTTTGTAAGTTTGTAAGATGATGTAAAGGTCATCTGATTCTGCGGCCCACGGTTTACATTGGTGTCATGTGGCAAGCACAACGACCAACCGCTTTTATTTTCCCCAACTTATGTCAAGTGAAAATTAGAGTTGGATGACTCAAGGGCGCCCGAAAATCCCGAAATAAAAATCCCAGTCTTCACAAGAATTTGAACCCGGAATCTCCAGTACGGAAGCCAATCGCTTTATTGCTCAACCACCGTGCCCTTCTAATGTCTGTATGCCTTGGGTATCAAAGTGACATAAGGTTAAATTAAAATGTAATGTCTCTCTTACTATCATCAATTCTTATTGCAGTTAATTACCTCTTTTTAACCTAATTAAAATTATGTTAAACATTAGTCTAATTCAAAAGCAGTATTTCCTATTCTTCTTATGCCTATGTTAATTACAAACAATTGTCTATGTTAAATAAGCTGAACAAAATAAAAAGGCCTACCCGAGGAAATGTCGATGTAAAGAAGTCGATCAAATGCACTAGTCCCTGTCAATGAACACCGACCTGGTCTCGTCTGGACAGCTATTAAATAAAAAAATCTTAATATAAATCTTGTTAATCCTATCACGATAATCAGACATATGGTATGCATGTAAGATGTGAATGATAATGGTAGTATCCTTATATAAAATCTTATATGTGAAAGGGAGATAACAAGAAAATAAAGATGAGATGCTTAAATAGTGCATTTGTTTGTTATACTATTAAATTCTTTAAAAGACAATGTATATTTTATATTGTTATTACTTTTTTAGGCTACTTAAAAATACAATTCTACTATTATTCTTTACTAGTTGTTCGTTGTGTTCCGTCGTAAACCCACTAAGGTTTAAAAGAGATAAAAGCATGCACATTTGTTATATAGACGACATTTCCACAGATGAAGCAATACCTTCCTCTTCTCGAGGCTTATGTTCAATGGAAACGGCAATCACCAAGACAAGTTAGGATCAGCTGCGTCAATTATTCCGCCTGGGTTCAACACTTCTTACTGCAAGATGTCTAAGGGTCACAAACTTATGATTTTTTCAACAGGGTTGACGTATAGAGGCGTTCCCGTCTTTGGATATAGCCACAAAACAGGAGAGATTTAGATCTTAGAGTTTTCTTTCTTCTATATAGGTAGCTAGCAGAGCTAACGAGCTTCATCTGACTAAAGGGTACATGTTTAGACGCCAGTTGTCTTCGTATCTGAGGCAGGAGTGGTACTGGTTGTTAGTCGAAAAAAAAAGTAGGTTTTAAGTGTCATCATCTCAAAGTTGGTTCCATATAGTTGATACCCTATTTCGACATTATTAGTGTAGCTCATCACTCATGATAAAAAAGTGTACACTTTAAACCTTGAGCTAGGCAGTTATTTGATAGCAGTCAGTTGATAACAGTCAAGAAGAGAAGTCTGTAGAGCAGTCTTTAAATGTAGTCACTTTAATATAAAAGACATAGTATATAAACATAATAATATAACACGATGTCATCAAACGGCCATCCAAAATAGCATAGTGACATTTATTGGTGTCAGAAGTGGGAAAAGTTCCCCTATCAGACCTTGAAGATGATGTTTAAGTCATCTAATTCTGTGGCCCACGGTTAACGAGGATGTCTAGTGGCCAGCCTAACGACCAACAGCTTTTTTTTTCTTAACTAATTTCAGGTGCTTATTAGAGCTCATAGACGCCCTAAAATCGCAAAATTAAAAATCCCAGTCTTTAAAAGGATTTAAACCCGGATCCCCGGTTTGCAAGCCAAGTGCTTTATCACTCAAATTTAGCATAGGCAACAAACATTGAGTTTTTAATAGTTTATAGCTATAATTATTTTCAATTTTTTATGGTTAAAATCTACACTCAAGTTTTAACATGAGATCCCCTGATTGTCATCTAAAATGTCCTAAATCTTACTACAAACACATCATATGACAAATTCGGATCGCAGACACTACTTAAAGTATAAGGATTTTCATAATCCTAAGCGTTCATATAAATAACGTGCAATGGATTATCCATCTTTAGTTTTCCATCCATCTCTACAGATTAATCGTCAGATTATTTTATTTGCTTAAGATTTAAGAAGATTTGATTAATCTTCTTTGTGTCCTGTGTTCAGATGAGTAGGCGACTGGTCTACGTAAGTGACTTGTTCTCTAAGAAATAACAAGACTAATAAGAGAAGGCTGACTAGTAGTTTTTGATCTCTTATATTTATACTTGACTTACTTGGCTTAATCCTGTGCACACCCAAAGGAGCATAGGACCACCCCCACACTACTCAAAGCGAACTCGGTCCTGGGCAGCTTTCTTCATCTGCTCCCATGCCATTCCAGTACCCTCAGCTTCACTGATGACTGACCTCTTCCAGGTTTGCGTGGGTCTGCCTACTTTCCTCTTTCCCTGTAGGTTCCAGTCAACTGACTGCCTTGCAACATAGGTAGTTGTTTTTCGCAGGGTGTGTATTATCCAGCCCCACTTTCGTTTTGTGATGTCTCGGACTATGGGCTTATGTCTAGTTCTCTCCCACAAATTGACAGCAGTTAACATTTCTTTTCTTTTAATATTTATAACCTCGAGCTAATTAACTTCCATCAATATTTTACTTCCATTTAGAAACGAATGTTAAGATACTGGGAAATTCGCGTGACGACATTTCTGACCAATATTCGTATTGATGCGAGTATGATCGTCTCAATTGGCTGTTTTAGTTAAGAGAAATGATAGTCTGAATTGGTTGTTTTAGTTAAGAGATATGATCGGCTCAATTGGTTGTTTTAGTTAAGAGAAATGATCGGCTCAATTGGTTGTTTTA
>JADKLZ010000130.1:8936611-8953594 GCA_021533235.1 Biomphalaria straminea
CTCGTTGCCTGTCAGAGGGCGGTACTGCTGCAGACCTGCCACATCACCAGAAAATTCCTCAGTGGAAACTGATAAAGGGACTACAATGAATTTTGTTTCCCTTTAACGAAACTCGACCCTGGCTGCGCCAGAGAAAGAATACTCGTTCTTTTATAATAATAATAATAATACCTTATTTATAGAGCGCCGTTAACAACAAAATGTAGGCTTTAGGCTCTTTGATAACATTACAAAAATAAAGAATGAATGCTGAATTATTAACATGCACATTAAGATTTTTGTTTACTCTTTCCATATTCAGGACAAATAATATTTATCACTAAATCATAAATTAAATGTCTAATATTTTTAGGCTATTGCTAAATGCACTGTAATGGACAATTAATAATTTTGCAAAGTTTGAACTTTAACTGCGAAAAAAATTGTAACAGAAGCTTTCAAAAAAAAAAAAAAAGAAAGTATTCACTTAGTACAATTGAATGATAAGTTTGAAAACTACTGTATTATGCAATTTACAATCATGATAAGTTATTTTCAGGTGCATAAGCTCTTATATATATATATATATATATATATATATATATATGTGTGTGAGTGTGTGTGTGTGTGTATTGAGTACTAAACCACAGAATATAGTAAAAGATTGTTGGAGCTGGCCCAGTCCCATGATCTACGCCAATGACTATATAAATTGGTACTGAGTACTGATAGGTCATCCGTTGTACCTGCCTATAAGTGAGACGAATCGTTCAACGTGGCCTGAACACTGACCAATAGCTCGTCGCCACGTCACACTGACCTGGACCAATGATCTAGTTCAATACGATATCGTCCTGCAACTTACAGTCTTGAAGGAGTTACAGTTTCTTCACATAGTCATGAAGGTTAGAAAGATGCCGCTCACCAAGAAAAATGTACCCAGCTTATGTGTCCAAAGAACGGTTCTTACCCGATACAGTAATGCATAACAATTCTCTACTTTTTAAAAAACTTTCTTTAAATATTATACACAATCAGTAACACACACCCTTGATATTCTTGAAGATAACAAATAAACTATAAAAAAAAAAAATCTTTAAGATAAAGCTTTACTAAAGGGGAAGAATTCATTTTTAAAACTATATCTTCCAATGATGTACAAGTTATTTCTCTTATTCGATATTAAACAAAATAATTTCTAACGAATAATCAATTGAATAATTGAGAACTTTAGTTTATTGATTCATGTTTTGTTCGTTACAATAAATACATTATTTAAAGTATCAACATGATCGGAGTATGCGTGATGAAAAAAAAACGTTAACAATTACTTGAAGGGAATAAACACAACAAACTTAGCCATTCCAATGGATATTATTCCTCTAATTATCCACATGGAAAGAGGAAAGTGGGCAGACCCAGGCAAACCTGGAAGAGGTCAGTCATCAGTGAAGCTGAGGGCACTGGAATGACATGGGAGCAGATGAAGAAAGCTGCTCAGAACCGAGTTCGGTGGAGAGGTGTGGTTGCGGCCCTATGCTCCTATGGGAGTACACAGGATTAAGTCAAGTATCCCTTGCTACTTTTTACGCTAAATAATGAACGACCAGTAATTTAATTTCTAATTGGATACATTTTTATTGATTCATGTTTGGTCTATGTCAATGAAGAATTGTACAAAGTTTCAGCTTAATCAGAGAATGAGTGTGGGAGAAACAAGGTGTACACACTTTTGACAAGACAGAGTGAGTTGATGTAAGATTTGTATAAAAAAATAAAAACAAATAAAAAAAATAAAATAAGATGTGCCAGAATTGATATCGGATGGATATATGATTAAAATATCCAATAGAAGTGAAATTGTTTCAATACCTGGTATTTCCGGTGGGCAAAATGGTTGTTTCCCGTCCGTACATAAACAATTGGGGCCGTAAGAGTCATCACTGCAAGCTAAATATTCATATTAAGACAAAGTAACTCATACCGAAAGTGAACATGAAAAGTTATATATAGCAACATTTTCAAACATGGGTTCAAATCTATAAACAGATTGACAAGCAAAGTATTTGGACTCTTTTTATCCTAACTGACGATGCCAACGTTGATTTGAAATTAAACTAAATGGATTTTTGGTATTCTCCTATAGGCAAATTCGAGACCAAATATAATATTTTCTGATAACTAACAAAACGTTATTGAAGCTAAATCTGAATAGGATAGTACAATACAAATGAGCAAAGTGAATAATACTATCGGAACGATGAAAATAATTACGGAGATAATGAGTTAAGAGACCACGAAATATAAAAGAAAAATTGTGCACTTTTCAGCACTAAACAAAAACAAAGTTCTCTTCTAAGACCTAGCGTAAAGGTCATCTTTTGTTTATTTTTTTGGCCCCCGGTTAGCGAGAATCTCATTTGTCAGGTACCCATTAGAACTGGGTGGACTTAAAGGAGCCTAAAAGATCACAAATTTTACACTCTTAGTTATCACCACGATTCGAACCATGGACCTCCAGTTTGGAAGCCAAGCGCTTTACCGCTCAGCCACCACGCTTCCTTCTTTTACTTTTTAGAACAAAAATTTTAATCCTTAGTTGGCAAAAGACATTTTTTTTGGCATTGGCGATTCTGCCTAAATATTTAAAAATCTCTCACATAATTTCTCTCATCTTTATCCTACATTTTTGTAAGTTCCATTATATCTCCACCACATTTCTTCACTCCACTTTTTCTTCTTTATCTCCGTAATTAAATGTCATTGCTTAACACACGTTCAAGTATCATACAAATCAAAGTTTAAACAATAAGCAGTTTACTGTGATGACATTTTGGTGTACAAATGTCATAGTACATAAATAATAAGTCTAGATTTTGTAGGCATCGTTTTACATTGCAATTATGTGCCTCTTTGCTTAGTTATTCAATGCAACTAAAGTAATTAATTAAGTAATTAACATACTGAGCAAATTAATCCTAACCCTAAACCTAATGATGAGTTACTATAATGATGAAATGTTGCAATGATGAAATGTCTCTTATTATAAAGTGTCCGGTCACCCATAAATATAGCTCACCTTCAGTGCACTGCGGGGGGTCAGAGAAGCCGTTGCAGCCTAAGATGCATTCACCATCGTTGTTGTCACAAGCATGATATGCACATTTCTTATCACAATCCCTCTTGCAGTTCACGCCCCATTGAGATGTTTCACAAGCTGTGACCGAAATGAAAAAAGAAGCATATCATAATCTTTATCAGGGCCGACCTTTGGCAATTTAAACCTAAGTGACAGAAGCAGGCACCACACTTTCATAGGCCCGCGCTAATTCTATGTGTATAATTAAATTAAACCATTTGAACTTACTAGTCGACCCGCTGAGTATACGCCGCTATTTAGCAGGGCCGGCCTTGTGCCACTGAAACCTATGCGACCGCAGTGGGCCTTGCACTATTATAGGCCCCGTGCTAATTCTATACGTATTATTAAATTAAAACATTATAACTAAAACATTGTTGCCGTGGTAACCTGATTTTCAAGGAGCTCCTGAAAATGTAAAATTCTTTAAATCTACTTAAAGCTCATATATAGCTCCTCTTTCGTATTCCAAGATGAGTAAATTTCTCATTTCCTATGGACTCGAAGATGGCTGTACGGTCCAATCTTAGCTTTAAAAAGCTGGCCGCATATGTGACATGAGTGGGTTTTGTCAGTTGCAGATAGGCCTGCTTCTTCTCTCTGCTTTCTGTTGGTTCGGCGCTCTATCGCACAGGCCACTCTTCTTGCTTCGAATCTTGAGACTCCGAGACTCACAGCTTCTCGCCATGCGGAGCGATCTAGAGCTAGAGCTTCCCAGCCATGAATGTCGATACCGCATTCCTTGAAGCTCATAAAAATGGCTAAAATAGACAAAATTGTCATCTCAAAGTATACTCTACTAAATACCACAAAAACTCTATATATTTGTTTAGCTTATCTGTCCACCAATAAAAGATATGCTGCTTTCACAAACTACTTTTTTTTTACTCGTAACTGTGGCATCTAGTGAAAGAAGCTCCTCGCGCTTCAGGCTAATCAAGAATTACTTGACGTCAACAATTCACGAAAATAGATATAACAATTTCACAGTTTTTACTGTTGACCGTGGTGTATCTAGGAAACAGAATACATACATATACTATACGAATTCGCTACACTTACTAAAAAATAAATATAATGTAAAGACGAATGTATTTTCTAATTCAAAATCTTAACTTTCCCTTATTATCCTTATCCCTACCCAGATGGGTCCCGTTTTGCATAATGCCCCTCAATTGTAAGGGCCGGACCTGATCTTTAAAACTTTTAAGATCTAGTCTAGATCTACTTCTAAATTTAGAATCTAGATGTAATCTATATTAGATTTACGTAAAAATACAATGAACTCTTCAAAAATTCAATAAAATGGAAGCAACTTTAAATGTACTCAGTTATTGCATTATTATCTTATCTTATCTTACATAATACAGACGTTACTTCAAAAAAGAAGATGATTACGTCCTACGCGTCATGCATTCAGTCATGCATATTTACCAATGACGTAAATTCTGCCAAGTCACTGGTTTTCCTGGCTAGCTCAGGCAAACCATTCCATGCTCTAATAATAATACTGTAATACGGCTGAGCCAAGTTGGCTCTAGACCTAGATAAAGTTTCCAGCCAAATTTACATATTATTTTTTATTATAACGGTCAAGCTAGAGCTGTCCTATGTAGCCATCGAGCTTTTCACAGCGACATACATTAATTGTCAAATTTCTAAGATAATTGTTAGAGCCGTTATTGAGATCAGCTGACCAGATTCCATCTTGTGATAATCTGAATAGAGGTATTGTAAACAGCTATAAACATATATATCAAGCGATGAATATGAAGAAATGGGTAGGCGACACAATGAATTATAACTTACTTTTACTACAGGTGTGATCACCGTTGTAACCAAGGCAACCATCAGGGCATTTTCCATCAATTTCATTACATGATGTGCTACAGTTGCTGTCACATGTATTATTACAGCTTAAGCCCCATTTACCTGGTACACACACTACATGGTGTAAAAGTTGAAAACAATATAAGTATACAAATTAGAGAGAAAATTTTATTTGTCAAAATGTTTTTTTGGGTGGTGAATATGTAGGAGCTATTTTCAGAAATTAATTCTAAAGACGTAAATATTTCAGTTATTCCGGAGATCCATTTTTTGGGTCAACAAATAGCTAAATTCCACTTTAAAAAATAAATATTTTTATTTCTTTTAAGAGGAAAGCGCGAATAGAAATATGAAACGTTACATATCAAGAAAATATAACGTTTATAATACAAATTGAACAGTAATCTGATACCAAAAAAAAAATAGTATAATATTTGACCTTTGTCGAAGAACTAAAACCTGAAGGCCATATCAAAAGATTCTTAGGGCTAGCAATGACCTTCTTTCAGGTACCAGGAAAAATAAGACAGAGATATATGTAGCAAGACAACATAAACGAATAGAATGGCCTGTCATTGAAAGCGAGCAATGGAAAATAGATCTTCATAGATTCGCATCTCTCATTAAGAAGTATTTATTTCCCTTATTTAATATCAAACAAAATAATTAATCACCAACAATTCATTATTTGATTGTGTTGTATGTGTGTTTTTTTATTGATTCATGTCTTGTCAGGTCAAATGAATAATTGTGCAAACTTTTAACTTAATCCGACTTTTTACCAGACATAGTGAGCTTTATAAGCTTTGTAAAAAAAAAAAGCATTTGAGTGATAGTTACACCTGTTTACAACTGTACACACACAACCCTAAACACCAGGAAACGTTTCTGAACTATTCATATTCATATAGGGCCGTATTAAGACTTTTCAGATGTCCATACCTACTTGTGATGTGAGGTTCTTTATAAGTCCACACTATTTGTGAGTGCTAACTATAGGGTATGTTACCATCAGATATGTCCCAACCATAGCTTTATACAGTGGCGTCACTAGGGTGGGTTTCACCCGGTGAGTACCCCGCTCCCCCCAGTGACGCCACTTGACTTATATATTTATATATTATATCTAGACTTGACATGGACACTACAAAAAATGTCGTTAATTTTTTAAAAGTAGAAACATGGCGTTGTTTTGTAAAGTAGTCGGTAGAAGTAATGTTGTTATTTGTTCTTGTTTTCCACCCTAAGCTATGCATCATATAATTTAATTTTTAGATCTAGATCTAGTAATTGAACATAAAAAATAAGAGTACTTTTGTCTCAAATTTATTGTTTAGCAATTTTAAACACATATTCTAAAAATATCTAGGTAATCAATATCTTTAAATGTACATAAGATGATTAAAATCAAATCAACAGATATGAATGATTTCAATCTACGACTTTCCAAACAATATCTCAATGGAAACTAACAGGAAATGGCTTTGTTTCATATATTAGCGTGAATATATATATATATATATATTTATGTGATTAACTCTTTCTCTCCGTAATTATTTACCACATTCTGGTGAAATCAACGTTGATATCGTCAGTTAAGAGAGAAGGAGTTAATAGCCTATTCTAAAGAAAATCAGAGAAATGATTTTGTATTATTTCTAAACTTTGAAGCTAAAGATAATTACTTTTCTAGGACAGAGAAGATTGAATGGGGCGACTTCCATTAGAGCTTGAAAAAGAGTTATGTACATATGTATTTCTGTGTATAGATCTGTGAATCGATCAATCACGGATAAAAAATTTGTTTCCGGTTTCCTGTCTAGATCTATACTATAAAGTTAAATGTTTAGCGTATGTATGTATGTATGTATGTATGTATGTATCGAATAGAAATTAAAACCGCTTGACCAATCTTGATTAAACTTGACAGAAATGTTCCTTGGGTACCAACTTAGGCCTAAAACAAACGTAAGACCCTTAAAAAAATAAAGTTGACCAAGTCTATTACAGCTATACTTTTTTATGGATCTAGGCTTTGATTAAAATGTTGATATGAGAAAAGATCGAAAGGATTTAGATCTAGATCTAATTTTAAGAAATACACTTTGCACTTATAGATTTTTACTTTGATGCATGAAAATACAAAATATAGTCTAATGATTTTATTATTTAACAAAATTAAGCTTCAAATTTGTGTTTCAAAAGGCTTTTTACATAAGTTCGTTCTTTATATCAGCAAGCGTAGATATCCTTACGCACATTCGTTCATTAGACATTTCACGAAATGTTACACATCGCTCTATTCCTAGCACAGCGAACGTGAAATGAGGTCACGTCCCTAGGTCTAAAACTCTAAGATGATAGAACTTCTCTTCGCAACGATAGTTTTATACTTTAGCACATGAACACACTAATTATAGCCCATTCATTTCATATTTTAATCAAATTAACATTGAAATTTGTTTTTCGAAAGCATTTTTCATAAATTCGTTCGCGAAGACGTGTTTAGATACATTCTAATACTTTTATTCATTGCGTACATCTAATTAAAAAGGTCACGCATGCGCACAATGAACTCTATCCAAGCCAATATTTAACTCTAGATTACTCTATAGTTTAGATTTACATCTAGATCTATATTTAACTCAAAATCTACCTAATTCTTTAACACATGAACATACAAAATTAAGTCTATTTATTTCTAATTTTAATTAAATATATGTAGGCCTACGAGCAAACGTTTTTATTTGAAAATATGGACTTAAGTCGATCAGCTATTTTAAAAGCTTTATTCATACTATTTTACATTTACACATTCCTAAACTTATAACATTATTATTTCGTTTAATTGTTTACATAACGCTCTCAGCTCTCAGTGATACACAGTTAAAGGCCCGCGGGCCGCGGGTAAAATATGTCTAGTATAATATATAAGCATAGACATATATAAATATTGACTGGAAAAAAGAAATAACTTCATGTAATATGAAAATATGTATATCTATTGTATTCGGATTTCCGAATTCTAAAAAATTAAAAATATGCATGATCTTCATTCTTAGAGATTTAAACATATATATTCATGTCTATGTATATAAGTCTATGGTCCCAACCTTCCTGCAGGGGCGTGAACTTTGTCTCAAACAAGCGCAGACAATCCTTACCTCCAAAGACTTTGACCTCACATAGGGTAATCAGGTTAGTTACGTTCTCTGTGGAAGAATCTGTTATTTTCAACCGAGTTATTGGTTCTCCATTCGCGTTATATAGATGTATATAATCTTCTGATTCAGTGTCATTAAAGAGCACAGCTTTGTCTCCATCTAAAGCTTCAACGATCAAGAGACTCTTGTTGTTCATTTGCCCTGTGCAAAAAAAACAACAACAAATATACAATACTATAAAAGCAAATAGAGATACATACATATATATACATTCAGTAGCAACATTTTTTTCTTACCTTACCATTTCTTCTCACAGTTATGCGCTTCTCCAGTGGCGTAGCTGGGGTTGGGGCTAAAATTTGAGAATCCCCACCCCGACGGGCACCCACTTGCGGGGGTCCTTCAAATGAGTGTCCGATATTTATTTTTAAATTTTACGCCATTTTCTCATGTCATGATGTCGAATGTCAAAAAAGCAGAGGCCTCTAAAAAGGTCGAGCCCCTCTCCGGTCTACCAAATCCCTAGCTTCGACCTCTACATCTTCTACCTTATAGACCGCATAGTCAGAAAAAGGCACTGTGCTTGGAACATGACAACCCTCGTTAATCGTGGGCCAGAGAAAACAAATGACCTCTACATCATCTGCCCTCTAGCACCTTATAGACCGCATAGTCAAAAAGGGGCCCTGTGTTTGGAACATGACAACCCTCGTTTATTTCTGAAAGCATTTTTATATAAAGATATAATGTAGTTTATACGTTTTATTTTGTTATTTGAAATGTTTGAAATTTACATGTCCGTGAGTAATCCACTAACTTCTAAAAAGGAAACCAAAAAAAAAAAAACATCGTAAAATATACAAGTTGAACGCGAACATATACAAACAAAATTTAAAAAAAAAAATCATTAATTTAAAAAATATTATTTAAAGGGAAAAACGCTGTCCTTACAATTGTATATGCTAATACTTTATAAGTAACACACATATGATCTTTTAAAACATAATGTCTTTGCGGAGAAACTATAACAAATACATAATAGAATGTATCCGAGGTATATAATATATAAATATGAAGGTGAATATATATATATATATATATATATTTATATATATATATATATATATATATATATATATATATATATATATAGAGAGAGAGAGAGAGAGAGATATATATATATATAGATATATAGATATAGATATACTTTTTGACTTTTTTTATCTGTTGAAATTTTGATTAATTATTCCTAGTCGATAAGGGTTAGTTAACCCTGCAGTACAAAGTGATTAATTCTGTTTTATATAACAGAAAGAGTACCTAACCCTGTAATATTCAGATAAAAGAGATGTATTTAATGATTAGTTCCCTTAGATAAGCTTTAGTTTTAAAAAAAGTATTCTTTCTTTTTTATTGCTTGTTAAACTCTTCTATTTGTAGTACAAAAAAGTCTGTAAAATCTAGTCGTTGGCTATAGTGGAGTTCTATATAGCGACTTTGTCGTTAAAAAAAATCAGCAAATCATGTAGAAAGAAAAAGAAAAAAAAAATTACCTTTGTAATAAATTTCAATAGTACTTGCAACAACAGGTTCAGCAAAAGTCAGGGCCCACGTTTTTTGTTTCACATTTTGTGAGCCGGTAATGGGCGTGCAGGAACTCAGTTGGCTGGTGTCACTCACTCCGTCTACCAGATCAGGAAATGGGTTCGTGTCCTTGCCTAAACTTAAAATCACATTCTGTTTTATCGCCAAGTTGCGACCTGTCGAATAATAATAATAATAATCTTTATTGTCCGTAAGGAAATTTGTCTTACAATTTGTGCATTATACAAAACAAAACATTATTTAAAGAAAAATGTACATTCACACCAGACTCACTCACAATTAACATATGAAAAGTTTACATTAGATTGGTTCTATTTAATGATCTGATTGCCAGAGGAACAAAAGAGTTTTTGTGTCTGTTTGTCCTTGCTATCGGTGTCTTGTATCTCTTTTGTGATGGTAAAATAGCAAAATGCTGACCCTCAAACAGCTGCCCTAATGGGGTTTGCTTTTTGCCAATGACCTTACCAGCAGAATTTAGGATTCTCTGGAGTTTATTTTTATTCTTAGTGCTTAGATTGCCATACCAGGCAGTGATATTAAAATGTAAAATATTGCCGATGTGAGCATGATAAAACATAGCCAAGGCCTTTTCGCTAATATTAAAAGAGGAGAGTTTTCTCAGTAATCGTAGTCATTGCTGCCCTTTTTTGCTGATATAATCTGTGTTTGCTGTAAAATTTAATTTATTCTCTAGGATAGTACCAAGGTATTTAAAAGATCACGTTTTATGTCGGAGATATTTGTCTATGGCGAAAAAAAAAAAGACTAGAGATACTAGCGTTATCGTGTACTAGGCGTGCAAAGTAAAGGGAGCGTTGATATGCTAACTAGTGGTATATATATATGGAGATGGGATACGAAAATAACTGCTATGCAATTAGTTGGTGCTGAAATTTTTAACAAAGATTCTTGCGCTCCATAATGGAAATACGGTGGCAAGACCGCACTACAATCTGCGATGTCTTTGCGAACGCCGGTATGGACAGTATAGAGTAACTTCTTATGCTTACGCTGGCCAGGGCACGTATCCCGTACGGGAGACGAACGTATGCCAAAGGCAGTCTTTTTTGGTGAACTATAAGGTGGTCGACGTAACAGAGGCGCCCCACGGAAACGCTTCAAAGGCCAGCTAAGGCGTCAACTTACCTTAGCTGCTATAGAAAAGAGCACCTGGTGGCATGCGGAATCAGAACGAGACAACTGGAGGTCAATCACAAACACACATTTGAGACCAAAAGAAAATCCGCTGCCCGAGGACAAACGCAGACGGCGAAAAGTTAAATCTCAATCGACCACCTACGGACAATGGTTATGCTTGCCCTTGTGTTAAAATATGTAGGTCACAGCTGGGGCTGCGCAGCGAGGGGAAATACTGCATTCCTCACTAATCTTCGGACTCGTAGACAAGCCTTATTATTATTTCTGAAATTATAACACTTTTTTTTAAATGGCTTGACAACTGTGAATCTTTAAGATTGCGTAGTTTATCATGTAAACTTCCTTAAGATTGTTTAGTTTATCGTGTAAACCTCCAATATATTTAGAAATGAATAGAGATCTGAATAAAAAAAATAGGAAAAAAATCAAGCCGGAATTTGGTTAATAGGTTTAATGTCATCTTTTATATCTGTATTAACGATCCAAACAATAGACAGAAAATAATATGACAGTTGAGACAAGGCCCAAAAAGTCTACAGAATGTCGGAAGAAATGGTGAAGTCAACTACAATCAGAAAAGCACTTATTGCACAGCGCAGAACTGGGCATTGTCTTCGTCCCCATTTCTTCATATTACTCATGTTTCAAGCCAAACTTCTACTCACAGTGTCCCCGTTGGTTCATATTACTCATGTTTCAAGCCAAACTTCTACTCACAGTGTCTCCGTTGGTTCATATTACTCATGTTTCAAGCCAGACTTCTACTCAGTGTCCCCGTCGCTTTATATTTCTAACTATTCAAGCCACAGTGTTCCAAGCCTAGCCTTCTGTAGTGAACTGTCTTGACTTCGACACCTTAGCTCTTGATATAGACTCCCCGCTAGCCTTCTGTAGTGAACTGTCTTGACTTCGACACCTTAGCTCTTGATATAGGCCCCCCGCTAGCCTTCGAGAAACCGACGAAACGTCACTCGACCATTATGGTTGATCGCATTATAATGTCCGACGTGAATGGCCTGAGTAATGTTCATTGTTACTGGATAGTGAAAAAGTCGATTTTGGTTAAAAAAAGGTAGATTTTTGTTGTAATTTAATAATTGGAGATGTATTCTATAAGCTGGCACCAAAAATTTTGTTAAAAATTATCATTTTTATTTACAATAAAAGAGTATTTTTAGGATGCAAGGGAAATATAATTATAGTAAATACAAATCTTTTTTAGGGTTTTTCTCAGAATGCATTTTTGGGTGCCCCCCCCCTGTAGAATATTTCTAAAATCTCTGAAACTAATAGAGATAAATGTATCGAATTTGGTATGCATACTGAGAGATAATTAATACTGAGAATCAGATAGCTTTAATGACTTTATCTGAAAGATTTTTAAATTATAAGCCTTTGAGAAAAAAAAAGTGGATGAATTTTTCATGTAAAAAAATTATAAAAAGGAGAGTGTAAGTAAAGTAAAATGTCCCCCTTCAGACCTTGCGATCTATGGGGCAGATGGTGTTTAGGTCATCTGTTTCTTTGGTCAACGGTTAACGAGCAAGGTGTTATGTGGCCAGCACAACGACCAACCGCCTTTACTTTCCCCAACTTAAGTCAGGTACCCATTAGAGTTGGATCGACTCAGGAGCGCCCTAAAAATCCTGAAATTCAAAATGCCAGTCTTCACCGGGATTCGAACCCAGGACCTCAGGTTCGGAAGCCAAGCGCTTAACCATTCGACCACCGCGCAGATTATTTAGAAAGATTGTATACTGTCTAGCTTGTTCCTTCTAGACAGCATTAAACATAAAGACTTGAGCATTTTTAGCTTTGAAGTTTATAAATTTTGAAAAATTTTAGAATTTTTCTATATGAACTAATTTTTGTTTATTTTCAAGATGGCCGCCATTTCTATGGAAACCAGGAAGAATAAAACAAAATTAAACTTTTTTTTTCATTGAGCTGTCACATTATATAATATAACGAAAGTTATTAGGTTAATGCAAAAATAAAAATAAAAATTTTGGACTCCAGTAACCCCTTAAATGTTTCTTGAAGTTTCGCCAGTCATCGCAGCTGATCGTTGCCATTCGTCACGGTTGACAGCTCATCTAGCGATGAACTGGGACTTTTTGTGTCAGTTAACTACACACACTACTATCCCTATCCTCACAAACACCTGAGTTATAATATTATAAAAACATTAATTGTTAAATAAAGATAAATGAAGTTGCATACCTTTGCTGACGTGAATAGAACAAAGGGAAGTAACTCCTCTGCCTTTAAGAGTGACTTTGTTGACAAGCTCTCTCCCCTGACATTCTATTCGCGCTGTATTGTTGTTGGTTATGGTATATAACTGCTTTTCACATTTCCATTTCTTGTCACCGTTCTCCAGTTGTATGGTAAACAAGTCTAGCAAATCTAAACAATTAGTGGAGAGAATTATATGCATTACAAAAAGACTGGCTGACTGGGCTACTTGAGCAATCAAACCAACCAACAATTATTTAGCTTATGGTTTATTTTTTTATTGATTAAACCTCTGTCAGGTTCGTTAAATAATTGTGTACAGTTTTAACTTGATCCGAAAATAAGAAATAGAAGAAATATTATGTTTACACTTTGTACTAGATAGATAGTTAGATAAATAGATAGATAGATAGATAGAGTCAGACAGATAGACAGACAGACATTCCTACAGACAGACAGATAGTAGATAGATAGATAGATAAATAAATAAATAGAAAGATAGATAGACAGACAGACAGACAGACAGACAGACAGATAGATAGATAGATCGATAGATCGATAGATCGATAGATCGATAGATAGATACATAGATAGATAGATAGACAGATAGATAGATCGATAGATTAGCTGAATGATTTATGATTAACTGATTGATCAATTGATTTATTAATAAACAGTTACGTCAATATAACAGGACATGCATAAACAATGGTACCAGCATTCTTGACTGTTAAACTCAGCCACGTAAAGTAGATTGTAGACTTTAAGTAGACATGGACTACTTCGATTCTCTCATCCTCTATACACTCAGAAACGTTGGTATTTGACCATTTGGACAGTGGAATTTTGGGATACGGGACTTCGAATCTAGCCACCATATCCTCTGAAATATATATCAACAAGGAGAAGCATAGGTTCATTTTAAGAACTTCAATTAGCAGACTAAAAGATGATTGCAGACAGATAATGGTTTCAGACAGGTAATGGTTGCCGACAGGTAATGGTTGCAGACATGTAATGGTTGCAGACTGGTAATGGTTGCAGGCAGGTAATGGTTGCAGACAGGTAATGTTTGCAGACAGGTAATCCAGACAGGTAATTGTTGCAGACAGGTAATGGTTGCAGACTGGTAATGGTTGCAGACAGGTAATTGGTTGCAGTCAGGTAATGTTTGCAGACAGGTTATCCAGACAGGTAATGGTTGCAGACAGGTAATGGTTGCAGACAGGTAATCCAGACAGGTAATCCAGACAGGTAATTGTTGCAGACAGGTAATTGGTTGCAGACAGGTTATTGTTGCAGACAGGTAATGGTTGCAGACAGGTAATGTTTGCAGACAGGTTATCCAGACAGGTAATGGTTGCAGACAGGTAATGTTTGCAGACAGGTAATCCAGATAGGTAGTTGTTGCAGACAGGTAATGGTTGTAGACATGTAATGGTTGCAGACTGGTAATGGTTGCAGACAGGTAATGTTTGCAGAAAGGTAATGGTTGCAGACAGGTAGTGGTTGTAGACAGGTAATGTTTGCAGAAAGGTAATGGTTGTAGACAGGTAATGGTTGCAGACTGGTAATGGTTGCAGACTGGTAATGGTTGCAGACAGGTAATGTTTGCAGACAGGTAATCCAGACAGGTAATGTTTGCAGACAGGTAATCCAGACAGGTTCTGGTTGCAGACAGGTAATGTTTGCAGACAGGTAATTGTTGCAGACAGGTAATGGTTGCAGACAAGTAATGTTTGCAGACAGGTAATTCAGATAGGTAGTTGTTGCAGACAGGTAATGGTTGTAGACATGTAATGGTTGCAGACTGGTAAAGGTTGCAGACTGGTAATAGTTGCAGACAGGTAATGTTTGCAGACAGGTAATCCAGACAGGTAATGTTAGCAGACAGGTAATCCAGACAGGTAATGGTTGCAGACAGGTAATGGTTGCAGACAAGTAATGTTTGCAGACTGGTAATGGTTGCAGAAAGGTAATGTTATCAGACAGGTAATGGTTGCAGACAGGTAATGGTTGCAGACACGTACGGATTGAAGACAAAGATGGATTGAATACAACTAATGATTGTATACATGTAATACTTGTAGAGAAGTAATGATTGCAAATTTATTACTATTTATGTGTAGAAAATTATCATTTTGAATCAAATATATCCTTTATAATAAAACAGCTGAAGAAATGTCTTAAACTGTTGCACTAAATAAAATTTCGTACACATGTTCCTTTCACCTCTTAGATGCTTACTAAGAACTTTTTTTTTTTGACAGAATCGAAACCATGGAACCAAATTTTGCGAAAAAACAGAGGCTTGCTTTCAAAGCTTTTTACTTTATTTTCGGTATTTCGAAAATCTAATTTATAATGATTAAAAAAGACTTGTCTTCGAGTATCAAGAAATCTCTTAACCTGTCGAACCTATTCAAATGAATTTTTGTACAAATTAATTTTTTTAAACTCCTAGATACTTACTAAGAATGTCTTTTGACAGAATCGAAACCTTGGAACTATGCGAAAAAACCACAGGCTTGCTATCAAGGCATTGTATTGAATTTTCGGTATATTCCCAAATCTACTTAATAATGAATAACTATGGTATGTCTTCGAGTATCAAGAAATCTCTCATTATTTATAACGCGTTCCTCATTAATCTTTGGACTCGAAGACAAACCTTATTATTATTATTATTATTATATTATAACTTTAGTTTTCACGCTTTGTCTTTTGTAGATAAGTCTAACTTTCCTATAACTAAATCAGAGAAGACAGTCGAAAGGTCAACAATGCAGAAAATATTCGACGCTAATGTACAATGTCGAACACGAAATTTAATGCGTAATGAAAGAAACCTCCGAATGTCGCCAAGTCAAATATCTACTCCAGAAACTAGAGCCGACCTCTCTCTAAAGCTGCAAAGAGTTGTCTATGCTGACTTTCGTTATACTTAAAAATTCTAGTCTTGTTTTTAAATAGTTTCTTCACAGTCGCTAACCAAAATTTTTCACTTTTAATGAAACAAATAACTTTCACGCCAAATTCCAAATATCCAAATTTCCCAAAGGCTCTCAATAGTTTTCTACGGCTCTTTAATGTTGATTTATATTATACATACATTCTTTCATTAACTCGATGTTCTATGACTATTAAAAATGTTAGGATCTCTAGTAATATCATTGAAGAGAAACATCTTTCCAAGACAAAATCTTATAAGTATCTTGGTCATTGTGTAGTGTTGGCTTATAAACAACAGTTTGTCTAAATTTAAGTTCATGAAAAAACAAGATTACAAAGAGAGTTTGTGTGACACACAAACTCAGAGGCGGCCCCCGTCGGAGTCGGATCCCTGTCAGATTCGCAAGATGTTTCGGATGTTCCTTGTAAGTTGAAAATAATTAACTTCTCGCTGGACGACGGAGGATGGCGAGCAGGGTATAAACCTGCGTTATCTTGATGTTTGCGCACTAGACTGTTGTTCGGATTTATCGTAGGTCCCTGGCTCAATTTCTGCATGCTCCCATCCCCTCCTTCGGAAGGTTTTGGACTAGGAAGTAAACTATCTTTAACTCTGAAGAAACATTCAAAACATGTAAAACAAACAGAGACATAACTCGGGAGCGTCGAGATAATCAGTTCAGCACGCTAACAGCACGACAAGGCATTGCTCTTAACTTAATAACAAACTGGTTACAAACTAATAGCCTTATATATACAATATGTCACACGCGCGATTTTAAATAATCTTTCAACATTGATCTGTAGAGATGTAGATCTGAATAAACTAAACTTCTGATTTAGCACTCTTATAATATATATCTTATTAATTATTATTATTATTAATAATTTGAATGTAATTTAGATAAATTTACG
>JADKLZ010000130.1:8963903-8987589 GCA_021533235.1 Biomphalaria straminea
GCGCCGCCAATAGGGCAATAGGGTCATAGCAATATATATATATATATCAATCTTTAAGGTATCTTTATTTCACCTTTCTCTCGTTCATTCATCTCTCTTTAACTTATATCTCTTTGACTCACCTTTCTTTAACTCATCTCTATTTGACTCGTCTTTCTTTGATTCATTTTAACTTTCCTCATTGCGCTTTGATTCTTTCTCTTTCTCTTTCACTCAATTTCTCTTGAACTCATCGATCTAAAGCTCATCTCTCTTTGACTCATCTATCTTTAACTCATCTATCTTTATTTCAAATTGTGATAGTAAGTGTTTGTACACAACTCTCTAATGATCACTCCTTAACTCAAACTTTTTTTAAACTCATATCTCTTTAATTAACCTCTCTTTAAATCATCATGTTTTTATTCATTTTACTTCGCTCTTTGGCTCATCTCTCTTTGAATCATCTCTTTTTAACTCATTTCTCTTTAACTCATCTCACCTCAACTTATTTTTATTGACTCATCTCTCTATAAATCATATCTCTTTAACTCATCTCTGTTGAACTTATCTCTCTTTAACTCATCTCTCCTTAACTCATCTCTTCTC
Organism: Biomphalaria straminea; assembly: GCA_021533235.1. Lineage (NCBI taxonomy): Eukaryota > Metazoa > Mollusca > Gastropoda > Planorbidae > Biomphalaria > Biomphalaria straminea. The sequence goes on from JADKLZ010000130.1 coordinate 8,964,492, forward strand.
ATCTTATTTTTCTTTTACTTATTTCTTTTATAAATCATATCTCTTTGACATCTTCTCTTTCACTCTTCTCTCTTTAATTCATCTCATGGCTCATCTATCTCTAACTTATCTCTTATATATCCATAAATCATCACTCTTAAACATATATATCTGACTCATCTCTTTTGGACTCATCTCTTCAACCCATCTTTCTTCCGCTCATCTCTATTCAACTCATTTTTTTTTCACTCATCTTTCTTTAACTCATCTCCCTTGACTCATCTCTCTTCAACTAATATCCTTTTAACTTCTCATTTTCATCCATTTTGTCCACGTACCCCTTCCTGTTCCATCTCTTGTACACACGTCTCTATCAACTCTCTTTCTTGACTATAAGTACTGCAGTTATTTATCTTTCATTCTTGAAATACATTAGGAAGATAAAATAACCAATGAGGAAAAGCAGGGTGCGGGACACCCACACTGTCATCAGCAGTAGACGCCTTGGCTGGCTTGGCCATGTTCACAGAATGCCATAAGGTTGACTTCCACAAGTCTCTCCAGTGGCGTAGCTATGGTGGGGGGGGGGGGGGAGAATTTGAAAATCCCCCCGGGTCCCCACTTGAGGAGGGCCCCCAAATGTTTGTTTACATTAAAAATCAAATATTGTGCAAAATGCAGGGGCCCCTAAAAAGTCAAGCCCCCCGGGCCTCCAAAGTTTGGAAAATTCCTAGCTACGCCCCTGGGTCTCTCTATATGATGATCTAATAGTAGGCAGGAGTATCGTTGGTCGATCACTTTCAACTCTTTCTCTCCTTAATTATTTTCCACATTCTGGTGAAATCAACGTTGGTATCGTCAGTTCGGAAAGAAAGAGTTAAGTACGGAAGTATGCAAACGCGACATTAAACAGTTGGGAAAAAGAGGCGCTGGATAGATTCACATGGAGAGCAAGCATAAACGAGGTTGCTAGAGTGCAGATGGCTTTAAGACCAGAAGTAAAAAGGAGGGTGAAAGTGCAACAGCCCCTGGTGATTACAGATGCTCAACTCTGTGACCGCAGCTGTGCATCAGGGATCGGCCTTTTTAGTCACACAAGAAGTTGCAAAGGGAAAAGATCATCTCTCGAGACATAAAATTCCCCATTCTGTTTCTACATTTTTCAGTAACTATAAATACTCGTTCTTGAAATATAGAGATGCGAATTCATGCAGAAGTAATTGTTCTATATATTATTGCATTTTTTAAAAAGTAAGAACTAGAAAATAAGAAACATCGATGTTCTATTTAGAATAAAGTTAAAATAAATTAATTACATTAATGTCTTAAAGACAATTTTAAGGGTTCTCTATACACTCTATATATAGAGAGGAAAAGTGTGTGTGAATGTGTTTGTGTGTGTGTTTGGAAGTGTGGGTGTTTGTGGGGGGGGGTCGAGTTTAATTCTCGATAAGGTCAGGGAAGCTTAAATTAGAGACACTCGTGTGGAGCTGAATTGTTTTCTGAGAGCCCAATGGCAGCCCCAAGTCTTAGGCGTCACTTCTCCTTATTAATCAGACCATGACGTATTGAGCGCTCTATGGCAGCATGCAGCGAGATACCAAAGCACTAAGGTTAATAGTTTGAGGCGCTGTGGCTGAGTAGTAATGTGCTTGGCTCCCGAGCTGATGGATCCGGGTTTGAATCCTGAATATAATTTATATTTCGGACGCCTTTGAGTCCACCCACTCTAAAGAAAATCTGGAATTAATTGGGAAAAGTAATGGCAGTGGGTCCTTGAGCTGGCCAAAAGACAGTCTTGCTAACTGTAAGGTCACAGATACTGATGACCTTTATATCATCTTCCCTAAAGGTCACAAGGTCTGAAGAACATTACTTTTTAATGACAATAGTACTCAGAGTAAAACAAATGTTACTTTTCATCTATATCTCATCTAGACTTTAAACGGCAGGGTATGAACCCGAAAATATCGTGAAGTCTGAACGACAGCCTAGCGCATATATATTGCATAACCATAGCCGAAATCTTCCAAAAGACGGTGGTGGCAAGCAGGATTCAAACCCCTGACCATAAAGCCACAGTCCAGAGATGCATACCACACAACCATGCATCTATCTTATCAAAGAGTAATAAAGAAGCTCTTCGAAAAAGAAATGAGTGCAGTGTTTCACGCTACGTAAGCCCTGTCTCGACCTGCATATTTTGTCGAAACTAACACAGACAAAACCATTATCAGTCAGGTGTATCTAAGAATGCACGTATTTCACATAACAGACCTAGTGGTCTATAAACGACTGTCTAGCCATCTATAGAACAGATGATGTAAAGGTCATCTGTTTCTGTGGTCTAGGGTTAGCGAGAGTGTCATGTGGCCAACACAACGACCAACCGCCTTTACTTTTCCTCTACTATCGTCAGTACCCATTAGAGATGGATTGTCGCCCAAAGATTTCGAAATAAAAAATCCCAGTCTTCACCAAGATTTGAACTCGGGACGCCTAGTTTGGAAGCCAGGCGCTTTACCACTCAGCCACCGGGCCTCCTAGGAAAGCACATATCTATCCTAAGAAAGCACATATCTATCCTAAGAAAGCACATATCTATAGCATATTAATTAGTCATTCAGTAAAAAACAACAACATACCAGTCGGGAACACAATCTGTCAGAGATATGTTGATCTTGAAGTTTCCACTGCCACGTGTGAATATTCATCAACACATGGTCTTTGTCTTCACAGCCATATAAATAACAGGACTGTACATTAAGTCTAAGTAATCCTCTTACTAAAATCTAGACATATGGTTTTAGATTGTGATCGAGGCCAGAACTGATCTTTAAAGGGCTCCTCTTTGTTATCCTAAAACTTGTTAAACCTTAAGGAGAAGGAAGGGAGAATGTAATACATTTTTTATTCTTAGCTCTTATAAATAAAAAAATAGTTAACTCTTGTATTTTATCTTATATAAAAAAAGACGTTACTTCGAAAAAGAAGATGATTACGTCCTTTGCTTATTACTAGGTCAGTCTAGTCATTGGTTTTGTTGCTGACTCAGGCAAGCCATTCCATGCTCTAATAGCATTGGGAAAGAAGCAGAGTTGGTGTATGTATATCCTAGAATATGGAACTGGGAATGTGCTTTATCTTTGTGTCTTTCTGAGTATTTTATTAGGTTTTGATTTTTGTTTAATTTTATAAACAGTTAGACAGAGTGAGTTGATGTAAAATCTATAAAAAGACTTGAATAAAGGCTGTTCTCTTTAGCAGTGCTAATGTCACACACAGGCTATTGAGGTGTCTAATATGTAACAAGCTGCTCTTGATGGGGTCACAAGATGTTCCTGTGAAGCCAGAGATTTTTATATAGATATTATCTGTAGATCTAAATATATCTTTAGCGATTCAAATAACGAAGATCATTCAACTCAAATACAGATCTTTAACTCAGAATCTAGGAATAACTCTCGATATACAAAATGTACAAATGAAACTATATCAAATGAATATCTTCTTCTTCTTCAAAGCTCGTAAGTTCCATCTGACAATTTTTAGTCTACAAACTCTCTCTATGAAATTATCTCTACAACTGACGCTTAAAACCCGCTGAAATCAATACCATAATTCTCAGGAAAGCCTACGCTCAAATCACGTGATCAGATGACGTCAGAGCTTTTCCGTCTTAAGAATTTTCTAGCAAAAAGGCGGAGCTAATTATTAAGGTTACTTCCGGGAAAAGTTAAATTTAGATGCAGCTAGATTGCTACGTAACAGCGATGTTTAGACTTTCTATCTAGATTTTCTCTGGTAGGTGTAATGTGCTCTGGAAATAAAGTAATGAGCTTGCTTTCTATAGGGAAAATGTAAAAAGTCATTGGTTTCTAGGACCAATGGTTAAAGAGGGGTCTCATTTGACCAGCACAACAACCGAATTATTTCACGAACCAAAAGGTTAGGGAGCGCCCTAAAAATCCCGAAATATAAATTTCAATTCATCACTTCGATTTGAACCTAAGATCCTCAGCTTCAGAAGCCAAGCTCTTGAGCACTCAGCCACCTCACACCATTAATATAATTATTTCAAATGATTCAGCCATTAAGTCTAATAAATAAATATAATAAGTCAAAGTGTTATTGTTTTAGCATCTGCTATTTAAAACATAAATATAGTCAATACATTTTTTTTAAATAGAGGTTTGTGTTGTAATGTAATTGCAACCCAAATAAATTATTATCGTTTAGTGTTTTAAATGTACAAATGCTTTGTTTGATTAATATAACTATAAAGCAATTGCGGATCCATGGGGGGGGGGGGGGCGGTAGGGGCGATCGCCACCCCACCCCCTATCGGCCGACCTCCCGGACGAATTTTAGTATATAATTCACACAATCTGTATGCGAATTTATTATTTACGTTAATATCATATACTAAAATTTATATTTAAAACTATTTTTAGATTATTTCGCCCCCTTGTCCATCTAGCATGTTAACAATTTTGTTAGATGAGATAATGACAGTCAAGATCTATTACAAATTTAGTTACCTGACTGATCTACACTAATTTATAAAACAATATACGTTAAACATAAGCTTTTTTTTTAATGATGTTACCATATTATTACTAGTCATATTGTTACTATGAATTCCTTGTATATCAAATAATACAAAGAAAATTTGTTTTTCAAAAAAGTGTCACAATATTCAAATAATTTAATATTTAATTTGTATTACTCCATTACATTGTTTCTTTAACATAGTTTCCAAGTATCATTATTACAAATGATATATCAACGCATATATCAACGCATTCATTCTGTATATCTGATTTTAAAAAAAGTTTGAACACGTTATTCAGTGGCGTAGCTAGGATGGGGAGAGGAGGGTTGAGAATGTGAGAATCCCCCCAAGCCCACATTTGAGTGGGCCCCAAATTATTGTTTCTTACATTAAAAATTGAATATTACGCAAAGCAGGTGCCAAGAGGTCAAGCTGCGGGACCCTAAAAAATTTGTAGCTACGCCCCTGATGATTTACTTGGAACATAACGAAACTTTGCACAATTATTCATCATGAATAAAAAAAAATCAATCTATAAATAATCTATATATATAATCCTCTAAGTAAGAGGTCAAACAACAACAACATGCAAGCGGCAAGTAAATAGGGAAGATCCCATGGCGCACGCACGCGGTGTGCATGGACCCAATCCGCACTATTTCATTCACAAAATAGCATAGACATAAATAAATATAGACTAGAAAAAGGAAGTAACTTCGTGTAACTTGAAAACACATGTATATATATCTACTATTGAATTATGATTTCTAAATTATGAAAAAAATAAAAATTGCATGATCCTCAGTCTTAGAGATTAAACACAATTTATAGATTCTAGACATAAAATGAAGTACAATGCACAAATATTTGTTTCATAAAACTCTCTTATGAATTTGTGTAGTGAATGGAAGGGAGGTTAAAAAAGTGAAAGCCGGAAGAGATTATATTGTGTCGTAAGACACTTGAAACTAATCTAGATCGACATTTAATAATTTCCGGAGATTTCCAGGACTTTTTCGTAGGCCTATATTTAATAACATTTCATGAGATTTCCAGGGGCTTCTGGTAAATCAAGTCGATGAGGCCACGGGAAATCTGTTATAAAATATTAAGTTATATGCTATAAAATGGTTTAATTTAATAATTTATACACCTAAAAATTAGCACGGGTCCATAGACATAAATAAATATAGACTGGAAAAAGGAATTAACTTTGTGTAACTTAATTTAATGATTTACACACCTAAAAGATTAGCATAGGTCCAATGAAAGTGCGGGACCCACTGCGGTCGCATATTTTGCAGTGCTTAAGGCCTGCCCTGGAAAATAGCGGCGTATGCAATGCCGCCGGTCGTCAAGAGGCCGCGGGAAATCTGTTATATGTTATAAAATGGTTCAATTTAATAATTTATACACCTAAAATTTAGCACGGGTTCAAAGAAAGTGCGGGACCCACTGTGGTCGCATATGTTGCAGTGCCTAAGGCCTGCCCTGGAAAATAGCGGCGTATGCTATGTCGCAGGTCGACTAGTTATTAATAATTAATGAAGGAATGATGTAAATGTATTCTTCATTATTCCCAGATATGTTCAAATATGTCGGGTCTTGTCCTCGTAAATATTTGTACAAATTATTTCGCCCACATGCATTATCAAGTTGAATTGTTAAACAACTATTAATTGTACCTAACATAAAATTAATCAATTAAAATAACTAATTAGTCAGTTCTTTATTGGTAATTAATTATTTTGTTTGATATCAAAAAAGGGAAACAACTTCTACAGCCTTGAGAGATATAACGATAAGTTTGGAATTCTTCCACTTAAATAAGCTTTGTTGTTGTTTTTTTTAAAGAATATGTACTGAGTCATGTATAAGTAGAACAAACCAACAATTTTAGAACCATCGATAGATGTGTGATACAGATTTATGGGAGTTATTAAAAGAAAAAAATGGTTTGCCTATGAATACCATGTGATCTTGTGATCAATAGCTTGAGCTCATTAATACCCTCTGTATAAGGAACAAAAAAGTGGAAATTATATTGACCTCTACTCATCATCATCATCATCAAACTCCATATGAGTGAGGGCTTGAGAGGCTTAAATCCTCTCTTGCAAAAGTCCTGGACAGAAACCCTGCTGTCTTGCGTAGTGCGTAGGCGTCACCATACAGGTCGAGAAGTTTTGGTTTCCCAGACCTGTCGAGACGGAGATCAGCAAGTCTGGGGCAGTCAAACAGAATATGAGGCACGGTTTCCTCTTCTCCCCCGCAGCGGGGGCACCCTGAGTCAAAATTTGGCCATAACCGTGAAAAGTATGAGCCAACAGGACAGTGGCCTGTCCTGCACTGTGCTATAACAGCTTGCTCAGGCCTGGACAGCCTCCACCACGGGGAAGTGCGGTCAGGGCGCCTCATGCGCTCCCAGACTCCACGGGCTTTTGGGGACTTGTCCCAGCACTCAAAACACTTTTCCATTTCAGTTTTTTGAATTGTAGCCAGGGCATGTTGAAAACTTACAACCTGTTCAGTTGGTGGAATTTGTCCTCCCTGGTGGGCCAAGGAGTCTGCAATAGTGTTCCCAGTCACACCTATGTGACCTCTACTAATCTCAATGTAAGGATGTTCATACCCAAACAATAAAAAGAATAAGACCTGTCTTCAAGTCACTAGATTAAGGAGCTGTATAAAGTCAAAGCCATAGGCATCAATAAATATAGTCTGGCCATTACGAGAGTTTCATGAGAAAATAAATTTGTGATTTGCGTTTGTGTGTACTTAAATTATGACTATGAATATTGTTTAATCTCTAAGCCTGAAGATCATGTAATTTTAAAATTCTTCATAATTCGGAAATCCGAATACAATAGATATACATGTTTTCAAGTTACATAAAGTTACTTCCTTTTTCCAGTCTTATTTATTTATGTCTAAGGTCCTAGCTTTATCTACAAATTTTGCCATATGAAATAACTGTGTCAGGTGATGGTCGGCTTAGGTTCTCTTTTAACTGTTAAACTAGTATTCCTCCAGCGTGTCCACCTAGTAATAATTGTTTGCCCAACTATAAACAGCCATTGTCGAAAATCGTTACTGTCATTTTCGAGATTCGTGTCCACCCTTTAAGGTTTTCCCCACCCAAAAATTTTTTTTCCACACCCAGAATTTGTTTTCACACCCAGAAATTGTTTTTCACACCCATATTTTTTTTACCACCCAGAATTTATTTTTCCGGCCCGGAATTTTTTTTCCGGCCCAGAATATGTTTTCCGACCCATAGGCCACCTCGAAGTTACGAGTTCATTTTGGGTATTGTTAAAAGTAAAATGCTTTAAACAATTTTAGATATCCTAATCAGGAACTGTTTTCTAGTTCCCCAGTTAACAGAAGAATGCAGTGTTTCGCCTGATTGCCCAGACCCAGCTGCGACATGGATATTTTGCCTTGTCAATTACAGACAAATCTGTTGTGTGCCAGGGTTTATTCCGACGCTCATTTCGTCCAGAGATCTGATTTTTGAAAATATGTGACCCGTTGACTTCGTGAGAGCTTTCCCACTGTCTCTTTTAGAGGCGTTCTGCTGTTAGCCCTCTTCTGCTGCCCTTCTGCTGCCTGCTTTCATCTATGCCAGCTCTCTGCTGCCCTTCTGCTGCCTGCTCTCTTCCATGCCAACTCTCTGCTGCTCTTCTGATTCCTACTCTCTTCTATGCCAGCTCTCTGCCGCCCTTCTTCTGCCTGCTCTCATATATGCCAGCTCTCTGCTGCCCTTCTGCTGCCTGCACTCTTCCATGCCAACTCTCTGCTGCCCTTCTGCTGCCAGCTCTCTGCTCCTCTTCTGCTGCCAGCTCTCTTCTGCCCTTCTGCTGCCAGCTCTCTTCTATGCTAGCTCTCTGCTGCCCTTTTGCTGCCAGCTCTCTTCTATGCCAGCTCTCTGCTGTAACATGTTATAACAAGATTCAGCGAAGCAGCGAAACAGAGAGTAATGCCACTGAACTGTCCACACTAGCCTCCAGTGGAACAATTTTGTTTGTAGACTAAGTACTTGGCGCGGTGGCTGAGTTGTTAAGCGCTTGGCTTTTAAACCGAGGGTTCTGGATTTGAATCTCGTTCAATAATGGAATTTTGAATTTAGTGATTCCTGAGCGCTCCTGACTTCAGGGCCGGTCTTAGGCAACTGCAACCTATGAGGCCGCATTGGTCCGCACTTACATAGTCCCCATCGTAAATTCTATGTGTAGATTATTAAATTAAATTTAACTTCTTATTAAGGATAACTGGATTTTCCTGAAATTGCAAAATATAAGTCATGAAAATCTCATTAAAATTATAAAAATATTCTAAAAACTCAAACAAATTTCCATAAAAAACAGACAAAAATGTCATTTCGGGAGGATTTCCTACTTAGTAAAGTATCAATAAAAAGGAAAGAGGAATTTAATTTCGATTACAAAATCTTAATTTTCACGTATTATCTTTATCCCAGCCCAGACTGGGCCCCGCGCAATCTATTTCGCATAGGAACCCGCAATCTGTAGGTCCGGCCCAGCCTGAGTCGACCAAACTCTAATGGCTACCTGTCTTAAGTTAGTAAAGTAAAGGCGGTTGTATCGTTGTGCTGCCCACATGACACCCAGCTAGTTAACCTTGGCCGAAGAAACAGATGACTTATAGATCGCAGAATATATGTAAGGGTTATTTTAATTCATATTTAACTAAATAAGCCAGAGATCGGTTTGATGGGCGCTTTCAAGGATAAGCTTAAAAACTAGAGCTTATGAAAGATGATAACTTGAGATGCATTATTATTTGATATATTAGAAATCTGCGTGTTTTAAATCCAAATCTCAGACACAACTAATCTATATCTAATTCCTAAGGCTTTACATAGTTCAGATTAGTTTAGATTATGCGATGAATAACTCAGTCATTATGGGTAAACCCTCGATAAGTCTCTGACGTTGCGGCTCATCTTTGTTTATTAGAGCTATGACCAAATCTTAATATATGTCTGTGATGTACAGCCATCGTAACACACGATGCATCTTGTGCATGAGAAAAATCTTAAAAAAACACACCAAAAAACAACTAGGGTCAATTAAAAACTAATATATTTTTTTACAAAGCTATTTATCAACTTACTCATTCTGCATGTCTGTCTGTCTGATAAAAAGTGTGTACACGTTATTCATCTAATACCAGGGGGGGACACGACAATTCGTTCACTGACATTTCGTTCACCGACAAATCGTTCACGACTTTTCGTTCACGCGACTATTCGTTCACCAGACATTTCGTTCACGCGACTTTTCGTTCACGCGACATATCGCTCACGGACTATTCGCTCACAGACAACTTGTACACCGACAACTTGTTCACCGACAGTTGGTTCACGACAAATCGTTCACGCGACAAATCGTTCACTAACATTTCGTTCACAGACAAATTGTTCACAGACTAATCGTTCACTTTATATTTCCAAAAACAGAATAATTTTTTTTTTCGCTGTTAATATTTTGTTAATGAGGACAGTATGTGATAAAAATTATAGGCTACTTAAAAAAAAAAAAGAGATCTTACAAGCAAGCTGAAACATTTAAATGGGCCCTCACTTTACTATAGGTAACATTTTTACTTTCAACATGTAGGCCTTCCTTTACACTCATGTCCGTCATGTAGTCTTGTTCGCCCTACCCATATTTTGCTTTTCTTCTTAATAGCGGTCTAGATGTTTAATTAACATACCCATATCATCATGCCGCTTTGGTTAATCCTCTACCTATACCCCGCCCCCCCCCACTTTTGTCTACCCATTCAGCTGGATACTCTAGTTAACACCTAGTTGAGTGCTAGACAGAATGAATAAATAAAAAAAAACATTTAAAATAATTCAAAATTGCTCGAAGAGTAAAAAAAAAAAATACACCACACCATTTTATTAACAAAAACAAATTTATGAATAGGAATGTTTGTATTTTTTCCACAATTAAATTATTATAATTACGAAAAATAATTTAGATTTTTAACAGTGGTACTAGATTTGGTACAATATATGGTTTCACTGTTCAACTCTGAACGTCACATAATAGATACAGATCTAAGGTTGATACCTATTAATTAAGACATCTAAGAAAAAAACACAACTAATTACATATACAACACCAGGAAATATTTTGGTTCCCTATCAAACAAATATAAATTTATCTCAATACAACAAAACTAAATTGTTTCAATAAATTTGTTATTGAAGTCCAAGCAATCAAATTATTCTGATAATGGGTAGTCACATATAGAAACAAGTTAGGCCTAACTAAAATAAAAATAAAATAGAACTCCTTTTAAACTTGATGGAAAGTACTATACTAGTGTCTAGTAGATATTGTCAATGTTAACAGATTGAAAATGTGTATAGGCAATGTCCAATAAAGTTTTATTACTTCCAGAGGTGCCACTCTGTCTAGCACTCAACTAGGTGTTAACTAGCGTATCTAGCTGAATGGGTAGATTCCCAGTAGATGAAAAAAAAAGAGCTGGGTGTAAAGGTATATTAAAGGAGAAAGTAAGAATGTTACCTATAGTAAAGTGAGGGCCCGTTTAATTTTTTCAGCTAGCTTGTAAAATCTCTTTTTTTTTTCTTTTTAAGTATAAGTTTTATCACATAATGTCCTCCAGAGTCCTCCTTACAAAATATTAACAACAACAACGAAATTAAACAAACTCGGATTAGACCTGATCTCTAGCAATTTTTAATAGCTACAAAAGTTTTAATGTAAATAAATTAAACACGCGACGATAATATATAATATTAACAATATGTTACTATCCAGAGAAAGATTTGTCTGTGAACAATTTGTCCGTGCGTGAACAACTTGTCGTGTGAACGATTTGTCGCGTGAACGATTTGTCGTGAACCAACTGTCGGTGAACAAGTTGTCAGTGTACAAGTTGTCTGTGAGCGAATAGTCCAGGAGCGATATGTCGCGTGAACGAAAAGTCGCGTGAACGAAATGTCTGGTAAACGAATAGTCGCGTGAACGAAAAGTCGTGAACGATTTGTCGGTGAACGAAATGTCAGTGAACGAATTGTCGTGGAACCGTTAGAACCATACCAGGGCCGGTCTTATGCCACTGCAGCCTATGCGGTCGCAGAGGGCCCCGCGCTTTCATAGGCCCCGCGCTAATTTCAAGGTGTAATTATTAAATTGCAAAACGTATACGAAAAATTCATTGAAATCTCCTGAATTTATTAAAATCCAATGAAAACTCTTTAAAATCTTCAGTAAAATCGACAAAATTATGAATTCGTGGTTGTCATTCATTGCGGAAAACACCAATCCTACGAGAGATAAAAGAAAAAAAGGCATTGTCAGCTTTCATGTAATAAAATGTTATAATGGGGCGAAATTTTACCTTAATTGAAAGTTCCAATACTTTATTTACTTTTACGCCATACCTCACCGTGACAGTCAATGGCATATAAATATGCCATTGGTTAAAAGGTTCGTAAAGTACAGATCGCAATTTATAACTTAGTAAAAAATAAATAAAAATCCAAAAGTCGATTTTATTTTATTTTTACACAAAATCTTAATTTTCACTTCTTATCCTTATTCCCACACAAACTAGACCCCGCGCAATCAGTTTCGCATAGGGCCCCGCAATTGCTAGGACCGGCCGTGTCTAATATCTATATTTTGGATCTAGTTGAAATTTTGCAAAATTATCTTTTGTAACTGACAAAACAAGTTCCCCCTTTCAGACCGTATGGTCTATAGAAACATCATAAATAATTAAATTCAGGAGATTTCCAGGAATTTTTCGTATATATTTTGAATTTAATAATTACACCTTGAACTAGCGCGGGGCCTATGAAAGCGCGGGGCCCACTGCGACCGCATAGGCTGCAGTTGCCTAAGACCGGCCCTGGATGTAAAGGTCATCTGATTCTGTGGCCCACGGTTAACGAGGGTGTCATGTGGCCAGGACAACGACCAACCGCCTTTTCTTTTCCTCGACTAATGTCAGGTTAGAGCTGGGTGGTTTCAAGGGCGCCCGAAAATCCCGAAATTAAAAAATCCCAGTCTTCACTAGAATTCGAACTCGGGACCTCCGGTACGAAAGCCAAGCGCTTTACCGCTCAGCAACCGCGCGTGTAAAAGAAGGGGAGGTGAGGGGAAACTCGTCTTCAAAATGGATTTTCTTTGAGTTTGTCCCGCAGCCTTTGTGAGAGCTTTCCAACTGTCTCTTTCAGAGGAAATTAGCTACCAGCTTCTTTCATCTATGTCAGGGGTGGGCAAATTACGGAACGCGGGCCACATGCCGCCCGCCGAAGTGTTTTATGCGGCCCGCGAAAACCTAAATAAATCATTATAAATATCTATAGAAGTTATTGAAACTTTTGATTTTTATCATTTATAATGGAGAGGCTAAAGAAACATTGTCTCAGAACTTCTTTCCAAACAGTTTTGAATAAAAAGCGAAGATTATATTTAATAGCAATACTATATAACTTCAATTAAAAGACATAAGTCCTGGCCGGTATTTATTCAATGCTATGGAGAACTATGTAGAAAGAATTGGGTTGACTCGTACAAGATGGTAAGGGTAACAACTGATGGAGCTTGGACTGACAAAAACAACTTTTTCAATACAATAAAGAAAATATCCCAACCATAAACTAGTAACTGGAAAGTTTACAATAGCTACATTAAATTTATAGCATTGTACGTTGGCAACTTTTATGAAAATTTGCATAAGGGCCCTACTATGGCATAGTCAAAAGGCATATTTAAAGTATGTACCTGGTAAGGTCCATGTTAGTTAAATGGCTCGCACAGGAACTACAGTTTGATGTTACAGAAAAGGAATAGTGAAATTTGTTATTGCTCGAAGTACACTAGGTCTTTAATAATTGCAAAACTTTTTTTTTCTTTATTTTGTATATTCTTATTTTATTTGGGACCACCAAATTTACTTCGCCTATGGCCTCCAATTATCCAAGGCTAGCCCCGACTGGCAGTTCCGAAATGCTTGTGAAGATTCGGAACTAAAACATTCTGATGTTCGGAAATTGGACCTGAGTTGACCCCGATAGCGTTTACAGCAGTGGCGTTGATAGGGTGGGGGAGGAGGGGGGAGAGTTCGACAATTCCCCCGGGCCCCCACTTAAGGGGGGGACCCCAATTGAATGTTTTTACATTAAAAATATAATATATGCAAAATGCAAAGGCCCCAAGGAGGTCAAGCCTCCAGGGCCCCCCAAACGATGAGAAATTTCTAGCTACGCCCCTGGTTTACAGGGGTCACCACTGTTATGCCGATCTTTAATATCGCCAAAAGAAGATCGCTTTATTCACGTGGTCGTCTCCCACGCGAGATAGGTGTCCGACCCAACGCAGCTGTCAAATGGTAATTAGTGCTTCTATACTATCCACACCGGCCTCCAGCAGTAGCCTAAAAATATTTCTATTAAATGTATTAAGATGATAAAGTACAGTAAAATTAACTGGTACTTAAACTACTAAGTGTTGGGTGGAAGGGGCTCCTTAGTCTAAGCTGACTATCCACCTAGGAGAAGGAAAACCCTCAACTCAAACGTCTGTTGCCTTGCAGCTATACCTAAACATAGGAAATGCTTCTTGAGTCGGTCTGTCGGAAAAAACGAGAGCCGGCGACACTCACGCAATCTTGCAGCACACTGGGCTAGCATAGCTTGTGACATGAGCGTAGCCGGGGGGGGGGGGGGATTCGGGGCTCAACACCCCACCCTAAATGAAATTATAACTACCCCCATGGCCTGTGATGCCGTTGCTTAAGATAGATCCGCTTTTTGAAAATGTGGGAACTACTACTATGTGGACGATATCGTTTCCGATAATACTGAATGCCCCGGCATGTATCTATTTTTTATATAGATGATCAATAATCTATAGTTCTTTTGAGACTGAAAGACGCCATACATACATTTGGAAGATGTGTGTGTGTTTCGTTAATTTGGAACCTTCAAATGATGTCTGCATTGTTGCACTCACAATGTACATTACCTATCTAACACAACAAAACCAATTTTACATCAAATTATAATAATATAACGAAACCTAAAGATTGAATGTCCAGTTGCTTACAGTATCTTGATATTTCAAATAAAAGTAAAATGATATTTACTTTGATTACAGAAACGAGGTGGGGGGGTCACTGCATTCGTTACAATAAACTGGGCGAACTCTGTTTTGGTTGTTGTAAGAGTCAGGGCATCATCTGTGTATCTTACAGTCCAGACATTGTTGACTTTGATGTAGAGCAGGGGTCTCAAACTCATATCAGCATGTGGGCCGCACTGGAAAGTAACAACCAGTCAGCGGGCCGCACCACGAAAAGAGAATGTTTTTTCATTAAGTTTTACGAACACTACTGTCACTGCTAAAATAAAGTTTTTATAATTATTAGTTACATTTAGTGAAGTTTATTACATGCACAGGCACAAGCAGAAACTGTAGTTCTCCAAAAAATATATTTAAAAATTAATTACTAGTCCTACTGCAGATGTCTCGTCACTCATGTTTCTGTCCACTATGCTGAGAGCGTTTGGTAGAGACCAGACCATCGACGTTAGGCCTGAAGTCGCGTGTAGTGACAAGCCGTAAGGTTGCTCTCAGATGCTCATCAGTCAGTCTTGATAGTAGAGCTGTTTTGTTGATCTTCATTCTGGAGAAAAAGTGTTCGCAAACGTTCGTACTCCCAAACATCGTTAGAGTTGTAGTAGCTGTGCAGATTAAGTTTGGAAACTTTTCTTTGGGAAGAAACTGGTAGAAATTTGGAACGCCAACATCAGCGTTTTTTTTGCTTCAGAACAGTGTCACACCGCAGGTCCAGTAGTGCCATCTGGACTTCCTCTGGAACGTTTCTCACGTCAACTGCGAACGGAGTGACAACAAGGAAAAACTCTGGTTCGAGAGCAGTGAATTGCTGAAAGCGGTGTTCAAAATCCTTCGGTAGTCTGGAGAGGATGTCTACGTAGTCTTCCAGGAGCTTTGGTTCAACCATTATGCTCTGTAGAAAAAAAAAAAAAGAAATGAGCCAGGTTTCCATCTGCCAGATGAGAGGCCGACAAAATCAGCTTGCATCTGAATGATTTGATGCGGTCAAACATCACGGTAATCACCTGCTTTGTGCCCTGTAGTTGTGAATTAAATTCATTGTGTTGTTGCGTGATGTCAGTAAAAGAGCAAGATCCGACAAAAACATTGGGTTACTGAGCTGAGGTATGTCTTTCATTAACATGAACAATTCTATTTCCCGTCTCAGTTCAAAAAATCTCCACGACTCAACCATCTGACTCCCGTATGATACAGCAACTCTCCGTATTCCGTTTCTAAATTAGCTAGAAATGACACAAACTGTCTGTGGATGAGATCCCGTGCACGTATCAAGTTCACCGTCTTCACGACAACATTCTTCACGTTTTTCATTTGTAGACTTTTGCCACAGAATGCTTCTTGGTGCATAATGCAGTATATTGCAGCAAAAGGTCCAGCGGTTAGAATCAGGCCACCGTTCACCCAGCTTCTGTTGAAGGCCTGAGCGGTCGGTGGGTGACAGTTTGACCTCATTTACTGATTTGTGCAGTTATAAATCATTTCACGGCTTATATGTGGTCATTGTAAATTTTATCTATTTTTTTTAAAATTCGAGAACGTGGCCGTGGGCCGCGTGTTTGAGACCCGTGATATTAACCATAAACACGTTGTGGAAAGCAAAAGTTTAAATATGTTTGAAAAAATAGCCTAAGTTTTGGTTTCAAACGATTTCCCTAACGATATAATTGCAATGCTATATTTACATTAAAAAGGACCTAACCAGCATTAGGAGAAAATTTACAAAGGGAAATCACTGTCGATTGAAAATTGGTCATCGAAACCCTTGTATTCATTCCCTTTCCTGGTAGCGTCTACGTAATGATACATAATTAGTATTGTGAAAGTAAGTTGTCTTCTCTTGAGAAACTATCCTTAATTAAACAAATTAAGAATTAACAGTGAAGCCAACCTAATTCGACCTGCGGGCCATTTTACTTTCCGATACTCGTGTCGCGGGCCATATCAACAAATAAGTACAAAACAAAATGCAATTGGCCTGAAACTATTTCAATAAAAACCCGTATCTAGTACTTACATTAAATAATGGAAAATATAAAGTTGATATATTTACTTAATCGTCAAAAATTGCTTCATTAAATCATTTCTTCATTTACAATGTGAGAAACATTGTAGTTAGCTTTAACACCGCCTCATTTTCGTATTTCTTTTCGGTAAATATTCCCATCGATTCTCAAATCCCTCGGCGAGGTTTAACTATCTTATTTTCACTGTTCAAACCAAGAATGCCGTCATAATTTGTTCTATAATGGCGTTTATATGTTGTTGTTTTTTTAAACAGACACAATTTCTTTACAAAACAAATATGTTCGCTTATTATCATGTTCCACAAAAAGAGCAAACATACGTTCATATTTCAAGGTAGATTCTACATTCAGAGTCTCATCTCATAAACATACAAATGCTAAAGATCTTGGTACCATACCATCAGGGGGACAAATTGAGTGCAATAACGTAGGAAAAAAAACATGTAAAAAAAGGGGGGGGTGTACGTTTTTTTTTTGCCAACATTTTCGCGGGCAGGATGGAACCATGTCTCGGGCCGGATTTGGCCCTCGGGTCGTATTTTGAGCATCACTTATCTAAGATGTCTAATCGTTCTTAAGAAATTGTATTAAATCCAAAGACCGTGTTCTACACAGAAAACTCTATAATGCCAGTAGGAATAAGTCGCATTCCAAATGGCAAGTATCTATTGTCGTGCGCGCGTGAAGTTTTCAGTTGTATTTAGGAGTGGTGTTTGCCCGTATAGGAAGTAGTTTTTATTCGGTGCGTTTTGTTGTCTAGAATATTGTGTATTTGTGTGTTTACGTCATCCTTGGTTCCCGCAGGAGAGAGAGAGAGAGAGAGAGAGCTTTGGTGTCTTTGCGGATGGTTTGATGTTTGGTCTTCTGCTTTGATTGATGGTCTGTTTTCCCGTTGTAACGGGTGTTAGGCTTGGGCTATGTGTAAGAGTATTGTCTCTCCGCGCTTGGAGCTGCATCGGTAGTTATCATCAGAGGTGTGTTATATTTATTACTGACAACATTGTTATTTGAATAACTTGATTGATTGTACTGCCTATGTAACGTTACCAGTATTTAATTGTCACGGATGAATGTGTGTATGAATGTATAATCTATTTTTACATATGCGCGAATGACCGGAAGTGTGTTAGTTGTCAAGAGGAGTCCAGCTTGTTGTGAGATACAGTGAAGTTGATTAAAGTTTCTATGTGTTAGTTTGATCTGGTGTTTTTGTTATTTCTTAAGTCACAGCGGAACCGGGGACACCTAGACATAATATAAGGTACTTTCAAACGAGTAATAAATAAGTAAAAGATAAAGAAAGCTGTGATATTAATGTTTGTATTATTTGCCATGGATGTTTAATCATATCACATTCATTATCTCATTAAATTGTTAAAAGCTTGATGCTGTTATTAACTATTGTAGGTTATCGTTCAGGTTAACTGTTGGCTGTGTTGCTGTTTAGTTGCCTAACATATAGTCGGCATTTAGTTGTATATACTGTTAATTTTGTTTAGTTTATACTGCTCAGTGTGAGGGTAGGCCCGGGCAAGGACTTCATACTCTAGACGCTGAAACGAGTCTGATATCCTGAAAACCCTCCCTGACATCTATCACATATGACTAATAAATATATATATATATATATATATCACATGTGCAAGTGTGACATATGACAAGAATATATCACATATGACAATTATACATCACATATTACAAGCATATTGAAACTTTTAAGGTAGGCATTCAACGAAAGGCAGGAGGTGACAATTAATACATCGATGTATTTATTATCGTCTATTAACTAATAGTTGGCATCCCGCTTACAAGTCACAGGGAGTAATGTCTTAAGTTCTTAAAGTCCTACTTGATACCAGATGGGTGGGTGGGTAGGTAGGTAGGTAGATAGATAGATAGATAGATAGATAGATAGATAGATAGATAGATAGGTAGATAAATATTTTTTATAAAATCTATGACAATTAAATCTAAATAACTAAGCTTTATATTGATGTTCTTTTAAAATCAAAGTGTAAAAAAAAATAATAACTCTAATCCTAAACCCAAACCCTAACCCAAATCTTTGTCACCCGGAAATATTCTTTGATTATTACAACAATCGAAGAAGTAGGAGCTTATGAACAGTCTACTATTACTCTTTTTGTTTGACCAGCCGTTGTGTCCCTCTCTTAGTGCTCCCATGTATTGGTTGACTTAGCTGCAGTTCAATAGTCTCACCTTGTTTGTAGTGTAGTGTATGTTTATTTGTTATAGAATCATAAGTCGTTCAATCAATAAAGAATGTAGAAACAGTTTCTTTCAGGTAGTCTTTTATGTTGACATTAGTCAGGTAGATTAGTGTGAACCAGTTTTCAGTGTTATTGGTCGTTGTTTTTAACCGTAAAGTAATTTTAATTCGTGTATGGTAAAAATAGTGCTATATAATGTACATGTAATAACATTTTTAATAACTATGCACAAAGTCTATAACCATTTTTATGATTTTCTCTCAGAATACTTTTTATTTACAAGCCTATAGTTCTATGTGGATTCGCATACTAACTGAGAGGGTGGGTGGGACGTCAAAAACATTTCTTCTCCTGAACGCATATTTCACTCACCACGCGCTTGACATGTTCTAGGCACTATCTTTTTAGGCTACTATTATTAATTTGATTGCATCCTCTAAAAATAAGAAAGAGATAATGCCAATATTAGGATTATTTAATTCTAAATACCCTATCTATATTCTCAGTTTAATTTTTATTTTTACAAATTTTATATCCACTCAAGCTGTTTGTCTGTCTGTCTGTTTGTCTGGTAAAAAAATTAGTACACATTTTTCAAACACACGTATTTCTTTTTTTCCAGCCAAAACAAGAATAAATTTAAACAAAAACAAATAAAAAAAAACACAATTTAGTAAATTTATTATTGGTACATATTTTCTTTGGTATCTCGAACAGGAGAAAGAAATGGCACTAGAATTATAAATTAGTCCCTTTTAGCCCTGAGTGATTAAGTTTTTTTTAAATGCATTTTCTTGTTATGTAATACTCTCAGGTAGCTGTGTATTTACAATAAACAAGGGTCATATGTTCTGAGGACTGCCTTCAGGAGTATTAATAGTCGTGTGTAATGGGCTCTGTATATTTCTGTTTTGCTGACCCTGCCAGCTGTTTTTCCCCTCTAATTCATTCACGAGATTCATGTTTTAAACTTGGTTTTTGAGGAAACCTCCCGAAAAAAAAACTAAGCAAACATTGATCATTTTATTCTGTTTTCAAGCTTTCTATTGCCCCATTAGATGCATTACGTTTGACCAAGGAGAGGTAAGTATTGTTGACAAGCGAATCGTCTCGCTTCCTCAATTTCAACATGCAGCAGCCATTTAAAAGGGTGTATGAACGTGTCTTCCTTATTAAAATACTGCCAAGATTCCACTCTGTCTAAGCCCCACAAGTCATGCCCTGGTATGAATGTCCTTTTCTTCTTTGGCAGCTTCAGGCCGTAGTAGATCATCCTAAGGGCAAGTTCCACCATGCAAGAGTTTCTACTAAAAATGTCCGTCGCTGTGATATACTCATTGGATAAGCTCTCAGGCACGTAAAAAATGTCACCCGCACCAAAGACGGACATGTTTGGCCCGATATTTCCATGTAAATTACGGATAAACTTCGTGGCGAAAGAATGGAAATGAACTCTTGGGTATTTTGGGGATTCAGCGTCAATCTGAGAAGATAAAGCACTTTGGAATTCCTGGAGGCTGAGCTGCACGGCGGATTGCCCTAAATAGGTATTCCAGTAGGCCCAGCTAAAGTTGCGCTTAATTGTGTTTAGTTCTACGAATCTTTGACTGAAGGACAGCATCATGACATTTCTGGGCATCGCTACAATATTCCAGGTGTTTAGAAGGACGTCGTCTCCTATCTGAAGGTAGCCTTTGACTGGTAATGACAATTTCATGACTGAAGCAACGCACTCGTAGTAAAACCACCATCCGAAGGTCAACCCATCGATAAATGTCAAGTAATCAAACCCCATTGCTTTTGAGTAGTCCTCAAATTCGTCTAATGATGGCACACAGTATATAATGTACTTAAAGTACTGCCTGTGAATGTATTCATTGTATGCGATGGATGAAAACACCTTCTGAGAATTGATCACAATAATTAGAACAATGTCCTTTATAACTGGATCTGACATTCTTTGCAGAGCATTTAATTTAGACACTTCTTCTGTTCCACAAAGGGAAATGACGTCATTCAAAATGGCTTTCTCTGTCTTCGCTGACAAATTTCTGAACTCTTGAACTTGTCTTGGTATCCTGTATCTTATACTGTACATGTATTGTCTTTTGTACTGGGCTGTGTTGTTCTCAGTTAGCCCTAATGTCGAAAGATGAGTGTTCCACTCTGCAAAACTATTCTCAATCTTCTCAAAACTATCTAGATGCAGGATTTGAGTCGAAAAACAGTTCCAGACTTTCTGTAGACTTCCTTTGAAGCTGACGCTGTTTTCGTCATATGAGAAATCTTTCATACAATTTAAGATGGATCGTAAACTCACTTTATAATTATATGTGCAAGAGTCTGAACATGTAACAAAATGCCCCTGATTTGAATTATATACATAATAAAAAGCTGTCGCAGTAAGATGTTGAAAATTCAGATCATTGAACCAAATGGTACGGAACAATTTAATAGCGTCTGCATCCAAACCTGGAGGCATGAACAACAGAGGGAACGCATCCTTAAAGAAAATGGTTGGCCCTGTACTGAATGGCGCTAAGGTGTTATTGATGCAAGAAACAGGAGCGGCGTCTTTGATAATAAACTGCAGGTCTATAGCATCCCCATTTGTATTATAACATGTGCTATCCGACACCAAGACCCCTTGTCTAATAGGAACTGAGCTCCAATCAGTGATAAAATACATGTCGGTATTGCTTTTTTCTTTAGTTGTATTAATATCAATGAATTCGTTAGGAGTCGCTTGAAAGATACCGAAATGCTCGAATGGGTTGAAATACTCAGAGCCAATGTTGGTCAGACCAGATTGGTGGCTCTCATCGAGACGGAAGCTTTGTGCGATGTCGCTAATTTGAAGACTGCATTCGGCGTCAAGAATAATTCTGGCGCCGCTCAGAATGGCGAACAGGTATCCCGATAATTTCGACGGTGGGTTAGATTGATTGACTGTAGTTGAGTGATTTAACAGCTCCACCAGCCCATGTCCTGTGAGTAAATGACATCTCGGGAAGCTGAAATATAGAAAAAAGATCGCCATGCTATAGTTTCACTCTTGATTAAAAAGAAAAGGGATTAAGTGCACTTAAATTAATCGCAACAGTTACCATATTTAAGTTATGTCTATTGTGATTACTTTATTTTATTTTTCGCATTTTTCTTTTTTTATTAAAATTTAAGTTTACCAACTAAACAAACTAAATATTTTTTTTTAAAAAAAAGCGTATCTAACGTCTATACAATGCCAGTCATATTAAACCGTATATTTAGATTAATTAGTTAACTGGATAACTGGTGGCTCGGTGGCTGAGCGGTAGCTTACAGGCTTCCGAACCAGGTTATCGGATTCGAATCCTGATGAATGACTGGGATTTTTAATTTCGGCATCTTTGGGTGCCTTAAATTCCACCCAGCTCTAACCTGACATTAGCTGGAGAACGTAAAGGCGGTTGGTCGAAGTGCTGGCCACCTGACATCCTCGTTAACTGTTTGCCACAGAAACCGATGACCTTTACATCTTCTGCCCTATAGATGGCAAGGTCTGAAAGTGGACTTCACCTACGTTACTTTAATTAATTGACTAGCTGGTAATTTTTTTAAAAATTGATTCATGTTATGATAAGTGCAATAAAAATTGTTTAACCCTTAAAACGCGTGAGATAGCTTAGCCTCTAAACATCAGAATTGTAATTCCATTTTGCATGTACTCATTGTAAAACAGCTCAGCACTTTAATGGTTAAGGTTTCAAACTGATCGGAAATGGGTATGGTAGAGATAATGTGTACATATATTTTTGAGAAAAAATAAGACACATTTGATCATGTCTGTGAATACTGAAGGATTAGTTTCCCTTGTTGGTATCAAAAAAATAAGTGATAACCAGTAATTAATTCACTAATTGGTTATTTAGTTAAACCTGACTCATGTTTTGTCTATGTCAGTGATCCTCAACCTAGTTCGACCTGCGGGTCATTTTAATTTCCGACACTCGTGTCTCGGGCCACATGACCGAAAGCACACAAATCGAAATGAAATGAACCTGGAACTCTTTGATTAGAGAGTTACATTGATTAATGAGACATTTTTCGTCGGAAAAAACTTGGTTTCGTTACGTAGAGTGTGAGCAACAGTGTAGCTAGTTTTAGTTTTGTTAC
>JADKLZ010000130.1:8990975-9006162 GCA_021533235.1 Biomphalaria straminea
TTTTTTTCTATCTTTCCATTTATCTCTAAGGTTATGACAAATCTATCTTTTTTTCTAACTTTTCATTTATCTATAACGTGTATGCAAAAATGTGCATAAATGTACAGTCTTTTTTTTTTAAACAACAATATGACATATACACAATTTTCTATCTTTCCATCTATCTCAAAAGTCATGACATATAAATATACATAACTATTGTTCTATCTATCGTTAATCTTATTTTAAATTATATTTAACTAATTTTACTAACATTCGTTTTCGACTAATGGTTTCCATGGAAATATAGAACCCTGGACCCGGTATTAGGTATCTTACAGGCACACTGGGTTCTCAAATAAGGATTACATCACAAACCAGATAGTTATAGTTGCCTGGTCGTGAATTATGCGCTCTGGACTTCCGTCTCGATGGTTTTGGGTTTGAACCCCACCCATACCCTTCTCTCACAGTACTGCGGTAATATACTTCAATTCTGAGGGAACATCCAAAACATGTAAAGAAAAGAAAAGTGGTTAAGCAAACCTTGGGACCTGGGTTCGAATCTCAGTGAAGACTGGGATTTATTTATTTTTTTTTTATTTCAGTATTTTAAGATGTCCCAGAGTAGACCGAAATGGATACCTGACTTTAGGTGAGAAAAGTAAAGGCAGTTGGTTGTAGTGCTGGCCACATGACACCCTGCTCGGTAACCGTTGGCCAAAGGAACCAGATGACGTTATCATAATCTGCCCTACATACCACATAGTATGAAAGGGGAACTAGCTTTACTCACGTTGGGAATATTACAACATGAGTATTAGTAAATACAAAGATATACAAACAACGCTAGACTTACTTTATAGTGGTGAGATTATGGTTCTGGACTTTGAAGTCATAGTGAACAAAAAAGAAGACACTTACTAGAACCAACAAGACAGCCAGTTGAAAATAGAGCTTCAAAGTTCTGTCATGATAGAAATAGTACAATACACACACTCATTTAATTAATCAATTGGTTAAACATATACAGCAGATCTATTTAGTGGAAAGTTCACCGAAGTAGAATTAAAACGTAAATATTATTAACGTAGATAACACTAAAATGTAATGGCCTCACAGACCTAACCATTACTGACCCAATTATCACAGACCTAACCATCACTGACCTAATTATCACAGACCTAACCATCACTGACCTAATTATCACAGACCTAACCATTACTGACCTAGTTATCACAGGCCTAACAATCACTGACCTAATTATCACAGACCTAACCATCACTGACCTAATTATCACAGACCTAACCATCACTGACCTAATTATCACAGACCTAACCATTACTGGCCTAATTATCACAGACATAACCATTACTGACCTAGTTATCACAGACCTAACCATCACTAACCTAGTTATCACAGACCAAACCATTACTGGCCTAGTTATCACAGACCTAACCATCACTGACCTAATTATCATTGAACTAATCGTCACTAAATTAATTATCTCTGACATAATCACCAATGGTGTAATCATCACAGACTTAATCATCACCAACCTAATCATTGCTGACCTAATCATTACTGAAGTTATCATCACTGGCCCAAAACATCACTGACCTAGTCATCACTGGCATAATCATCACTGACTTAATCAACACTCATTCTTTTTTTTATGAGCTTTCTTTGAATATGACTTTTAGACCAAGTTATTTCTTACCACTAGCCCATTGATCAACTTAAATCGATCCAAATGTTTAACACATTGTAATTTTATACTATGGTTGTTTTTTTTTTTTTGTTCTTTAAGTGTGCATAGTTACTGCTCGGATTCGTTTTGGCTGAGCGATAGAGCGCTTGGCTTCCAAACCGGGACACGGGTTCGAATCTTGGTGAAGACTAGGAATTTTAATTTCGAGATCTTTGAGCGTCTGTGAGTCATTCCAACTCTATTGATACCTGACATTAGTTATGGAAAGTTAAGACGTTGGTCGTTGTGCTGGCCACATGAGACCCTCGTTAACTGTAGGCTACATAGACAGAGGACCTTTACCTATAGATTTCAATGTCTGAAAAGGTAAAGTTACTATACGTAGCTGTTGGTAAGAATAAGTTATGTAACTCAGTGGAATAAACCGTTTGTCTACTAATCAATGGGGTCTAGTTCAAAACCTGATTCTGAGTTGTGTCTTCTAAGCACTTTACCATATCATCATTTACATATCACCCCTCAAGTTTTACAATTGAAAGTCTACAATTTGTTTATTCATTATATCAAGGCCGTTCAGGAAATATCCTATACTCTGCAAAATAATAAGGTGAAAATTCCAAAGAGCTTTTTTACTTAATTTGGAAACATTGTTTTAAATTTAAAGGATCGAAAGCTATACATCCTCATCTGTAACTATTATCATCCAACAAAGTTTTAACAGTATTTTTCACATTAGACAACAAAAGACAATCTAAAATAAATGTTCCACATTCTGTAAATTAATTGCCCCTATTTTGTTATTTTGGATCAAAGTCTTATGCTTGATACATTTAATTTTGTTCCTAAAAAATGAAGCTTGTAATTATTGTGTTCATCTTGAATATGAAATAGGGAGGACGTACTAAAATACTCGCCATATATAGACCAACCTTGGAATTACCATAATCAAAATTGCCCTCCCGAAAATGGTAGACGAGGTTTGCTTATATATTTTAATAAAGCTACAGGTTTTATTATAAATACTGTCCGTCTTTGGAATAATAAAGTGGAGTAGAATTCCATATTCCACAGTAATCGATTCTGTCCACTACCTTTAATTTGAACTAAGAAGTAGATCTATGATAAAACTACCACGTAAAAAAAAAAAAAAAAAGAACAGGAAATGAAAAAACAGCAAGTAATAAGCGATTCAATACTGACAGTAGCCACCGCAAATTAACAAATAAAATTACGATAAATGCAAAGAATTACGATGGAATAAAAACATCAAACTATATGACTATAGTCTATACTGCCTGAACATAAAACCACAAGAGTTCTTGATTGAGTTGCAGAGACCAAAAACAGATTATCATAAAAAGCGAAGCCAACTAAAGTCTAGATCTAGACTAGATGGTATCCGCCATCTTGAATCACGGAAGGGACATTTTCTTTCGCATACTATTTTTAGTTTTAATTACAAATTTAGTTTTAATTTTCATATTAATATTTCTGAATTCATTTAAAAATGAAACAAGACTAATGGGCAACGTATTCCTGCGACAGTCTGACAATATTACAAATTTATGGCTTTAAATTAGTCAAAGTACGCGAAGGTCTTTTCTTGGCTACATCTTCTGAATAGAAAACATAAAAGTAAAGTAGGTATTATACATAAAACACTAAACTATAATCTTTTAAAACAAACAAAAATCTAATCAAATACTCAGAAAGACACAAAGATACAGAGACACTACTCATTCCATATGCTAGAAAAAAATTGTACAAATTCTCCTATTCTTCTAGTGCTATTACAGTATTAGATCATAGAACAGAATGCCTGCGCTAGCCAGCGAAATCAGTGACTTGGCAGAATTGAAGTCATTGGTTAACATGCATGACTAGATGCATGACGCATAGGACGTAATCATCTTTTTTTTTTAAGTAACGATTGATATTCCGTCTACTTCTTTGTTTAGGCAACTCATGACGTTTTTTTACGCACTAAATCCTGTTTAACCCTGTATGTTGATAGAAAAGCTAAAAATAATACCATTTTCGTCCACAATGTTGTATTTTTTCGAGAACATTTAAGTGCTGCCAAATCTTAGCTGTGCCTCCAATTATAACACTATTTTTGCTAAATACATAATTTTATAATTATACTTTACTGCAACTCAATTTGAACATCAGTAACAGATGTTTAACAATTGTCAGTTATATTTATATTTTAAATGTATGACATTCTAGAATCATCATTTCTCCGAAAAGCAATGTAAGCGGAATTGTATAGACATTGATATCTTTAGGCATCAATTCATTTGACAAACAAACAAGTTATTTAAGATTGAAAAACCCTTTAAATTACATCTGAATAAAATAGAGAATGATTTAATCAATAAAAGACCATTGCTCTCCTGCAGTCGGGGCTAGGTGTCGCTCTTTGCGTTAGATAAGTAAGAACAATTATTTAAAGCCTTATTTAACTTATCGCTTACAGATTTCCGTAATTATTTTTCCATGTTCTATCAGAATTGTTGATCTGTCACATTTGTACATTCTACCCTGTTATGATTAAACTTCAGTAACATTTTTTAAAATCAGAAAATGTTACTTTTGGTATAGAATTATAGGAGAATGGAAGCTCTTTTTATATAACACAAATTATACTTGATGAAACCTAAACTTATTTTAATTTAGTGGGGTCAAATCAACTATGGTATCGTTAATTAGGAGACAATGAGTGAAAGGGCTTAACAAAACTGGTAAAACAACTCACTTTTGAAATCCAGCAAACCTGATAAGACAGTTCTATGTTACTCATCATTTGTTTCAAAAAAATCTTGAAAGATGAACTTATTTCCGGCATGGGTTTGTATTTTATTTACTTTTTTTTTATAATTATATTTAATTATGAATGAAATTGTGGCAGAAATTTTAACAAAATGTTGCCTCTGTATCACATTTTTTTATTACAACTCACAAGGTGAACAGTGAACAGATCTGGATTATCTCTATCTATATTACTTTAGGGACCCAAAACCGAAGCAAAAATCGCACTTTTCAAGAAATTGCGTAACATTTTTTTTGTTTTAGGCATTTTTCACCCTGCCATATCTTAAGGTATAAACATCCGATTACAGTAAAAATGGTACCGTTAGAAAGGTTATTTTAAGCCCTTTAATAATATATAGAACATTTTTCCTGTAGGTTAAAAAATAAGGGTGATAATCCTTTACGCGTAGCATCACCGTGCCGAATAATCGTGCTAGCGGCTGTGATCGTTTTATACCTTATTTGTTTTTTCGTAAAATGGGGAGTATGTCAACAAATGAATATTTTTTTTGAACATTTGTATTTTATAGAAAAATGAACGAGCTTTACAATGGTACCAATATCTAATTAATTAACATTGTTTTTATATAAAGAAATTTAAAAAATAAAAAACAAAATGGAATTTCTTTACGATAAAGACATGAAATTGACTAGTTAATGTCACCATTGAAAAGCCCGTCTATTTTTCTTTAAAAGTGTGTACATTTTATTTAAAAAACAAGCGTTGACATGCTCCCCATTTTAAACCGAACAAGACGCATAAAATAGCGATTTCGCCTGTGTGCGTAGTCTGCTATAATGTGCAAATATGCTCCTTAGCAACACACGAGTCGTTATAGCAAAATTATTTTTATTAAATCTACATCGTATAATTTGTGAGAAAAATGTCTGAGATGGGTCAATAAGATGTTAACCATTAGAGATTTATTGTTTTTTCACCTTCTTTTATTCCGAATATTACAAAATAATTTATATTCCAACGTTAATGAAAGGTTAATGTGTAACAAATCTGTAAGTATTTTGTGTTTCTAAGGGGTCATGTCTTCGAAAGTAAACCTAATTTTTTTAAAAACGTATTTTGTAAAAGTGATTGATACAAATTAAAGAGGAGGGTTTACAGTTCATAAAAAAGTAATGGTTCAAGATATTTAATAAATAATTATAATTGTAATAAATGTATAGAAACGCATCACATATTGGCCTTATCCGTTGCTAATATCAACAAATTGTGGCATCGAATGAAGCTATTCTAATATAGAGTAGATCTGGTCTTTTAACTAGATCTAGATCTATATTATATATACAAAATAGATAAAATATAACTAAATTAAATCTATTGACATCAGTACACAAAGATAAAGTCTTAATCTAGATTTAGACCTATTTCTCGAGTTCTAGACCTAGGGACTACAAATTAGATCTAGACCTAGATCTAGAGTACGACTACGAGAGTTTTGACTTATCCATGTATAGA
This sequence comes from Biomphalaria straminea, assembly GCA_021533235.1. Classification (NCBI taxonomy): domain Eukaryota; kingdom Metazoa; phylum Mollusca; class Gastropoda; family Planorbidae; genus Biomphalaria; species Biomphalaria straminea. The sequence continues at coordinate 8,996,954 of JADKLZ010000130.1, forward strand.
TCTAGATATAGATCTAGAGGTTAGTCCTAGATCTAGATCTTGGTCTAGAGTCTAGATCTAATCTTGGTCTAAACGTCTGGAACAAGGGTCCTTCACGTTATTCGTTAAAACTTAAAACCAAATAGCTTCTTTAAAAAGAAACCATCTTAGGCATAATAGCTTATATGACAGGCTATTTAGATCTACATTATATAATACATATGATATATATATCAAGATCTAAGTCTAATTGTCTAAATAGATCTAGATGTAATTTTTAGATTTGAAATATCTTTTCGATGATTTTATTAGCTCATCATACGGTACACTACTTCACTGTGAACTATCCCTTAGTCTGACGAACCGTAGGGGCACCGCACAATATGTATACTATATGACTGTACGTCTTTGTCCACTCCTCTACGTCCTTTTTCATAGAATCTCTTAATGACAGGTCAGACCATTCTTTTATATTGTCTTCCCATTGTTTTCCTAGGTCTAATATAATAGATAAAGACTCTGATTAGTAACTAACTGCATTTAAAAAAATAATAATAATTCCCATTTCAAGAATAAAACCTCTAGGCTATATTAGTATTTTATTTTAATTTGATAGCTCAGACAGGTCCAAGAAAAGAATTTTTAATATCTAGAAAGATATCTATGTGTTTATGTTTTATAGTCTCTAGTTGCAATAAAAGATCTTCTTTTATTATTAATGAAGTAGCCCTAAGTCAATAGGTATTATATTTAGACTACTGATCACAGTTCAAAATTCTCAATATCACTATAAGCCTGTTTTGTAGACTTCAATTAACTAAATATCCACACAAAAAAACACCAAAAATTAATTCATATTCATATTAATTCATTTTAATTCTTATTAAATTAAAAAAGGATTATGATGCTGTAATGAACTTATGATCAGTAGATGAGTAGGATTTATATGAACATATTTTTAAGACATCTAACTATTTATACTAATTATTGAAGCTTTACAAGACAGTATTTTCCAATAAAACAATAATTAACTTAGGACCTAATTATTATATTATTTTTCAGAAAGTGTAGTTATAGCTGCATAAACTATTTTAAAAAACTTTAATATTTTTTTAAAGAAAAAAAGTGACACTTTGACATCTAAAAGATTCAGGCTACATACAAGTCTATAAGGTTGATCATGTTGAAGGAAAAAAGTGACTAATCTGGATGTGTTGAAAGTTAAAATCATAATGAAATCTTAAATTGAGAAGAACATATGGAAAGTAGCTAACTAAAATGAATCTTTCTATTTTGATCAACATGTCATTGAGATACTTACTCTGATGCAAGTATTATAAATACTAATGTTTCTCTTTTTCTGATAGGCAAACTTCTCACAGTTTGATGGCTGAGATTGTAATAACAGCACATTAATAGCACTGGGATGTATTAATATTTTATATTAAATGTATTTAAATTTAAAATATACTTTAAAGGAGTTAATTTTAGTTAAAAATTTGTGAATTTTAGGAAAAAAAAGTTCAAGCTTGAAACTATATTTCTAGTTCATGCAACCTAATCAGTGTAAATTTGCTACAAAAAGATAATGAAAATAATGACAAATATATGTGTTTCTATGGTAAAATTCAGTAGCCTGGGGAATTACAGTTTATATCCAATTATTTTCATGTATAATTCTTTATTTAGACAGTGAATATGCCAAAAATTATGTGTTTAGAATAGTTGAGCTTTAATGAAAAGAATTTACTGGTCATTACATTACAGATATAAAAAAGCCTTGTTTAAAAATTTTTCTGAACACAAATTGAGTTCTGATTTTCAGTTTATCAAATCATCTTATATAGTTAAAAGATTCAATAAGAAATAATAGAATAGCATTTAGCTGAATGGCTTTATTGATTATTATGTCAAGAAATCTAAGTAAATGTATGGACTGTATGTCTTTTTTTTACCATCATTGGTTGGCAATACACTTACACAGGTCCCTATAAATAAATATATGTTTTTCAATATTATTATAAAAGAAGAGAGAATTATCTAAATTATGATCTGTAATTTGTTCTTATTGCTATACTGGTGTCATATTTTTAGCTCATTAAAGTTTAGCTTATTTTAGAGTTTTAGTAAACCATTGCATATTATTGTATAAGTACAGCAAAATATTGAAATAAAATATTATTTAAAGTAGTTTATTCTTGTAGATCTGTAAATTCCCCGCATTTCGACATATAGTACATTCATGTAGCATTTATAGCTTTTTTGTTACAAAATTTAAAAAATGCAAATTTTTTGTGTTTTTTACCTCCCTTTTTGAAAAATGCCAAAAATGATAAAATGCAACATTCGGCACAAGTAAAAAAACTCAAATAATTTTTTGACAAGCTTGAAAAAAATTGAGCGTGTTCTCTGTGTGCACATGAATGTTTTTACTAAGTTTCATCTCTGAGGGCATTATAGTTTCTATTAAAATGTCCTCCAAAAACACGGGTTTGGAAGGCCAAAAAAAATATTTAAAAAAACGCGTTTTTAAAAATGTGTAACTTTCTTAATATATAAGCTACAGACATAAATTTGGTATCCTCGGTCTTAGAATCACGAGCTCTATCCAAATAAGTTAAAAAATAAGCTGCGTGACCATTTAAAAAAATCGGTTTTGGGTCCCTATATTACTTATAAAGCCTTTGATACATCCAACCACAATACGTCGCAATAAGCTACATATTTAGAAATAATTTTTATGTTAGTCTATTAAACAATAGATATAAACATTCTAAAGGGCAATAGATGTAAATAGTCTTAAAACAATAGATATAAATAATATAAAGGGCAATAGACGTAAATAGTCTAAAGGGCAATGGATGTAAATAGTCTTAAGGGCAATAGACATAAATAGTCTAAAGGGCAATGGATGTAAATAGTCTTAAGGGCAATAAACATAAATAGTCTAAAAAGGCAATAGATATAAATGTAAACAGTGGGAAGCGTGGTCGAGAGGCTAAGTGCGGCTTGAGCTTGGTTTGCTTGGCTACCAAGAAGGGGGGTCGAGGTTCGACACTCGACTCGGGCAGAGTTGTGTTTACTGAGCGCCCCAACTCCTAGACCCCTCCCCCCCACTGGTCCCCAAATGAGATTGGACCAAAGCGCTCTGAGCATGCTATAAGCTTGAAAGTAGCGCTATATAAAAGCTATAATAATAATAATAATAATAATAAATAGTCTTAGGAGAAATAGATATAGGGCCCAAATAGTAAAAAGAACAATAGCTATAAATAAATAACAAACCTTGTTCTCATTTTTCAAATGTTAAGTTGTTTATTCTCTTCCTGGTCACATTTGGGACAAAACCCGAAGCAGGTCGCTGTGTAGATGAAACGTTTTTACTTGGCATTTATTATTTTCCTTATATGGAAAAAAAATGTTCTTCATTTGAATTAGAGTTTAGTAAAAACTTATAGGATTTGGTGTATCCTACTTTATAAAATATGCACGTTACTTCCTAAGGGTATTTCTGTATATGCTTGAGAAGGCTTGGGTTCGAATCCAACTCCTTCTATTTTTTTTTACAAAGCTTTTATGAACTCTTGTCTGCCTGTCTGTCTGTCTGTCTGTGTTGATGACAAAAAGTTATCACGTTATCTCTCCCACACATACTCTTGGATCAAGTTGAAACTGAATAATTCATTGGTATAGACAAGACATAATCATTACAAAACATTTAACCGACTAGACAATTAATTACTGGTAATTAATTATTTTGTTTGATACCAACAAGGGAAATTAATCCTTCAGTATTCGCATACACGGCTTATTATATCGGGTTTCGTCCTCTAGATAAATGATAATTCTCGGGTCAAGCTAAGACTTGAAAGAAATATTAATTGTACCCATCGAAACATAAATCGACAAAAATTAACCTATTAGACAATTATATATTGGTAATTAATTATTTTGTTTGTCATGAAAGAAGGGAAATCATTTCTAAGTTATTGAAAGTTATAGTTGTAAGTGCGGAGGTCTTTCTTTTGAAATTGTATATGTTTAGCCATTTTTTTTTTAAATGCATTACTAAAATTTTCATAGCGTATTGACAAAGCTAAAAGCATGAATTATAGCGTTAAACAAAATATTTCTAATCACACAGACTTGTTAAGTCTAGATCAGTGATGCCGAAAGTACGGCCCGCGGGCCACATCCGGCCCGCGACGTGTTCTATCCGGCCCGAGGAGATGTCGGCACAAAGTGAAAAAATCTGTCTCCGCAAAAAAAAAAATTCAAAATTTTTCTTTCATTACGTTAGGGTTCTCAATGTTATAATTTTTTAAAAATGATTTGTTGTAATAAAAAATCATCGTATTTATTGGAGGAGTGTTTCTATTTAAAGAAAACGAAAATATTCAATAACTTTAGAAAATCAAATATATAAAGAAGTCACCATTCTTGGTTTGAGACGCGATTGCTATATTGCATCTAGTGTGGAGGATTGATAAGAATATTTACCGAAAAAGAAAATGTGTCGAGTTTAAGACAAGCCACAGAGTTACTGATATTGCAAGTAGAAACCCAAATCCATTTGTCAACGAAGGGTGCAAAAAGGTGCTTACTAGCAATGATGGTAGAATCATAGAACGCTGTTGTAGCTGTCTTGTGACAAGGACTAGGCGATTGAACGATATGAGTAAATATCTACATCGGCTGAGAGAGTCTACTGATATATCTGATAGCTCTTAAAATCTTGATATTTAATTGCATTACAAACAGAAGTTTTAAGATCAGAGAAGCTAGTAGTTATAAGAAGCATGCATGGGGCCACTATTGGCGAAGCTCTGTCAAAGAAGTTTCAACCATCACAGAAAATCTTTCTTGGAAGAAATTAGTGGGAGTGACACTGATGGTTCCAGAAGTTTGGTAGACAGCAAGAACTATTAGCAAAGTTTAAAACTGAGCCTCTGTGACTCCATTGAATAATTCATCAACAAATTCTATGGGGAAAGGTGTTCAGTCTGGACCATGTGAAGATAGTCGTGTTCAGATTGAACAATGTTATAGTCATTTTAAAAAAGTCAGTGTGTCAAGTGCCCAGACAAAGCTACAACTGGTACTGATTAACTTACAAAGCCAGATATCATAGTTTAATGCTATTGAGGTAATAACAGGCTTCTACTCCGTGTTACGTAAACTTTTTGTAACCCAAAACAAGTGTTAAGGATGATCACTATAATTACAGGCTCTGAGGACAGACTTTTACAACAAACTGGTGTCACTAACAAACATCTAGACCTAGAATACTAGATTCAGTGCTCCAACTTGGTATCAGTAGTATAAGTAAACGTTTGTTTATGATAGAAGTCTCGTGAATTAATGTAAGTACTAGATTCACAGGTTTCTAATAGAAATGTTTTTTTTTTTAATTTTTATTTTTTGTTTTAACCTTTTTGGTGATGTGGCCAGCGAAACATGTGTCGGAAATTTAAATGGCCCGGTGTCCGGATAAGGTTGAGCATCAATGGTCTAGATCTATTACGAATTATATATATGATCCCTTCGGTCTCGGAAGACAGCACCATATATCAGATAATTTTCTAGCTTTGGTTACGTTTGAAACGGGGCAAATGTGGTTTGACTAAGCCAATTTGGAGCGACAGTGTTTGCCACAATTCGCGCATGAATATATAATGTATATATATGAATATATATTTATATATTTATATAAATATAGGCACATGACAGAGCATCATGGCATCGCGCCGTGAAAATTGCCGCACAAATTGCTGAGGAAAAGAGAACAACGCTGGCAGAAGAAAAACGCCAGAGAAGAAAAGCAAGGCCAATGACACTAGCTCCAGCTGGAATAACCTGCGCAGTGTGCAGCCGAATATTCGGGCTCACATAGGTCTCACCGCGAGGCACAAAACCCCAGACCAAAGCCCTTGGCTCCTGGATTACGAAAGAGGTCATCTTTGAACCACGATGGACGAACTATTTATTATTAATATATATAAATAACACTCTAAAGTATTACATATATATTGCTATTCTTACCTGTGTATCTTCTTTATTATTATAAGCACAAAATGTCATTAGTATTTTCAATAATCTTGATAGTATTACTAAAGCCTCAACCATTTGGAAAACAACTGAATCATTTAACAGTTGTATCAACTGAGCAAACACGTGGCTGGGTGTTCAGAACACGTTAGGGGTGGGGAAGGTTGGTGGTCGAGGGCGTCAATTATGTTGACTTATACGCAGGTAACTACAGTTTTACTCCAGATTGTCAGCCCTTAATGCAGAGCTAAAAACTTTGCGTAACTTGAACCTATTATTCATAGTGTTTAGAAAGTAGACCTTGCTACTGGTGAACAAACAAAGCCCATGTTCAGCGCTGTTTGTTTTTAACCAAAGCAATGAAAACTATGAATATTGCCGACTTTTCATTTATAAATAAGCGTGTGGAAAATATAATAGGGAGGATATACTATCTCGAACACACTTAAGTTTAAAGTTTCAATTTGATCAGAGATTTGGCGTGGGAGAAATAGCGTGTACGAAACACAACTTATAAAACCTTATGTTTCAATACTGGAGAATATATTTCCCTTGTTGGTATCAAACGAATTAATTCGTAACAAGTAGTTATTTGACATGATTTTTTTTTTAAATTCATGTATTGAATGAATAAGTGTGCAAAGCTTTAACTTGATCTGAGATTGGGCATAAGATAAATGACGTTTATAAACTTTTTACCCTACAGGCAGATAGATAAACACCCAGACAGACAGGGTAAGTTGATATAGGTTTTGTAAAAAAAAAATAAAAAAAAAAGATCCTGAAGAAGAAGAATTGACGATTTATCCAAATTTACTAAATGTCTGTCTATAACTAATATATTCTAAACCAGTGATGCGCAACATAATTCGACGAGCGGACCATTTTAATTTCCGACACTAGTGTGGCGGGCCACATCAACGACTAGGTACAAAAACGACATGAACTTGACTAGATATTACTTTAGTTAGAAACCCATGCATCTAGTCCCTGCATTGATTAATAGAATATTTTGAGTTTATCCTTCAATTCTCGACTTACAATGTGTGCAACATTGTAGTTAGCTTTACAACCGACTTATTTTTTTTGGTCTCAGTTTGGTAAATATTCTCATCGATCCTCTAACGTCTAGGTGTAGCATAGTTTGTTTGTTTTTTTAATCGCAGCCATATTTGTTTTATAATGCCATTATATATTGTTTTTTTTTTAAACAGCCACACTTTGTTTACAAAACCAACATATTGGCTTATTCTACAAACAAATAAGGATCCGTCCATTTTCCTAGATTCTACATTCAGATTTCAATTATACAAATGTTCAATAAAATAAGACAAATAGTGAGGGCCCTAACGTAGGTAAATATTTTGGAGAGGAGGGATTTTCTATATTTTGTGCCAAAGTTTCAGCTAGACGGATGGAGCTACGTCGAGGGCCGAATGTGACCCGTGGGCCGTACTTGATTCTCCCAATGCACTATTAACTTTGACACAAGCTGTTACTGTAGTCTGTTCAGGTGATGATTATTACTTTCTAAACTGACATGGTCGATATCAAAGGACATGAAGTGCCTTCTTATAATTCACGCAATAAATGGATATATTATTTTCATTGTTAAGACACGAAGACTAATACTTAATCCGTGTAACCAGAGGGTTATTGATGAACGAGGGTCTAAACTTGTTCAAGTTAGGGTAAGGGTTACAGCAAGTCTCATTCTCAGTTTACAAGTTTGAAGTCATAAAATAGTTGCGGATGTCGTAGTAGTAGGGAATAGCTCACTTTTACCCGCCCTATCGCAGTGGCTAAGAGGTAGAGCGCTTGTCTTTGTAACCGAAGTCCGGGGGTTCAAATCTCATTGAAGACTAAGATTTTTAACTTCTAGATCTTCGGGTGCCTCTGGGTCCATCCACCCAGCTCTAATGTGTATCTGAAATTAGTTTTTGGAAAGGTAAAGGCGGTTGGTCGTTCTGCTGGTCACACAACACCCTCGTTAATCGTAGGCCACAAAAAGAGATTGCCTTTATATCATCTGGCCCATTGATCGAAAAACCAGAAAGGGGAAATTTACTTTCCTCATATATAAAATGGTTTCATCTTGGGACTGGCAGAATCTGGAATGTCTAGTCAAGCCGATTCTGGAGCTGCAGTTTGCCACAGCTCATGCATGTCCCTATATTCATCTGTTTCAGTCTAACTGACGGGACAGCTTTTATTTTCATTCTCTTGACTAAGACAGCTTCGTTTCTGTTGCTCTCTGCTATGTTCGTACCAGCAGGCACAGTCTGTCTCCAAGCTGTCCGGTCTTGGGCTATTTTCTCTCACTTTCGTTAATGCTTGCAGCTCTCATGTTTCGCTTGCAGACATCTCTATAGGTTATTCTTGGGATTGGGCTTAGACCTACTGTAATGACAGTAACCACTACATGTGAAATAAGAACCTGCGTGTATTGACACAAAAAAAAAACAAAGAAATAATTGTGAAAACTTTGAGCTTAACTCTTTATAGTCTAACTGACAATACTAACGTTGAATCCACCAGAATGTGGTAAATAATTACTCAGATGAAGAGTTAGCAGAAATGACATGTACAGACAGACAAAGTGAGTTGATAAAAAGATTAAACAGATTAAAACTTGTCACTCATTTTTAAAACTACATACGGTTTCAAACAGTAGATATAAGGGAAGGAATAATTTTTTGTTTGTTTCGTTTGAAAGCTTCGATTAATTCCCTTTGTATGTCCGCTCGTAAATCAACTTGGAAAATACCGGTATCGTTTATTTCTTAATTCGATACCATTATATATGTATATATATATATATATATATATATATATATATATATAATATATATATATATATATATATTAAAGATACACATGTTTAATTTAGTTAATGGTTATCAAACAAAAAAAAAGAGATGTTAATGTAATCATATAACTGAACAAACTCTTGATAATAGCAATGAATAACTTTAAAATTCAATAAATGACATCAACTCTCCAATAAATATTAATTCACAATCACTAGTCCATCAACTTATAAATATATAAATACATAAACAGCAGTCCAGGAGGCACACGTCCAACCTTCCTGGACCGGGAGCAAAACCTTACTGACTTAACACACTCTCTTACTGTCACATAAACAAATTATGTATTTGTTAGTCAAAGGTAAATATTCT
>JADKLZ010000130.1:9012733-9022977 GCA_021533235.1 Biomphalaria straminea
ATATATGAGTAGTATTTTTCACTTAAATAGCAAACAAGTGAGCAAACAAAGTCAACGAGAGCGTTGACTTCGATTGGTTTTAGAGAGTTTGGATACATTTAACTAATAAATTGTTGTTTTTAGTTTCAAACACGACTCTAAATTTCCAATTGTTAGTTGGAATCTTACTTTGCCTTAAATATATTCATGAAAAAAAACCACGCTTTCTGTCACAAGTATGTCGATCAGAAGATAGTCAGCACTCCAATTTGCCAACATCTTCCCTCACTAGCAATCTGTAAGATTATTCCATTCACCGAAACAACTCGGGCAAAGCTGTAAAGCTGCCCACTTTTTTGCGTTACGTTCATACATTTTTTTACCTCCAACTCTTCCAACTTGCTTTTTACCTCTGTAAATTTTTCACACCGTAAAGTCTTAATTTTTAAATCGACCAGTTGCTTTGCAGTATCAATTCCAAATGGATCAACGTGGATTTCTTTACTATTTGTGTTGAGATTGCGTTACTGGAATGCTAGTAGGTTTTGTTGGTTTTGAACTGCTCAAATCCGTCAAGAAAATCAATCTTACTTTCTAACTGTGCTGAGGTAATTAGTGTCAAAAAGTTGCACCGCGATACTGCTTTAGACATTAAAAATGAAGTAACTGACCGCTCTAAATATCTTCTACAAAAAGAATTATTTTTTTCTTGAAAACAAACCCAATTCTTCTACTAAAACATAGAATAGGTTTTCCTTTCGTTGCAATTCTAGATTCAGCTCATTTAATTTCACTGTTATTTATAGGGCAGAAGGAGCTTGGAATACCGATTCTCCATTTCCTTTAAGAATTCTTTAAACTGACAATGGTAGAGCACTTTTGATTTGAAAGAAGCTTTTAACAATCTTGATTACCAAATTCATTACCTCAACAATTTCGGTCTGAATCGTTTTGGGCACAAAACGCTTCTTGGTTTAATATTCAGTGAAACTTAAGAGTTTCATGGTTTATTTTGCTTCGAAAAATCTTTGTTGTCCTTTTATTTTTTCCTGTCATATTTCTGGCTCCGGCATTTGCTATTGAAACGATTCTATTTTAATCGATCTTATTGTTTTCAATGTATTGTTGCACAGCATACACTATATCCCTTGAGCAGTAGCAATCCTTAAAGTTCTTGTTTTGGAACTTGGGAAGACATATACCTAACAAAATGGGCTACTTGTGCTATGTCATTATGTCACAGACATGCAAGTGATAGGACAAAATGAAGTTGAATATGTTCCACATGTAAATATGTTACATTTGAACACATTTTAAACATTTATCTTGTACCAATCTATCTTGTAGTAACTATACCTTGATTTTTTCTCTCGAGATTTCTGGTTTAATTTTGAAATCACGAAAAAGTTAATCAGATGGACCTCGGAAGCAGTCTTTGCCATACTCACCCTCTGTAATTGGTAGATTGCTTCTAAGTTTGAGAAGATAATCTATTCTAACTCATTTAATAGAAACAACAAACTATACGTCACAGCTGAAGCACGTGGTGAAGACGCCGATTCATCTTGCGTCGAAAGCGAATTGAAACATACGACTATGGCGTCATTCGAGAGCTTCTGACGGACCGACAACGGTGACGACGCGTGTAATGAGGGCAGTGTCTGATAGATAGAATCAGTGCCTAATCCTCGTTAAATGATTCCAAACTTTGTTTAAAAGGTATAAATAAAATAAATAATATTTGTGTTTGGAACCAAAGATCCGCAGCATCACATTCAAAGAGCCGAATGTAGCTCGCGAACAGCAGGTTGCCGACCCTGACCGTAGGGCATACCTGCCAATGAAGGTTTGAAATCCCTTACCTAAACAAATGTTCTTTAGCGCAACCTCGCTTTAGTCTAACTGTGGGTCGGATTTATTTTAATACTCTTTCACGAGAGGTAGTAGGAAAGACATATGGGTAGTATTACATCTCCCTTGTAAATAGGGAATGTCCAAAATGTGATCTTGTTTTAAAACATATTTTGCCATATAAATTTTGGACAACAGGGCTAATTTCAATAAAAAAATATAGAAACTCATATATAGTAAGCTATTTCATCTTATTTAATTTTCTTAATATAAAAAAAAAATTATTAGGGGCTTAGTATACAAAAAAAAAAAAAAGACCATTCTTCCTTTATATACAGTCAACAAAGCTTTGTGAGAGAGTTTGCTTTGTTCTTCAAAACCATCCACAATGAATTAATATTAACAAATGAAACATATTTTACCCCGCCCCTAACAGCCCCCCTCCCCCCAAGATACCTGGTTAAGTAAATGTTAAGTGAATGTGTAAATCTAATGAGTAAATAAAACTCTAATGATAGGTCTATAGATTTAGACCTTTCAAAATGGTGCGCAAAAATGAGCGACTATAATAAAAGCGGTTCTAAACCTTTTTAGCTCCGCGGCCCCCTTAAAAAATTTCCACTACGCGGCGACCCCGAACCATGAAATGTTTTTCGTTCATTGGCTTAGGTAATCGTGATTTAGCGAGTGTTATAAAATCGCCATCAAAATGTATACATCTAATATCCATGATGTTAATTCCATGTTTAGAAACTGAACAGGGTGTATTCTTTTTTAGTGTCAAATAAACTTGCGCTTAAATCTAAAAAAAAATGTGTATCAATTACGACTTTCATTTATTTACCTTTCTTTTTAGTATCTATAACATTCAATTTGTTTACATAACTGTCAATTCAAAAAGTAGCCATATTGCTAAGCATGAAAAACTTAAAATCTTGGATACAGAAAGCTAAATTGCTACAAAATTGTTGCGACAATATTTTAAAATACGCCAAAGTTAGTGCTTGAACTTGTTATTATTTCACTAGATTAGAAATTCACATCTTCTGCATTAAGTTTATATTTTTTTATTGACTTGATAACTAATAGGCAGAAAAGTTTCACAAAGATATGCTATTGGAAATGGAAGAGGATGTCGTGAATACAAATCTCAAGTAGAACAGAATGACCGTAAATAATTGATCCAGAACTGTGTTACTGAAACTGAGAAATCATATAAGAGCACGATATGGGGAGACACCACAACTATCCTTCCAAAATGTTTTTTACTTTTTTAAATTAATCAACTTTGTTAATAACACACCACGTACTATAAAGGTCTTTTTAGATGTTTGCATAGAAACTAATCTTTAAACTGGACATTATGTGTATGTCTCAAGTAAACCAGTAATTATGAACAATTTAAATTTTAAAACGCCTGTGAATTCATTAACCTGGATTGTAAATATTGGTAAAGGAGCAGACAACATTTCCTGAACTACATGATTGAGACTATAAGAAGACATGTCTACTATTCTTCAACAGTGTCATTACATGTGGACATTTATAAACGAATTCGAATTCAATCATTACTCATGTAATGTACTTGTCCGCTAAAAATGATGTTGCATCGACCTAAAGTGTCATTAATAGCCTCTGGCTTTATATTAATTTACATCTGTGTTCTTAGATCTATATTTGTTATCACTTCTTTTTATGTTAGACTTTAGATACTTAACGATTGTTTTAGAATTTGTTTAATAATAATGTAATCTGTGTTCAATTTCTTTTCCACGGTATTATAAATATAAATGTATGTCGACTTAAGTACAAATTAAAAAATGAAAAAAAAAAAAAAGAAGCAAAGTTCCGATGAAAGATTAAAAAATAATTCCGATGGTCTTAGACGACCCCTAGAAAATAACCATTCAACCCACAAAGGTTCGCGACCCACAAGTTGAAAACCCCCTGGTTTATGTAAAGTAAATGTACTCTTTAAAAACATTGGAGAATATCCCCTGATGTGTGTTCAAGATCGAGAATGTCTCCAGACCAAATTGTATTTTAAAAATTATTAAATTAAAAAAAAATTACAAAGTCAAAGCTTTTTTTTTTATTTATGTAACCAACTTCACAGAGATGTACACAAATGTCTGCATTCTAGAAAAATGGTTAGAGCCTTTTTTGAAATCCATATCCAGGTTGTGCCCATGTTTGATGTGATGAATAGTAAAATAATTGTATAAGAAGGACAATATTTCTACTTTATTTTATATTACTATTTCATCATTATCCCCTTTAGAGGGGATAGACCAATAGGTGAAGTATACACTAGGTCAGGGGTCGGCAACCCGCGGCTCGCGAGCCGCATGCGGCTCTTTCGGTGTGAAGCTGCGGCTCTTTAGTTCTACACGCAATCATTATTAATTTTATCGAAACATTTTTTAAGTAGTTCTGAATAGCTTAATGAGGGTTATGCACATATTCTATCTCTCGTCCACTTGTACTCGCTTTTCACCACACCCCTCCCCCAATACACCCGTCGTCAATTTTGTCAATCCGTCAGAAACTCTCGAATGGACGCCATCGTGTAGGTTTCAATTCGCTTTCGACGCAAGACTGCGTGCTTTGGCTGTGACGTGAATTTTGTTGTTTCAAGTAAATGAGTTAGAACTTAGAAGCGATTATCTTCTCAATCTTATATGCAATCTACAAGTAATGCTAATCGGGCAAGCTTTGTGGTACCACTAGAAATTGCACAAAAAGGCAAACCATTTATAGATGGTGAGTATGCCAAAGACTGCTTCCTACGTGCATCTGAAGAACTGTTTTGCGATTTTAAAAACAAACCATCAAAAAATCTTGAAAAAAAAATCAAAGACACGGCACTTGTTGCTCATTTAGTCAGTTATATGTCTTCTTATGGTCCAAAAGAATAACTTAAAGGATTGCTACCTCGGGACAAACTGGAGGGAATGATATAGTTTATCGTACAATAATACATTGAAAACAATAAGATCAATTTAAATAAAGTCTTTTCAATAGCAACTGATGGAGCCAGAAATATGACTGGAAAAAATAAAGGGTAACAACGATTCTTGATAGCAAAATAAACCATGAAATTCTTACGTTTCACTGAATAATACACCAAAAAAGCACTCTGTACCCAAAACGATTGGAACCGAAAATAGTTGACGTAATGAATTCGGCAATCAAGATTGTTAACAGTTTCTTGTCCAAAGCAATCTACCATCGTCAAATTAAAGAATTCTTAAACAAAATGGAGACTCAGTATTCTGAGCTCCTTCTTCGTAACAAAATCCGATAGCTTGCCAAAGGTAAGGTTTTGAGACGTTTTGCTTTGTGCTTGAATGAAATAAATACATTCCTAAATGACAAAGGCATTAATATCCTGTATTAGAAAACGACAAATATTTGCAAATATTTTATGGTTGATATAAAAGAGAAATTAAATGAGCTGAAACTAAAACTGCAATGTAAGGGAAACCCATCCTATGTTTTTGTACAAGAATTGGTTTGTTTTGAAGAAAAATTAATTCTTTTCGCAGAAGATATTGAGAGTCAAGTCACTTCATTTTCAATGTCTAAAGCAGTATCGCAATAAAATCAGAGCTACTGTTGACACGAATTGGCTATATATATATATATATATATATATATATATATATATATATATATATCATTTAATTTGTTGTGACAAACACTACTTATATTTCAATAAACTTATTTTTTTAGTAAAAAAAATTTTGTACAAGTACTATTTATTGTAGCATGAAAAAAAAAGTGCGGCTCTTTAAAACTCTAAAATTGTGTAAATTTTAATTTTTGGCTCTTTTGACTCAAAAGGTTGCCGACACCTGCGTTGTGTATATGTCTACATTGTTTCTAGGACTATTTTAATTATAGAAAAATGAAACTAAATTACTGTTTTAAAATTGGTTGATCACTTTCTCAGATATGAAGTAGGGCCTACGTTTTTTTGACAGTAGATAGTCAATAAATAAATTGTATCAGTTTAAATAAATTATTTTTGATCCAAAATGTGAAAAAGTATGTAAACATTACGAAAATCGATATTTATATTAAAATCTTCATTTATCACCAGCGGATAACAATTATGTTTGCCCTATTTGTGGCAAAATATGTAGGTCACAGATACGGTTGCGAAGCCACAAGAAACACTACATTCCACATTAATCTTCGGAGTTTACACCTAGTGTCCTAGGCTAATAATTTTCGCAAATTAATTATATCAGCGATGCCCAAACTACGGCCCGCGGGCCAGATCCGGCCCGCCACGTAGTCCCATCCGGCCCGCCAAACAGTCTACACAAAGTGTAGAAAATCTCGTCACTCAAAAAAATATTGAAAAATGTATCTTTACTTACGTTAGGCTCTCACTTTTTCTCTAATAGTAATTAGTACCATGACTTTTAACATGTGAACGTTTATGAATGGGAAAGTGGAAAAAAAAAAAAACGGATTCTAAAACAAAAATGAAGCCATTCTTGAGTTGAGCCGCGAATAAAAGATTGTTAAACTACACCCAGAAGTTTGAGGATTGATGGGAATATTTAACAAAAAGAGACACAAGAAAATAAGTCTGTGGTAAAATAGCTACAATGATAATTGGTGTTCACATTTAAAGTAGATACGTGAAGCCATTTTCCGACGAGTAAAGACAAATATCAACTTTAAATATCCCATTAAGAGAGCCACAGGTTTCTAATAAAATTGTTTCAGGTCAATTTCATTTCGTCTTTAGTACCTTTTCGGTAATGTGGCCCGCGACACGAGTGTCGGAATCGAAAATGGCCCGCCGGTCGAATTAGGTTGGGCATCACTGACTTAGTGCAATTTTTATATTTAAAATATTTTTGTAATCCTAATCCTAGAGTGTGAGGGGCGTTGGCTGAGCGGTAACGAGCTTGACTACTGAACCGGGGGTCCCGGGTTCGAATCCTGGTGAAGACTTTTTTTTTATTTCGGGATCCTTGGGCGCCTCTGAGTCCACCCAGCTCTAATGGGTACCTGACATTAGTTCAATAGTACTCAAAATCGAACTTTTAAGAACAATAGTACAATAGTAATTAATCTATCTACTTTCAAGTTAAAGAGTACAATAGTACTTAACATCGTATCTTTTAAGTATAATAGTACTCATCAGCTTTTAAGTACAATTATAGGCTACAATAGTACTCAACTCTCTGTTCGTCAATAACATCTTTTATGCTTTGGATTAAAACTATTAAGACTTAGTCCTGGTCTACGACTAGGACACCTGGTATTGACATCCTAACTAAGTCTAATTATGTCTGAGCGGTCAACTCTGAACTTTGATGAAACTTGTAGAATCATGTCATCAAGATGGGAATAGAGAGTTCCAGTTTAATTATGTTGATTTTTTAATCATTAATTTCGTGCATCGAAATGTATAAGGTAATACTCATAGTTGTACGAGTTTTAAGTCAATACGTTTTTATATCAATCCCTTAAAAAAGAGATATTAATAAATTAGAACTCTTGTTTATTGTAATAATACCAATATAATGAAATTGTAACTTTGTAAATATTTCTGCAATAAATTTATATAACCTTCTTATGGTGATAAAAATTGCTATATTTGAAACCCCTGCTTTTTTTTTTGTTTTTTTTTTTTTAAACAATTAAATGTATTCATGAATTATTCCTATTTCCAATGTTTGCAGGATATATATATATATATATATATAGAGAGAGAGAGAGAGAGAGAGAGAGAGAGACTTTATATATACAGACTATCAGGGGCGGACTGGCTATATGGGCATTCGGGCAAATGCCAGGTGGGCCGGTACCCAAATTGGCCTTTAGAGCCACCAAAGGGCCACATTGATGCCACTATGTATTAAATTTTTAAAGGTTTTAAAATATTCTCTTATAAAACGGCCCTTTATGTGTCGTGTTTAAAAATCTCTATACAGTGTAATCTAACTAATTTTCTGAAATAATGTAATAGCCTACATTCGTAGACAGTGTTACTAGATCTAGAAGAAGTCATACTTTTAGGGGATACACACTTAGCAATTAAAAAGTAACATAATAAGGCCTATACTTCCCATCAAAACTATAGATCTCTCTGTATGCATGTGTACCGTTAGCGATGCTCAAACTAAACAGAATGATTTTGAAGACAAGTAGGCCTATAATATGAAATGCCCGGGCCGATTTTGACACCCAGTCCGCCCCTGCAGACTATATTTATATATATATATATTCTTATCTTATGAAATACAGACGTTACTATAAAAAAAAGTAGATGATTACGTTCTATGCGT
Source organism: Biomphalaria straminea (assembly GCA_021533235.1). NCBI lineage: Eukaryota > Metazoa > Mollusca > Gastropoda > Planorbidae > Biomphalaria > Biomphalaria straminea. Next base: position 9,020,878 of record JADKLZ010000130.1, read on the forward strand.
GTTGATCAAGTATTTTAATTCTACTAACTCATTGGTTTTCCTGGCTGACTCAAGCAGCCCATTACATGCATTTAAATTAGTCAGTTATTAAACAGTCTGCCCTTCTTGGTGTAGTAAGGATTTTGCGGTTTATTTTGCTCCGAAGAATCGTTGTTGCTTTTTAATTTTTTAAAGTCTGACTCCATCAGTTGCTATTTAAACAATTAATTTTTCAATCGATCTTAATGTTTTCAAGATTTTTTTGCATGACATACATCTACCCTTCTAGTATAACACGTTAACGCTAGCAATCCCAGGTTACTGCAGCGATCGGACCCCATGATAACCTGCTAACTACTGTGAAAAAACGCAAGCTCAAAATGTATGGCCATATAGCAAGATCTTCGGGGCTCGCAAAGACCTTCCTCCAGGGAACAGTACCAGGAAAAAGAAGAAGAGGCAGACAGAGAAAGTGATGGGAAGACTACATTAAAGAATGGACGGGCCAACCACTGAAAGAAGTTCTAATCAGGGCAAAGGATAGAGATGAATGAAGAAAGACGGTCTTCAAGTCTTGCTTGGTGCCCCAACGGTCCACCAGACTAAGGGATAGGTAACAGGTAACATCTACCCTTCTAGTATGTCACGAGAGCGTTAGCAATCCTAGGAGTTTGGACCTTGGGAATTCATACACTTGACAAAAGGGCACCTTGTACGTGTATTTTATGTCGCAAGACTCATCTATATCAAGTGATAAGACATATTAGCTATTCTATCTTTGCTGTTTTAGCAGATAGTGGCAAATATTGTTTTTTCAAGATTTCAGTTTTGTTTATAAATATTCTTCATGAAACAGTTATTCACATGCTCGTAGGAAGCAATCTTTCAAAAACTCACTATCTGTGAATGGTTTGCCTTTTTGATCAATTTTCAGATTAGCATTACTTGTAGATTGTTTCTGTCTTTTAGAAGATTTTTGCTAACTTATTTACTTGAAATAAAAAAAAAATACTTCGTCACAGCCAAATCACTGGAGAAGATGCCATTTCGTCATGCATCGACAGCGAATTAAAACATAGAAACATCCAACGACAGCGTTATTCGAGAGCTTCTGACGGACTAGTCACACATGTAATGTGGGAGGGCTGAGGTGAAAAGCGAGTACAAGAGACAGATCGGTGCCAAATCATCGTTAAACGATTCAGAACTAGTGAAATACATTTTCTTTTTCGATAAAATAAATATTATTTGCCAAAGGCACGAAAGAGCCGCAGCTTCACATCCAAATAGCCGCATGTGCATCGCTAGCCGCATGTTGCCGACCCCGGCACTAGAAAAGCTGAGAAAGCTTTAGCCCACAAGTTCAAATTCAGGTAGTTTACCTTTTAAAAAAAATACATTAAAAAAGCAATCATCTAGATACCCCGTTCTTTCTTATCCTCTCCGTCTGGTCTAGACAATGGGTCCATTCACCAAATGTAAATAAACAAATTTAGCCACGTCATAATATTGATAAAATAGTGAAAAATACGGATCAAGTGACACACATACGGATTGCGTAATTTGTATAGAACATATAGAGAAAATCTTGTTTGTTTACGTTTGGTGAATGGACCCCATTGTTAGTATGAAATTGCGCTAAATAAATACGGTAAAAAATGTCTGTAATCGCACAGATTTATAATCGTTAGACTAGATCTATTACATATATCAAAACCCCTTCTAAATGTCCAATGTTTAAATTTCAAACTCTTTCAACTGTTTGTAATCCTGACTGTTTCTGTTTTATTAGAATCGATATCTTCCTATTGAATTCAGAACTTGGTATATTGACGAGAATTTCAAAAACATCTCTAATGATTTTCCTAGAAATTTAACAGTTATTGTTTTTTCGGTTATTAAAAAAAAAATACTAGCTTATTGGACACACCGGGAAATAAATTATTAGCTCATTGGACACACCGGGAAATGAATTTCTAGCTCATTGGACACACTGGGAAATAAATTACTAGCTCATTGGACATTCGGAAATAAATTACTAGCTTATTAGACACACCGGGAAATAAATTACTACCTCATTAGACACACTAGGAAATAAATTACTAGACCATTGAAAACATT